>SJYO01006231.1:3063628-3341202 GCA_006410555.1 Capra ibex
GGGGTCGTCTACGGCCGTAAAATGTAGGTCGTAGAACTCTTCCGGCAGTAGACTCTCGGTGTGTTCCCAGTGTGCTGACTTTGGTATTTCGACCGGTACATAGGTACGAAAAAGTATATACAAGTGTAGATTTATAAAGTCACAGTGCGGACTCTGTTACAACCGCAAAACTAAACCCAAAAAACGAAAAATAAACAAAGAACCAAACCCTAAAAAAAATCATTAACAAGGGAACCTAAGAGGTACTTCTGCCGAAAGAACAAAGTTCTGGCTTCGGGAACGAGAAAAGAGTGGGCGGAACTAAACAACGTAAATATTTCGAAAGGCATTGCTCGGTCTACACCATACGTTTGTCTGAGGCGGTCGTTCGTCTCGCCCTCCTTGGACTCGTGTCATGTACTCTCGGCGAAAACAACAGGGTCTGACTGTGCCACTACATGCCTCACAGTCTCGGAGAACGGAAACTTCTTGACGCCGGAAGTGCACAGCAAGCACAAATAAAGCCAACAGGACCACTGTGAGACAGGGGCTTTCGGGACGTCACCGAGAGACCTGGAACACCGCTCACTTGCCTCCCAGGAGGGGGGAGGGGAAAGATTCTTCCCTTTGGTTCAGTACTGCCTCTTCAACCCTCTCCTCTCCCTTCACTCAGCGAACGAAACGTGTGTGACAGTGTCGAGTGTGCCGGTCCTGTCACGAGTGCCAAGTCTTCCCGCACCTTCGACCCGAAGGTTCCGGCTCAAAGTCAAAACTACCAGCGTCTTGCTTTTACGAAATTGTTGGGAGAAAAAATTTCTTACTGAAATAAAAAGTTCGCCTTTATAAGTTTCTACAACTGAAGTCAGTACAACGTAAAGAAAAAAATTGGACTCAACAGATTTATGGACGAGACACCAAATGAATACCACAAACCAATCTACAGACTAAAATATCAAAAAAAAAGACGACACCCACAAAAAATTCCCCTCGCACAGAAAGGAATAGGGTTTCTTGTGAGTAAAAAATGAAAACCTTCTGGTTTGTGAGAAAATTTCTGGAGGCATATAAAAGGTGAATCTCGAAACTGTGGTATGTACAGACAAATAACAAAGTTATAATGTACTTTGAGACTTGTCCCGAAAGATGTCCTACTTCACCTAATTCACTCTTCTTCAAAAGGTTTTCCTAATTCGATCCTTTTGGGACCACACTGGAACAGTTCTGTTCTAACAAAAATAAGGACACGGAGGGTTCTTACCGAACGTAAAAGCCCACTTTCCTCAGTACTTTTCCACTTAAAGGTTAAACCATTTTAAGAGGTAAAGTCGTATATACGAGGACAGTAAAATTAACTACAAGATACTTCGTCTTAGTCGTTGACCCGGTACCAAGACGGGTGGTCGGAAATTGAAAATCTTACTCTCCAAAGACTACCGATCATTAAACGCACCCGTCGTCGACTATCCACCACAGAAATTCTTCACCTCCAGATCGGGTCACTTTCCTTTCGGGTTCAAGAATGTCGTTGACAGAAACACATGGCGTTTCTCACTGTAGAAGGAACCGGTTTCAGGACAAGTAATTCGATTAAATTATTGTGTAGTACCTTTATTTAAATAACAGACCTCAGGGTATAGGGTTTGTTGTAATGTAGTTTACTTTGTCCGACCTACAAGAACACTTTGAACCCAGTGTCCCTAGAAGTTTATATTCTTGGAACCTTCAGTATTTATACCAAGGAGACATACTGACCTTCATATGTTTTATCAAAAGTGACTCAAAGTTCCTCAAGTTCATACTGTCCCTCTACCTCACTTCAACCGAAGCACTGAAGTTCGACACAAAAAAACGGAAGGTCTGTACGGAGTGCCTTTCTTGTGACGGTATGCAATGTTTTTGGTCACGCCGAAAACGTTTTATCGATCTCGAAGTCGTCGAGTCTTACTACGAAGACCCTAGACCCGAATGACTTCACATGGATTACCCTCACCGATATCCCGCGGAACGGAAACCGTTTCCTTCTACGAACGGGACCCTTAAAAATCAGAAGAAAGAAACGTACCACATGGAACCGAGGGGTCACCCATGATTAACTGACCCTTACAGTAAACGTTGGGAACTTGTAGGGAGGAGGGTGGTCATGGGGGGACGAAACGGATAGGGTAACAGGAGGTGTCTTCGACGGGAAGATAATTCGAACCAGTCCTGAGCGGAGAGTTCTCTACACACACGTAATAGTTGGGAGGATGGTTGTGGTTTTAGGACAGTTAGTGTCACTGGAGACCCCCGCAGATCGTTCGGACCATTTGTTCCCTGGGTACAGACACTATCGAAAATAAGAAAAAAAAAAAAAAAAACCTCACCCCGAAAGATTAATGGGCTGACACATACGTTTGTGACTTCTTCGTAATCCGCGTAGTTCACCCCGAGACGAAAATAATCCTTGGAGAAAATAAAAGGTTTATCTTATACAGTTTGTATAAGAAAGGAAAAATCCGTCAATTGGAAAGTAGAGAGGACATCGTCTTTAAGGTCAGAGACCCCGAACCATTAAAACATAAACTTTATAAGATTTCGTCTTCTTTTTACGACAAATGTCACGGAAGGAAATTTTCCAGAATTAGCACAAAACACCGACGTATATATCAACCCTAGGGACGACCCATGTGAAGTAACGTGCTTGTTTTACGTCATAGAAACTTTCTGTGTGGCTATTTGAGGTGGGTAAAGATGAGACTGGGACTGTTAACTCATCTGTTTCATGAAAATATCACAAGAATGAACTATCTAATATTACTTTTATACTTAAGTCATCTAGGACTTCTTACACAGAGATTCAATGGAGGTTGAAGAATGAAACCTTTTTTTTAGAATACATCGGGTGAAGTAGAAAAAAGCGTGTGTGCAATAGAGCATCTAAAATTATTATATTATCCCGGTGAGTATGACGCTGAATATCTATTGCTAAGTCTGTCTTACGTCAAAACTAAGTGCACATTCCGTACGAGAGGTCCAAAAGAATATAGAACGGGAAGCGTATTTTGACCTTATAAGTAGGACGTTTGTCCCTCTTCGATTTCCTTATTGCTAGTATCGTTTGTGAATCTTTGTCAGTCTTTGAAAATTGACAAAGAGTGTATGGCTTACAGCATAAATGTCGTTGGGAAACTCTATCCATGATAGTGAGGACAAATGACTACTCCCTTTGGCTTCGAGCCCCTCTCGGAAGCTCACTGAACGACACTTTAGTGTCTCGGTCACCCACCGGAGGGGGTGACCTGGGTCCGTCGGACCGGACCTCAATCAAGTACGAAAGCGGACGCGACACGAGCGGGACCGTTTGGAGAGAGCCGAGTAGCATTTACGTGTCCTCGCCCCTTCTTGTGTCTTCGGTAGTAAACGCGCTACTTGTGACTTTTACGTAGTAAAAGAAGAGGAGGGGGGTGGTAGCATTGTATTTGAAAATGTCTATGACCTGAAAAAAGAAAGGGAGAGAGTGAGAAAAGAACATAGTCGAAACAACGTTACACTAAACGTATGGTATTTCAAGTTCCCCCAACTTATACTTAAGATCATATAAAGCTCAGTAGGTCAGAGTAGTGGTGTTAGATTAAGATACTATAAAGGTGGTAGGATCACTCCTCAACAGATAATTGTCAGTGACGGAAAAGGATGGTGTTGGGGTCCGTTGGAGAGGAGGTGAGTGACAGAGATCTGCAACGGGAAACACCCGTAAAAGATAATCGTCTAGGTATATTGCACACAAGAAAAGACGACTGAAGAAAGTGACTCCCACTACTAAAACTCCAAGACGTATGACCTGAAGGTACATTTCAAAAGGTAATAAACGTCTGGAGAAAGGTTGCACGAAATTGGGACGGAGGTACTGTCACTTCCTCACAAAAGGACTGGGCCACGACACCAGACATCGACAGTGTGGCCCACATAGATCCACCGGGACGACCTCGGGACTTCGCAAATGGCAACTCCTGTCTGTAGTAGAAGTAACACCGGTAGGACCGGTCAATTGCTTCCGACATCTACACACGAAGTAACGATAAAGTTCGTAGATAAAGAGTAGGTTTCTACGGGTCCCAGTCTATCCGTCAAATTCTCCTTGCTTTCGACAGTCATGACACTTTCTTTCTTTAATTCGACCACCAAAGAATAAAACTTTCCATTTTGTCCAGAAATTACTTGTCTAATCGTCTGGTTGTCCAAAACCCTCTCCGTATTACATCTGTGTCCGACTTAATAAGAGAAGGATCTCCCAAAAGATGAACTGAAAACGAATTTTTTGGGATTTCGATGTCGTAAGTCCCTACAACAACAAGTCAACGAGTCAACACAGGCTGAGAAACGTTGGGGTACCTGACGTCGTGTAGTCCGAAGGGGCAGGTAGTGGTTGAGGGTCTCTAACGACTTTAAGTACAGTAAACTCAACCACTACGGCAGGTTGGTAGAGTAGGAGACGGCAGGGGAAGAGGAGGACGGAAGGTAGAACGGGTCGTAGTCCCAGAAAAGGTTACTCAGTCGAGAAGCGTAGTCCTGATGTTCAGTAAACTTAAAATTCCAAATTCACTGTGCATTCCCCATGAGTTGTTTCCCTACTGTCTTGTGCCACACACCACTTTGGTCGAAACAAGGCTCGTCGAGACGGCACTAAAAGTCACCGGACCTGGACCCAAGAGGACATACGTCATACAGAGTATCTATCTAAGGACACCCCGTACTCGTACTCGCCCTGTTACAATACTCTAATTCTTCACGGGCTCCAAGACATAATACCAAGCAGCTAAACTAGACACCGCAGGTCCGGACCGCCACTAGTCTCGTGGAACTCTCGGTGGCGCCCACGGAACGAGAGTGCACCCTTTACCTTAGTGCCAAATGTAGCGTACAGTAAACCCCTCTACGGGAACAAGTCCTTACCACTCAAAGGTAGGTCCTCCTTGAGGAAGGACTTGTAGACACCACTCGGTCCGAGACAAGAGTCATCACCCCCTTATGCGTCCCCCGATCAAATTCACGGCGTCTCGTCCCACTCGTCCCCTCACTCACGACACCTCCGACAGTCCCAGTCCTGCCGGGGAGACGCCTCGACTTTACGCTCCTCTGTAGGACCCCTCACACCCTCCTTCGGCCGGTCGGACCAAGGACCCCCTCGGCCACCGTCCGGGCCACCCAAGGGTACACCGACCTCCCCTTACGAGACGTTGGTCCCCTCTTCATCCTCTAAAGGGTTCCTCCTTTCTCCCCGGACCCTTCTGGTGGCCTCCCGGGACCCGAGAAGGACCCTCGGTCCGTCCTTAGGTGCCCACCCAAGAGGGGGAGACTTCTTAATTGCCAAACCCGAAACAAAACGAGGTGTCATTTTGACAACCGTGCAAGGATAAAAATCCCAATGGTGACCGGCGACGTACCTGTCAAGGAAAGAACACCTTTCTATTCGGGCAGGAAAAATACAGACGAAGAAGCCCAGAGAGAGGTCCAACCTCTCTTCAGACCTAATTTTTGTTCGGAGAGTGTTCACCGAGGGTAAGGTCCACCCGATTACACTTCCCCCTTGACCGAAATATCCTTTGTCAGTGGAGAAGAAAGAGAGGTGTAAGAACCTCCCCGTCTTTTAGTGGCGTTTACGAAAGGAGGGTTAACACATAAACCTTGAAAGAAATTCTACCTAGAGACAACTTAAGGGGCCCACTTATGAGGTTAGACATAAATCAGAGTTTAAGACTCGTTTCTCCTTTTGGAGGGGGACTCCCCCCTCGACCCCGAGTGACGACAAAAGAAATCGAGTCCCTCTAGTCGTCACACGTTTTGGACCAAGGCCCTCTCCTCCCCTTCAACTAGTCCAAAATACTTCACCGTTCTGTATATCGATCTAAACCCCTGTTCCCACAGCAAATCGCACTGTCTGTGTCGTTTTTCTTTTTTGTTTTTCCTATACGAAGCAAAACAACGAAAACAATTCCGGTACACCCCAAACAATAAACAGGGGGCGTCAGGACCGACAGAAAACACAAGTCGTGTCTACAAGTCCTTTGCGTAAGGTCGCGGTTGTGGACACCTGCGACTGGGTCTGGACGGAACGTTGTAGGAGGAGAGAATGACATCACGTGTCTAGACGAATGTACAGTGTGTGTGCGGGACAGGGGAGACGGGCAGGTGGGTATCGCTAGGCGGGTCGCAAAGACAGGGCGGTAGACTGAAAAACCTGAATTACCTTTTTGTTATACCTCGGGTCGGAGTAGAGTCCCCACTCAGACCAAAAGTGACTGTCCATGGCGGCGCAAAGACAAGTCTTCGTAGAATATTTAGGTGCTCACGTCAAAACGTCCGAAACGCTCTTCGACCGTGGGGTGCCATGGGAAGTACACCTTATTTATTTACTTGTCAACTAAAGTCACCCCACGGGCACAGGATAAAAATCTTATGGTACAAAAGTAGGTCCCGGTAAGTCCATCAAGTAAAATTTTGAGAATTGTAGACGGGTCGTATGCCGAAGACTGTAGACCGAGGGTGAACGATCCGTTCTCTACGAAACCGTTTAAATAGGTAGAAATGTTACCCTGTCATAGAACAAAGACCTTATGAGACATCCCCTCACCCAATCGTTTACTATACTTTCGTATGACTTTTATTTTGAGTGTCCTAGTCGCACGGGCAGTATAAAATAATAAGTAGTCGAAGGATCATGCACAAAGGTACATTTAGAGTTGTCCGTAAAACGAAAGTAGTTCGAATTGTGAGAGAGAGAGGAGCACCGAGTCCTACTACGACTCCGACGGAGAGGCCCTTTTCGGAGGGAAGAAACAGGTCAGATCTTAAGACTGATCCAAGCCCGAAGGAGTATAGTCGACCGGGAGTGCCACCTCCGTGACCAGGACGTCTGAGGCAGGCTCCGTCCCGACCCGCCCCCCGTGAGCAGGGAGTTCTGCCCACCCACGGGGGTCGGACCGAGGTCGGGAGCGAACCCCAGGACCAACCCGAGGTCCGACGTCGCACGTGTGTTTGTGGGGGAATCGGTCCCCAGTCTCGGGGAGTTTTCCTCTCGGCATTAGTCTGAATGAACCGTTGAAGAAGTGGGTTCTCGTGTCTGAAATTGAGTACCTACAACAAAAGGTGTCGGTAAAATCCAGAAGTCTCTCGAAGTGTTAATAAAAATAATGGAAAAGAACCTTTCGTTGGGTGCACCTCCAGAAAGTCTTGGTTGTTGGACTCCGCGGTTGCTCCAATCCACTAAATGAGTCTTTTCTCACGAACCGTTCCAATGGAGACTTAAGGCTTCCCGCGAGGACCCTAGCGACCGGCGGCCTCGGCGGCCGGAGGTGGGTCTCGCCCCGGACGCACGCGGGGCCACCCGTGGGGTGCGACCGCGCCGGGACCCCGCCGAAAGGGAGGCGCGAGAGGGGCTACCGCCGGTGGCGGCTGCTCCTCGGGGCCGGTGCATCGGGCTCGTCGGCCGAGCCGCAACGCGGGAGCCCCCAGACTCCCTTACCGGAGGCTTCCCGGACCTCGAGGACCTCTTCTGCCCTTTGTCCGGTCCCCCAACTGAAGCCCCATACGCTCCTTCTTTGGCCAGAAAGGGGGCGGAGTCGAACGTTTAGTCAACGAAGATGGAACTCGTCACCTGTGGGATGGCTCCTCGGGCCGCCCGAGAAATGCGCGCTCGCACCGGACTGACGGGGACAGAGGTGATGCTGTCTCTGCCTCACTCCGCACACGTCTGAGCCACCCCACCCTGAGGGACGAGTTACGGCGAAAGACAGAAAAGTCGGTCTACGGTAAATGGAGCCGGGTGGTAAACTTAAGAGGAGACTGAAAGATAAATAATGTTTTCCTTCATTGTGTTCACAACGTCGTCGGTATCTATCGTAGTACCGTCAAGGGAAGCAAGGGGACTTTACGTGGAAAACCCACAAAACACGAGTTCTAGAATTCCTTTCATCCAGAAAAGTTTACCTTTAAAACATTCCGGAGGAGGGGGATACTACATTCGATTACTTTTAAATCCCCTTACTTAACACTCACCAACCGTGATATTAACGACGAAACGAGAAACTTGTTTGGTGTAGACGTGTATTGTACAAGTATTTGGTGTCATGATCAGTCCAAAAAAAAAAAAAAAATATTCTATTTTCATTTACACAAACGTACCTACCTGTCATTGACATAACCACCCAAAAAATTTCCCTGTCAAAAATAAATTTATCTTTCAACGCCAGTCCTACCTAAATCTCGACACGACAGTTTGATGAATTAAATGTCTAAATTTAAATTTCCGTATAACATGAAAAAACAGACTCCAACCGTATATCGTAACCGTCTGTAGGACACTGTATGTATATCACAAAACACTTACCTACCCGTAACCTTTAGTGATACCGTTATATGTCATATGTAGGTTTCGTTTACATAAAACGTTCCACCTTTATGGTAGATGAAAATTTTGTCTTCACAAGTGTTACAGGAACTAGAGTTGTAATAGAAAAATTTGTTAATACAACTTGATTAATACATTAGTAACACTACCGGTGGACCGGGTGCACCAACTTAAATGGTAAATCAAACAACCATAGAGTCTTATAAGATTTAGTTCTTCTCCACACAGTAGGACTGTTTAAGGGTTCACCTACCGAGCAACCGTAGGATCGGAAAGATACTAAAACCTCTGGGACTACCGTTGAAAAAAAACTGTAGTACAATCTTGAACGTAAGGTCCTCCGAAAATTCTTTTCTAACCCGTTAAGATGACCAAAAGTCGTGGAAAAGTTTTATATGTACATCAAAACTTTAGTACTACAGAGGTCACTGAGTAAAAAGATTTGGGACTGAGTCAGAAACGTCAAATAAATAGGTAGGTAAATAAGTTCTTTTGAATAATTCGTGAATGAACGATAATTGTAAATTATTGAAGACTGTCGATGGTAAATTTCACAAGTGCAAGTTACTTTACCACTAGTACATCGTATAACAATTATTGACTACCGGAGTGGTAAGGGTAATTAATAAGTCAGTAATTGGTAAATATAAAACTCACGGATAATGCATAGTAACTTATGTGTGTATAAATGACTCACAGATGACACACAGTTCTCGAGAAGACCAAAGATCCCTAATATCGTTACATATATTGTCCGTTGTTAAAGAAGGAACCACTTCTGTGTCAGGTCACAAGGAGTCTGTATGATTTTAGTAAACTTTTGGTAACACTGTTTATGTCAAAACAAAAATTAATTACACTCTTCAACCGTATCACAAATAAGAAAACACAACCAAGAAAATCTACTTTTCTCGATCATCAGAATAATTTGTTAGACTCTTCCGATAGATTTCTGTAGATCAGATTACAAAATTTCCTTATATTCTTTTAAAGTCCGCTTTAACGTTATTTCCGATCTTACAGTACGAGCAGTTGTGATAAGACACTGTGTCCAAGACTAGTGGACGTCTCGTTTCGGTAGGATATTCATTTAAATATCCTATCATGAAACAGGTTTATGTTAAAATTTTTAACTTAAAACGAAGATCTATTAAATCTGATGCTATGGACTTTATAGGTAAATTAACTCTATAGTCTTATTATACCGTATGTTATGTCTTTATGACTTTTTTCAATTACACACTTACTCGTTTACTTTACCAAGTTCATCATCTTTTCGGGTTGAGGAATTACTATGACCCACACTCTTTTGTTTAATAACTCTAATTTATAACCTTGTGGAATTTCACTTTAAGTGAAGATTTTGAAAAAAGTTGTACTTTTGACCCAAATAAGACACAACAAGGAGGTACATAGTGGTTGAAAAACAAAAGATAAAAGATAACTTCTATTACAACCAAGACCGAACTAAATAAGTACAAATCAAAACTCCCCTTAGATGAATTAACAATAATGACATAGAATCACGGATTTCTACTAATCTTTTACCGTTTTAACTAGAACTATAAACTTGAGAATGGTCAAACCGTTGTATTTCGGTAAGAGTTTCAGACAGATCAAACACACAAATTCTGACCGTATGATGTCCACCTCGGGTGTAAAGATGAATTTTCCGTACAATCCTTCAACCTCTTTGACGTCGAATTCCGTGTTTACCTTTATCACAGACAAATATGTCAATTTTGAAGTCGACTCATTTAAATTTCTGGATTAACCGAAAGAAGTCGCTAAATATTTCACCCTCCGTAGGGTAGATCGTTTATCTTTCTGTGAGACTCCGAGACACCTTCTAAAATTGTCCTTCTTTGACCCCTCCCTGTTCCTTTCCCACTCAACAATGTCCGCTCCGATGGATGCAAGGGAGTCCCCTGTTTTCCCCAGATAATCCATCGACTGGAGTGATGACGACTGATCCTTTAAGGTCTGCCTGATCCATTCGAACGTAAGGACCCCCTGCGACTTTGACACTAATCCACTCCATACTTCAGAACCAAACCACCCCACCCGAAAAAATCACATTCATTGAGGTAAACCCCGGAGACAGAGAAAACTAAATTGTGGATTGTGGAGACACTACTTTAGACAAAACACGTACACACACAAGCACAAGTACGGACGAGTCAACGATCCAACATAGGTTGAGAAACGCTGGGGTACCTGACATCGGGTGGTCCGAAGAGACAGGTTCCTTAAAAGGTCCGTTTTATGACCTCACCCAACGGTAAAGGATAAGGACACACACAGACACACACACACGCGTGATGAATTAATAGTTCTCTCGACGAAGACAGTAGACCACTGGCGTAAGTACTCCTGGATCCTACAACGGTAGTATTGACGTCAGGGACTTCCACCTACGAAGGGTCGTATTTCGGACCGTACGAAGGCTAAGATTCTTTGGTAAGTACACGTGAAGTGAACTGAGTACCAAGGTGTCTCTTGTCTATTTGAGGTCGAAATCAAGTCACCCTCCTCTAGACTAAACGGGTTTCCGTAACACAACACTTCAAGGTGTCTACTACTCTTTCTAAGGAAAGGGTACCCATTGAGGGGCTTAAAAAAGAACACTCTATTCCATTACGGAACTTCTACTCAGAAAAAAAAAGGGGAGAGAGAGAATTCTAGGAATAGAGAGATTACCAATCAGAAGAAAGGACCTGAAGATCGGTCCGGCCTAGGGTGTTGACCGATTAGAGGAACGAGAAAGAGATCTCGCTGTAGCAGGTCATCTTTATGTTACACTTAATGTATACACTAAAATTCAAAAGATTATCGCTGAAAAAAATTTCATGTTTCTTCTCTCCATTTTAATAAAAATACAAATTTTGTCGTATAGGTTTTAATAAAGTGGTGGATTGGTTATATTTTATAATTATTCTACAAAAGGTAAAAAACATGCCAGAAGTTTTAGACCACACCCAAGATATGAATCCTGCGTAGTATCTCTGACACCTGTAGATCTCTCGTCGCGAACCGCAGAAAGGAATAAATGTAGACTTGGAAGGAGGTGTGAGTAACGGACGGATCCAGAAAAGAAATATCGGACGACTTACCTACTTACGTACAAGGTAAAAGTAATCGGGACAACAAAATTAGAAAATTTCAAGTGTGGTTATAGTAATAATTTCTCAATCTTTAACAAAACGCGGTTTGATATAATCTTTAATATAAATATCATATGAAGGCAAATATAGATATTTTCTGTCGTCCCGCTTCGTCTCGAACCTCTGATCTAAACATAAGGTATATTATGGTCGTTGGAAGACACACTGGACCCCGACTGACGAATTGAAGAGACTAGGAGAGTTAAATTAGTAGACATTTTACGACACCTTAATTTAAAGAAGATGACAGGAAAGGATAAGAGACTAATATATTAAACAACTTCTTTACATAAAAAGAAACCTGTCAAACATAATATCTTCTTATCAAAAGAAAACGACTGGAAACGTTTGTTTAGACAATAGTAAAAATACTTAAAGAAGAAATAAGGTATAAGACAAACTCTAAGAATAGCGATTTCTACTACTATAGTAAAGACATAGGAATCGTGTATCCTATTTTTCCGTCGTTACCCACAATCTACTTAAAAATGAATGTAATTTTTTTCTTTTTTTCGATGACCAATGGTTGTGTTGTAACATTTAGTTGATATGGGGTTATTTTTTTATTTTTGTTTGTTTTTTAAGGACCAATATCATCAAACGAACCACCCCGTTCAACCCTAAAAAATCGTTCATCACTTATATTGTCGACGGAAAAAAAGATGACTTCTTTAAGACTTATCTAACGTGAGAAATTTTAATCCAAAAAGTATAAAAAGGAGGAGTAAATGAAAAGAGAAAGTATGTCGGGTTTGACCCAAAAAGGATAGAACGAACAGACCAGTACAATGAGGGTTTGAGTTTTGAGATCACGAGGGCTTCTTGTGTAGACTCCGAAAAGTGAACCGTAATTCCCCGACCGGTGAGCAGGGTGACACCTTCTGGACCCAAGTTTAGACCCGAGACGGAGAGTGATCGAAATAGTTAAACCTTTCAATAAGTCAGTAAAACAGAATGTCAAGAGAGTTTACCTTATACCCCTACTACTACACCCCTTTCCGTCTCGTTCTCTCCTTCTCTCTGTCCTTCCCCTACTAATCTACTCAATTTCTAAATCTCATCTTTTACGAATTATTAATCAATACAAACGTAGAGAATGATACCTAAGAGTCCCATGGTGCATATCTTACACAAGGTAGTTGTAGATGGCTTACTGACTCGCAACGGTCGTTAGTTGGTGAATACATAAGTACGGAAAGGATAATATCTTCCGACGTAAAAGATTACTAGAAAGAGTCACTAAACGGTGAACAGACTCCCCCACCCTCCCCCACCCACTCACAACTCCGAGACGTGACCCAAGTAAAACCGAGTGATGGCCTTTAAAAGGTCAAGATTCCAGTTACTGGACTTTGCGAACAGACGACACTAAAGGTCGACGGACTTAAAGACTATGTCGTACGGTATCCGTCACCAAAGCCTAAACGACGTACCTCCCAGTCATGTGCCACGGGGAACGTCAAGGTGTAGGAAACACCCCCTATGCCAAAGAGGCGATCACTTTACATATACTTTAACTATTGTGCCTCTGTGGTACTTCGAGAGGACTCAGTGAAATTGAATGAACTATAATAGCTTTTAACGGAAAATATATTACTTGTTATAAAAAAAGAGTATCGATATGTTACAGATGACGAAGTGTTTAATATTTGATACTTATAAAGGAATCATACACAGTCCCGGGAGTACAATTTTAAGTATCGTAAAAACGGAATGTGACTCTACTATCGGTTCAGAAATAACTCACGAAAGAAAAATATTCTGAACCGGAAAAAAAAAAATTACAATCCTCAAAAAGTCTTGTTTAACTTAAATTTTTTATGTCTATTATTTTTTTTATGTCTATTATTCCCGGTGAAAATTTTATATATATCATTGAATAACTTCGTTATTAACTTATTGACTATAATATCCCGGTATGAAAACCATTATTAATCCAAAAAGGAAATACATCGATATAAAAACTTCGTAAAATTTTATTTTATCGTTCTTAAAAGGGAGTGTTAATTTTAATTCAGATGATTATATCATTACTTTTAGTAATATCAACATAAAGGTGTTTACACATGGTCTGTACCACAGATTCATCCGAAGTAGTCGTGAAAAGGACCCGAGAGTGGTTTGTGGAACCCCTATCCATCCCCCGGGTAGGATGACTAAAATGTCTACCCACTTGACTTAGTACCTCGTCAATTTATCAATCGGGTCCCAATACCGAGTCTACCATTTCGCAGACGGACGTTACGCCCTCTGGGCCCAAGCTAGGGACCTAGATTTCTAGAGCACCTCTTCCTTTACCGTGGGGTGAGGTCATGAGAACGGACCTCTTAGGATACCTGCCTCCTCGGACCACCCGACGTCAGGTGCCCCAGCGTCTCAGCCTGTGTGACTCGCTGCAGTTACAGGCACGGTACATCATTAATTACAGACATCGCCACGAGAAGAATAACCCAGTGTGACGAGTTCTACAAATACGGACATGCGGATGTTTAACACACATGAAGACATTGAGTACAAAAACAAAATAAGTCTCATCAACTAAAGACATAAAGTAGAAGATAAAGATACATTCTTTTATTCTTTCCTGTCGTCCATTTCAATGGATATCTCTCCCTTGTATAAAATATCATTCTACCCAGATCGTAGATCAAGAAAAAAATATTGTACAAAGTTTTTTACACAGGAGGAACTCTCATCCTCGTGTAAATCAGTCTAAGTGATTACCGTATGTAAGTCGTTTTTTGAAGGAAAGTGAAGTTTAACCGGTGGAAAATTTCGTTAATACAATTTTCTATGAAGTGGCGAATGGTCAGACATTACACTTGGACTTCTTACTTCGAGAATAAATCTATTACATTTTGTTTTTGTTTTTGTTTTTGGGGAGAGAGGGGTTTATGGAATTAGGACGGTCCTCTTCGTGGAAAGAAAGCCCCAACGAAAGGACGTACCGGCTCTCAAGGAAAGTTGTTTTGACGGACTTCTGTGACTTTCTGAAAAGTCTGTGAAGAGTACATTGAGTACAAACTTTTACAATCGGACTGACTATGTCCTTTTATCTTAAAAGGTATTACACAAAAATGGTACTTCTTACTCCTCTTAACAGACTAATAAGTAAATTTCCATCAAAGTACGTACGACAGTGACTCTAAAAATCCAAACAAAAAAAAAAGAAAATTACCCATTTGTTCAAAGTGACCACTATGTATAATAAATTACTACTCCTATTAAATTCCACTGACGACTATCAAACCCAATTTTTACCGGAATGGAAAATTCTGGAATAGAGAAATCTTGAATCATAGAAACGTGTAAAACGGAGTAAATGAGAATGTCGGAGGAATATGTCACTAAATGTACCTACCGGGACAAGAAGATCGTCCCTCACATTGGGTCCGTATCCCATTTACTACATGAGAATTAAAATACGACGGAAAAAAAAAGAAGAGGAGGTCCGTTAAAGACTCCGAAATGTAACGGTAATAAGATTCGTTACGTACTAAGTTTTATCACTCATAAAGACCCCTATCTGAGTCCTTGTGGGTCGGAGTCTTTTTAGTTCTAATAAGTCTCGGGAATCACTGGGAATGGGGGATTTCCGTTCTGACCAATTTTGACCACCGTCACATGTCAGTAGGAGTGTCCTTCCGCAACATTCCCCCGTTTTTGTATAAGTTGTACGGTCCATCATAAGACAACTGACCGGTAGACTAGTTCCGTCTACAGAAATAATCGACCACTACTACCATGGGTAAGACCTTTGGAGCTATCACGTCCGGTGGTACGCCGCGCCATCTGGCCTAATGACCTTTATCGACGGGCCCACCCACCACTGCCACTTCAGGTGACGCCTCTGAAGCAGGGTACGGCCGGAAGACGGGTGCCGTCACACTAGGCAAAACTCGAGAAGGTAAACGAGTAAAGGCAATAGGTGGTGGGCTCAAGAGCTAAGTTAAAGTCTGAGCCCGTTTGCGGACATTAAGATAAACAGGACCCATTTACGTCGTTCGACGACCACTAATGCGGAATCGTCCTCTGGTAGACAACCGACCGCGTGGAGAGGTCCTCACCAAAGACGTCCGCTACTTACCCCTTCGGCCGGCCCCCGACGAGAAGGGATCGTCTGCGTGGCCCAGGCCCCACCAGGAAGGGGAGAGACAGACGCTTGGAGAGACGTAACTACCTCAGTGAGGTAGGGTTCCGGAACTCTTCGCGGGAGGGTCCCCGGCGACTACCTCACGACCATGACCGCAACCTGCTTTTCCCTAAACCTCCAGGCTCAGACTATGTGAGAGTCACGCAGGCGGAGAAGACGTCCGCGGGGCTCGCACACACGGGCCCACACGCCTGGTTGGGCCGCACGTACGAAAAGTCGTCGAGACCCTGACGCGGTAGGTTTCGGGTGGGTCTGCGCTGTAGCCCCACGTCGACACGAGACGCTACCTGGTGCCGTCGGAGGAGCCCCAGTCCGCGTGTGAAGGAGGACATTTCCGTAACGCCCAAGCAAACGTAGTCTGCTCCTGGCACACGACCAACGTAGACCGTCTGCCTCCTTGTCAAGACTACGGGTGTTGCGAGACTACTCCCAAGAAAGACTTGCTGCTACCATGGGATTCGAGTACCGATCCGGCTCGGACCGAAGTCATCCTTCTCGGGTCCTAGTAGAATCTTTGGGTCTTCTACCCGCTAAGGAGGAACTCGAGTCCAAGATCCCTAACCCCACCCCTCCCCACCCTCACATCTTAACATAAGGACGACGTCCAAATCGGAAAGTTTGTTCTTCGACAAATTTAATCTACTTTTTTTTTTTTTAGGGTGTCCTAAGATGTTGACGACAAACCAAGTGGATCAACAGTGGAGAGTAAACCCACGACACAAGAAAAGAATTAAAACTACGGTACTTAATTTCACTCCAGCCTAAAGAGGTAGGACAGAAAGTGTATGTTTGAGTTGTAAGAAATCAAAACCAATACTTCTAGTAGAGTCCAAGTCACTTTACATCGGATACCATAGATAGAATTTAAAAGTCAATTATTACCGACATAATTTTACAATAATGTCAATTTTTTAACTTTATTACCATGATTATGTATATGTACCTTAAATCTTTCTCCCATTACTATTGGGACATACGCTCTGTCGTTTTCTCTGTGTCTACATATTTTGTCAGAAAACCTGAGACACCCTCTCCCTCTCCCACCCTACTAAACCCTCTTACCGTAACTCTGTACATATTATAGTACATTCTTTACTTAGCGGTCAGATCCAAGCTACGTCCTATGTCCTACGAACCCCGACCACGTGACCCTACTGGGTCTCTCTACCATGTCCCTCCCCCCACCCCAAAGTCCTAACCCTTGTGCACATATGGGCACCACCTAAGTACAACTACATACCGTTTTGGTTATGTCATAACATTTCATTTTATTTCATTTTAAATTTTTTTTATTACTTACTGACACGAGTTATTTCATGACTTGATAAAAAAAAATTCTTAATTTCAGTTGTCAGAACTTCCTCTTTTTTATCAAAGACCCTCAAAGAAACGATTAGTCCCGTTAAACTAAGTAACGATGACTTGACTACTTACGCTCCGACTAAATTATTCGATATTATAAACGTCAATGTACAGTAGAGATTATTTTGTCCTATATTACATAAATTTTGATGACGTCTAGTAGTAGTTTGGTGTATCGTTAACAATATGTTTAACTTATTCTCCGAATTAAATGTCTATTTCCGATACAAACGACTAATATATCAACCATCTTACTCCTGTCACTCTTTATAGGATTTACTCGTTTCCTTATAAAAATTTTACTATAAATTTTTAGTATATTAACTAAGTGAAAGACACTTACTCCGAATTGGGTTTGCTCATTTACCAAGTTTGTCTCCAGACACCAGAAATCCTTTACTGTGAACTACCTTCGAGGGTTTCTTCGGAACGTCTTTAACAGGAGTACGATTAAATATAGTATACATGTTATGAACGAATGGATTGAGCCACGTGTGGGATTTTGTCCTCTGAATTTTGATTCTGGTGTGGTCCATACTTATTTATCATTCTCAAGCTTTCTTTTCGAGGAGGTAGCACTTAAGAGGGGTGACCAAGTGTCCAAAGAAGGACATCCGAGGTCCTACTTACTAGGACCGACTTTGTAAACGTCCTTTGTGAATTTTATTTTTTTTAGTCGAGAAAGACTCTTCTTTGTCTCAGTCTCACTAACTTCTCGTTCCGTTTGTAGGGAATTTCTGGAAGTAGTATTATATCGAGTCCCAATCGTGTACACGAGTCGCCGGACGTCTCAGAGTCCAGGGTCAGTACCGTCTCGTTCCATTAGAGGTTCCCTGAACTGGGTTACTGTACTTCTCCCTTTATTCATTCTGATTGTTCATACGGAAGTCCTATCTGGACCTTTTGTCCTTCTTCCTTCTATCGGGGTAAACTACTCTTGCCACGTCCCACCTGTAGGCCATTAACTTAAGTCGAGTCATTTATCACTCCGTACGCCTTCTCTGTTCATATACTACCCCGAGACGAAACATGGTTCGAATGTCCCGTGATCCGAAGACGACCAGTTTAGTCATCCCTTATTCTGTCATTTGCAATACCACTCTTCTGACACCACATCTGCGATTCAGTACAGGCTGAGAACATTGGGGTATCTGACATCGGACAGTCCGAGGAGACAGGCACTCTAAGAGGTCCGTTCTAATGACCTCCGAACGGTAAAGGAAGAGGTCCCTTAGAAAGGCTGGGTCCTTAGCTTGCACCCAGAGGAGTGACGTTCGTCTAAGAAATGGTTGACTCGATACTTCCTTCGGGGTACTTTTAGGCGTTTATGGAAGGAATCCCCTTCCATATGTATATATAAATATACATAATATATATATGTATATGTGTGTGTGAATACATATGTGTGTATGTATGTGTGGAACATCTCTTCGCTACCTTCTATGCAGAAGTGTCGGATACCTAATGTAAATGATTACTATTTAAACGTGATCAAAACGGAAGAATATTTAATATTCGTTTTGGAACGTTTGTCTAATGATGATCCCTTAGGTAAATATTTCCCTTTAATATAACGTCACAAGGGGGACCTACCCCTTAGACGAACCTATCTCCCACGGACAGTCGTTGTAAAACCCCCTTAATGTCACCCTCTCTCTTTTTGGTGTCGGCTTTAGAGGTCATACTTATAGTAGTTGGGGTTCAGTATTGACGGAGCGGTTGCAACACCGACGGGAAGCATGTCCTTCCTACCAGTGCAACTGGGCACGTGGCGTTTTGACCCTGGCACTGGACACCCGCAAGAGAACGACGGGGGGGAAGTCTATAAGGTCAACCGCAACGGTCGTAATGTCAGAGGCACCCGGACAGATGGAACCATTAAACGTGGACTACGCAAATATAACCAGTAAAAACACACAAACAAAGGGACCTTGGCCCCCTAGAGTAAATAAGTGATCACGGCATTGTCACGACCTCACCTTCGGGGCGGAATTTCATTCCTCCCCTTCTTGACAAATCTCTTTTGTCGTCGGTATGATTGACGATGAGATTAATTTTGGCGGTTTCTTCGGACAAGAGTAAATCTCCACCGATTACAGACGGTAGAGACACATGTATCTCCCGGTCACACTCAGGTAGACACCCGTACCGACAATTGAAATAATAAAAATAAAAAAAATTAGATCACAGTCACCCAAAAGTAAAGTGTTGTTTTGTTATTGTCGGGATCCTACCTTCGTTCTTAAGAAACCGGCGTCGAACGTTTTTGGTGCGAACCAACACACACATCCTTTTTAATGAAACTTATTGTTTTCGTGTTCGTTCTTGTCTATCTTATTATTCGTTAATTCCACCTAATTGTTGTCAACGACTTAAGGTCGACAACCGACGTCTACGTCGGACCGAGGGATTAAGTTTGACCAACTTTGGGCGACGACAAGGCTCTGAGCCTCCCTCCCTTCACACGGCCCTGTTACGGGTGTAGTCCGCACCGAAAGAACAACAGTCAACGCCCCCTAAATGTAGATCATAGATCCCACACAAAATTAAAGAGGGCTAGAGAAGACAATGAATTGAAAGAAAGGGAAGACAATAAAACTGTCGAGGGACGTATAAAAAGCACAGGCAAAACTGAATCTTACTGATTGGTTTTTAGACACACGAACGACCACCCACGGCCGTGTGACTTTTGGTTCTCTTCCCTCCTTACATACACAAACCAAGGTCGTCGTTTCGTCGTGAGTCTCCTTCCCTTCGGTGTGTAGGGAAAACCGACGATATTCATTATTCGACCCACCAAAGGACCCGAGCGTCAACCCGGTGTGGCTCTCGAGGACGTCCTCCTGTCGGGGTATCTTGCGATCCGGGCTCGTGTGGGGGGACTCGTTCACACACTTGGCTATTAAATGTCCCACTAGCGGCCTACGTCAGTCACGCGAGTCGGAATTGTGGCACGCAAGGCGGCAGTAGTCTGGAGACGGGAACCTTTCGGGACGACACCCACTAGTCCTTAGGAAGAGTGGGGTCACCGGTCCCTAGGGGAGCTTCCTCCCGGCGCACGAGACAAATTCCGAGACGACAGTGGTCGAGTCTTAAGAGTCAGAAGAGAAACTGGGCACAAAAAATTCATCTCGTGTGCGTAGTCGTCTTTACCGTATATTCTGCACCCAAAAGGACAGCCCCGTGTCAAAAGTCTTTCACAGGTGTTCCAGACCACTCGGGTCTGACAGTTGACGCCCCGGAGTCCCTCGGGTCCACCTATGTTCCAGTCGTGCCCTCCCGTCGAGGGGTAAAGGTATCCCACCACCATCTTATACGTACATAGTTCTTCAGTCTCAAAACTTTCAAGTCAATCAAAGTCAACGTAATCGGAGTACCTTCACAAAGGGGAGAGGATCCTTCTTGGCTTATGTATACGTACTTGACGTCACACGTTCACCATAACAAACCACTAAGGTGTATGTTTAATTTACGGTAAGACAAACGTAACTTTCGATAGTAACTTGGTGTAGTTCTACTTACCATTTTAAGTACGATTACTAATTTATGACATCAAAGAGAGATACACCTTGTTGTATTTGCTCGTTTATTTCCTGTAGTACTCTTTAACCCTCTCTGGTACCTTCTTTCCTTTTTCGAGATATAAAATCACGCGAAATTACCGTGAGAACAAGGGACGAAAAACCTGTTCTCCGGGACGTAAAGTATGGTACGAGACCTTTAATGCCTCACCCGGGATGAGTCACCAGACATCAGAGTCTACGTGACCCAGACTGACTTCTCCTACGACTCCAGTCTACGAGGGGCACATCGGACACTCTCCATCTGTGCTCTGTCTGTGTGTGGACACGGTGACAATCTCGGAAAGACTCCGTTTCCAAGAGTAAATTGGTCTAGGGCCGTGTAAAGTTTCAAAGAGGGAGAAGTCTCCTTTCGAAACCGTCTAAAAGACAGATCCGTTGGACAGACAAGTTCTGACACCAGAAGAGGTTACTACACACTCCCAGGAAAATGGAAGATCCACACCAATCGTTTTTCTTAGGACACGGTCGCGTCGGTATAATATTTTATGAGGGGAGGACGGGTCGGAGACGAAGAAATAAGAAAGGACGGAAAAGAAAAAAGTCGTCTTACACAAGAACAAGGACGTTTACTCAATCCCCTATACCCACACAAACTAGATGAACGGGAACACTTGTAGTTGGCAAGACTCTTTGTACACGGACGATGACGTCTGTCCTAGACCGATTATGAACCGAGTACTATATACCTTTGGGTGCATGGTGAGAGTGGGTTCGACTGAATGATTGGTTGAAGACCCAGGCTCGACAATGAGGTACCTCCGTCAGAGTCCCTCGACTAATATTTCGGCCTCTAGAAGGGAACTTCGGTGCCCCTCTCGTCCAGTCCCCCTCCGTTAGTCACTCGGTCCGGTTCCCCGGGGTCCCTGGAGTAAAGGGTCTCCAATCGTCTTTCGGTTCCTGCTGACCGACGATCCTCGGTAGGGGTGGTTCACAGGAGAACTAAGACAGGGGTTTGGTGAAATAGAGTCGTCCTCTCTAATACCGGGTCTCACTCTTCCCTTTCGGTTTTCGGGATGGAGGTTGACCAAAAACAGGATCCAAACGACCGGGTCTAGAGAAAGGGTCGTATAAGGACGGATCCTTAGCCAGTCCGTGAATTCGTTCAACGTCAACCGGAAATGCGTACATGTGAGCTAACGAATCGTTCGGGGTCTGCGTGACAGAGCCAACAACAGAACTCGTTCTCAACCGTCGTAAAGGGGTACTCTCTCAGTACAAACAAAGAAGGCACTGTCTAGAGAGGAGGTATCCCCGGCCTCCCACCCTCCTTGGGGTGCACCCTCCCCCAGCAGTACTCCTGAAGTGTCCGGTGGGGAGGTACGAATCCGGTTTACGAGTAGGTCACAACTCTACATGCGTCGAATCATTGAGTGGTCCTGTAGTGGGGTCTTTGAACTGCCGTTGGTCTCGGGGAGAAGACGAGACACCACCTTCGACGTCTGCCCTCAAAGTAACGATTTTAATTATAGATCCCCTAACACCCCTTCGACCACCTTTCCTCTCTGGTTTTCGCACCTGTCCGGCAGTCCTCCCGTTGAAGAACCAGAGGGACCTCCGCCCATGACCCGCGCGGGTTCCGAAAGGAGGACGGAAACTGACGTCTCTGGTGGACACGGGACTGTCTACTACTCTGGGACTACGACCCCTTCTAACTTCCGCCCTCCTCTTCCCCTGTTGTCTCCTACTCTACCAACCTACCGTAGTGGCTGAGCTACCTCTACTCAAACTCATTTGAAACCCTCAACCGTTACCTGTCCCTCCGGACCACACGACGTCAGGTACCCCAACGTTTCTCAGCCTGCACTGACTCGTTGACGTGTCTTACAGACACGGGACTGTGGACAGGGTCTTGACTGAAGGTGAGTGGGACCTGGGTCACTGGTCAGTTGCGGTCCGTCCTCGGTAAAATATGGCCTCCGACACCCATAGTCGACTCGGACCGAACCTTTACAACGAAAAAAAAAAAATAAAAAAAGGGAGACTCCCTCTCCTTCCCAGTCCTTCAAAGACTAACGAACTCTCGGACATAATCAGTAAAGACGAGTGTAAGGAGGGGTCATAGAGTATGACCTGAAACGTGTAATGCCCCCAACAAATGATTCTTACGTAGGATAGGTATCTAGTCCCTAGGTACCTACGCACGTCTCAGGCACTGCATTAGTTTTACTATTGACAGACAGGGAGGCAAAAGGAGAAGATACTCTACTCCCACTATTAACGTACGTGACTTATTATTTACTGGACTACGAGCATTTCACGACTCTTCACACGGACACAGGTTATTTATGGTAGTGGTGATACGTCTTCCGTCTGACGTGGTCAATGCTGGTTCCCTCAGTGTTTTATCTCGACTATCGAGGAGTACTTCATGCACGTCCACCCATAATTTCAATTAGAGAAACGTGTACTTCTAGGAAATGTTCCTTTCAATTATGAGAGTGCGGTGAAGCGTCAAACGTTTATGTCTATTCTTGTCACATTTGCATGTTGAAACTGAAAAGTCTCAGAGCAATAAATGAACACAAAAAGAAAAACCTTTTCCTCAGACCCCGACCCTTTGGTAAGAAAAAACAAACAAACAAAACAAAACAAAAAATTGATTTTTTTTTTTCAATATGGTAAGTAAACACGAATATGACTCCTTAGTTTGTCACCTTCTTATACACTTATACATTTATCTTTTTTATCCTAGGGACGAAAGGGGTAAGGGATCGGAGTCAAAGGGAATAACGGAGTAGAGTAGGACTTTAAAAGGTATATAAAAACTCGTATAAATAAAGATATCCTTTATTTTACTTACTTTAGTTTATCCCACATAAGAAAACATTAAACGAAAAGATAATTTAATTTGTATCAAACTCCTACAGAAAGAAATGTTTATGTACCTGAAGAAAGAAAATTTGACGATTTATTTTTTGAATTACCCTTTGGTAAGATGAGTCCGTCGAACGAAAGTTCCGGACCTTCGACCGACCACCACTACCCTCCTGACAACCGCCCCGGACCGACTTGTCTCTGTTCCACACGCTTGGTGGGACGTTTAATGGAATGGAAGTCGAAGACTCGGGAAATTAAAAAGAATAGTCATTAAGTGAAGTCTATTGTTGAGACCTCTATTTTATCCGGAATCCCCCGCCGATGTCCCTCGTTCATGTTTCTAAAATAACCAGAAAATAGAGGACGAATGATTTTCCACAAACCAACATTTTCTATTTCTGTTTTGATAACACAGGCGAGGTCTTTCACTTGTTTATCTCATTAATGACGTCCCCCGTAATCATTGCTTATCCTATATGAATGAAAAGGGATCGACCACGGAAGTTTAGAGCTGAAGTAATAAAAAATCGTGAAAAACCAAGAGGTAAACTTTTAGTTTGTGTTCTCATCCGGAATTCCGATTAAAAGGAGGGGCCCACTTTAACTCCCTGGTCTGAATCAGAGTTGCATTAAAAGAAGATACTCCTGCCAGTTGTCTATCCAACAAAGAGATTACCCTAAGGTCATACACTCTTACTTACTACACCCAGTACAACTTCTCCTAGTCTACGAGTGGTATTCGTTTCTTTTATTGCACCTAAACGACCTTCACGACTTACAAACAGTCATTATACGATCGCCCCTTTTATTGTACGAAACGAAATTTTTGCACAATAGATGAAAATTTTTAGAGATTTGAAATATTATGACTTCATCCATTACTAGAAAGACCGACTCATCACTAGTATTATTTTTCTACGGGATACTGAGAATTGTCGCAGACGGATTCACGTCACAAAGTCTATATTTCAGAGACTTCGTAAAAGTATTTTAACTAACACTCATAACCGAACGAAAAATGATTCAGAAAAATTCAAAACCATTGAAATATTCTTACCAACGAAGGGAAATTCGTATCAAATCCTTTTAAACTTAAAAAAAAAAAAACCGAAAATAAGAGAAGGTTTTAATTCAAAAAAATTTTAAAACTCACACCTTGGGTACACGTACCATGTTTTGTAAGTTTTCGATCGTTTCTATACAGCACCAACAAATCAACGCTCCAACACAGGTCGAGAAAACACTGGGGGTACCTGACATCGGGCGGTCCGAGGAGACGGGTACCCTAAAGGGTCCGTTCTCATGACCTCACCTAACGGCAAAGGAAGAGGTCCCCTAGAAGGACTCGGTCCCTACCTTGGGTCCAGAGCCCGTAACGTCCCGTCCGAGAGAGGGAGAGTCGGCACGCCCTTCGGATCCTCCCCGAAGACGTCACTCTTCACAGAGAAGGGTGCAGACGATAGTCAACAGGTCAAGGAGGTGGTTCACCTTTTGTAAACAAGGGTCCACAACACCCGCGTGTTTCTTTTGGTATTTTTTACGTCTGAAGGGAATAATGTCAGGGGTTCCGTCCCTCCTCTTTTGTGTCTCGCCTTCGGAAACCATAGTGGTCTCTTTTGCACTGTCAGTCCTCAGGGCGACGCACCTCGTGTAGAGTAGAGTATTAAAAATTATTTATACGGGTCTCCTTCTTGGAACAGGAGATGTGTGATCGACCTCCGTCGAAAAGACCCGGCACCTGTGGGGTCGTGCACAGGACAGAGACTACCACTGTTTCAGCTCCCCCGGGACTTGTAAAATTTTGACTTAAGACTATCGTCAACACGAGGGCTTAAGTATTTAATACAGTTCTACACCGAACTTACTCCTATGTACATTTCAAACGACAGAACCTCCACCCAAAATTTCTGGTAACTCACTTTCCCAATTACTGTACGGTAGGGCAAAGGTGTACAGACTACTCAACGTAGAGACTTTCCATGAGGATGAGACCCTTACCATATCCTCACAGTCCAACCGCCAACAAACGGACCCTAATTGTGACTCAGAGAACAGGAGCCAGCGTCACCGGGTCGTGTCTTTCCACTTGACTTCGCGGAGGGCACTACACACCGGGTCCACGCACGTGCACACCGGAAGATATGGACGTAGTCTGCGAAAGGAGGCTCATCACCGCCTGTGTCCAGTTGTCAATCACCGAGGGGCCCTTGAAGGGACAGACCTACGTGAAACCTCATATCCACGACCGACCGGGGACCTTCACTCCACTTCAAACATGGAGGAGTGCCCATAGGGTCACGACGTCGGCTCCGTCGCTCTTTACGGACTGAAGGAGACTTTACTAACTAAACGACTAACCGAAAAAAAACCGTTCACATTTGGTTAAGGATCTCTTTCTTATTAATGAATTAAGTTTCATACTTCTTTCACTTTCACTTTTCACTTTCAATCGGGGACTCAGCGCAGGCTGAGAAACACTGGGGTACTTGACATCGAGTGGTCCGAGGAGACAGGTACCCTTAAGAGGTCTGTTCTTATGACCTCACCCAACGGTAAAGGAAGAGGTCCTCTAGAAGGGTTGAGTCCCTAGTTTGGGTCCAGTAGGCGTAACGTCCGTCTGAGAAAGGACGGACTCGGTGGTCCCTCCGGACTTCATGCTTGCCCCACCCAATTTACACTCGTATGACCCTTCTGCACCAGGACGGTGCCCTCACACGAAAGGAGATAAGTATTGCCTATTTACTAGACTTTTTGACGAGTTCAGGTGAACATCCTTACTTCGTAACTACAAAGTGGAACACCCAACATCCACACTCAGTCCAGTTGGTTCTTTACAGTCTTCGAAGTCCCAGTTACTTCATTACAAACCTATGGAAGAATCAAATGGGACCTCACTGCGAAAGAGCCTATAAGAGACAAAAAAGTCCATAATAAAATTTCAATTGGGTTCCGTTTAAATTTGGACTTGAAAAGAAATTTAAAGTAAATCGAGTTATGTTCTCAAACGATATTTAATTTACTGGATAACTTACACAATAATCGTTACTCTTACAAATTCAATAACTCTTGTACATATGGAACTCAAGACAAAGTTTAGGTATATAGACAGAACCTTGTAAATTCCGGTTCAAGGAATCCACACTTCTAACCCAAGAAAGAAGTCTCTCTGTAAGACAAAAGTGAGTACTACAAAGAAAGTCCTACCTTAAAGTAATCTAGTAACACATAGCCACACACACTCTCTCTCTTCCTTTTCTCTCTTTCTCTGTCTCTCTCCTCTCCAGAAGAATTCTTCTTCTCCGAGTGTTATTTTGGTCCATACCGAAGACCTACCTCAAGACGAAAACTGCACCTTAAGTCTTTTATTAATCTACGGACATCCCGACGTGCAACTGTCGAGATCGAAAGTTTTGACACGAAGTTCTTCTTCTCCAGGGACGTTCGGGAAGGACTCTCACTTACTGGCCCTAGAAACGTCTGGTTTGTGTCGTCCTCTTTGTCCGTGTGGCAAGGAGACGGAGCCCGTAGCAGAAACGGAGACCCCTCAGGCATTTTTTCCAGTTGTACTGCGTGTGCTATTTAGGTTCATCCGAAAAACCTCCCTTGTAACGGAACGGATTACACTTACTAAACATTTATAATTTACTTACATACTTATTTTTTCACTTACCTCAATCACTTAGTTATTTTCAAGTTGGCGCAGGGTTCTACCCCCTAGTGCGACCGTATGTCGTCCACCACCAAGAGCGACGAGTACCGAAGTCACATAAAGGAAAACAAACAAGGTAAGGTAAGATCTTCGATGTCGACGTCGTGTCTTGAGTAGAGGGGGTACCCTTTTTGTTTAGAAGGAGGGTGTCAAACATAAAATTTATGTGGTGGTAAAAACATCTTGGGACCCGAGTTTTGTGATTTGGAATTTCTGGGACTTTGGACCTCTAACCTGACAATCTGAAAACCTATAGAGGAAGGTACAAAGGTCTCCGTATTGGGGGGCGTATTTAAGTAAAGGGTAGGTGTCGATATATGTAACGTTCTCGGCCGATTGAACCTAGAGGTTGGAACGTCGTATCCCTCATTAAAAAGATCTTGATTTAAGTCGTTTATAAACAACCGTGGACAATATGTTTGTGACACGAACAGCGATATCCCCTATGTTTATACTAATTCTAGGTCGAGGACAAAAGTCCCTCGAAAATGTCAGTTTCCCGTTTGTTCTCACCATATTTGTGTCGACAGTGAGTTCTGTGTTCCACGATACTCCGACTTGGTTCAAGAGTAGTAAAGGGACGAGTTCTTCAATCGTACTGAGGGACAGTGGAAAACTTAGTACACTTTTTAAGGGTCCGACGTAGTAAACTATGGGTAGGATCGACGAATGTAAATACAAAATGATCTTTACCGTTGGGTGAGGTCATGAGAACGGTCCTCTTAGGGTACCTGTCTCCTCGGACCACCCGATGGCAGGTACCCCAGTGTTTCTCAGCCTGTGCTGACTCGCTGAAGTGCAAAGTGAAAGTCCCAAAAGAGGCACCGAAGACAGATTGTGACAGGATTTATGTAGGTCGGTGTCCGAGGAAGGAAGTAAACGAATAAACGACAAAGACGCTTACGGTGACGAACACGTCCTGACCCGAGCCCTGAAACCCCCTTTGTTTGTACTTGGGCAGGGACGGAACTCACTGAGCGGCAGATCACCCTTCTCTTTTTGGTCCTTCTGTTGCAAGGATTCCTCGTTACAGTCTCGTGCACTGCGTGACTCCTTCCTGTGCCCTGCACCTCCGCAGTGTCTCCTTCCCTTAGAAGAGTCGTCAGCTACACGAACGGTCCTTCTGCCTCTCCTCTCGTCGGGTCCGGTCCTCGTCTCGGCCCGCACGAACTAGTCCTACGACCGCCGTCCTTGTGTCACGCCCTGACTCGTCCGCTTTTCTTGTCGCCGGTTGAGACCCCCGACCCCACTAGTCCCCGAAACGGAGGATCCGGTCCCTCAAACAAGAGCCGGATAACGCGATCCTTCTAGGTGGATGTCCACGTCTCTACCTATGCTTGTCTATACCGACAAGCTCCCTCTCTACGACCGGCGTCCGTCCGGCCTCCCAGCTTTATCAAGACTCGTAGCCGTCCTTTTTCAGTTGCTCGTCTACGACTGTAGTAAAAGTCTCGACGTCGGGGAACCAGAAGAGATGGAACCATATGTATATTGAAAATACTGTCCGATCAACCGCGACGTCATTGCTTACCGGGGCCCTAGAGTCCTTGTATTGCTTCAAAATAAAGAATGGCGTCCAATTGATAAGAGGTCCGTCACTGAGGTATATCGGAGGCTCTCCGCCGAAAGTACGGCACCGAAACAGTAAAGTCGTGTTCGAAGATGCCTTCCCTTGTGTCTCCCAGAATGAAATTGGGTGTTCGCTGATTCGTAGGAAGACGAATATCGACAAATTGAGGCTCTACCACCCTTCCCACAGGGTAAGAGGTTTCCTCCTCCTTCGTCTGGACGCACTTGGGACCTCTGGGGATGGTGAGGTATTAGACAAAAAAAAAGGACAAAGGAGCCCTAAAGACACATAATGGACTGGGTGAGAAATGATAAAACAATGTGTAAAGCAATCTTGAAAGTAGAATAATAAAGCACACGGAACGAAGAGCTTGACGGACTTTCACTATGCAGGAGTTCCCACCCAAACACAAAAGATGTAGGAGAGTGCAAATATAGGGGGGTGTGTAGGACTGTGGTGTCCTGTTCGGTCATTCGCTTCACCCAAGGATCCTTTTGTCCAACCTGACTTGGCCAGTCCAAACCGAAAAAAAAGGACAAACATGGATCTGATAATAAAATATCAGTCCTTAGTAGACTAAACAAAAAGAAAAACAACCCCTAAAGTGTCGGTAGTCTACTGACCTTAAACTAACCTTGGTTTTGCTTAGTTACCTCCAACTGGGACAAAAGGACATTTCGGAAATTACAGTGAAAGGGCCACATCTGGGAGTAAGGAACAGGGTCGGATCGTTTTTTAACGTGCAAATGGGACTTGTACTGAAACGGAACCGTGCAAAATTTCCACTTAGACTTTCAAATTCCGGTAGATTTATACGGTAGGAGAGAAGTCGTAGGTCAACCGCTCCAAGTTATCTTTTATTTAGTTAACGGTAGGGGCCAACTTTTATTCATGTCTTTCTAGAGCGAACTTTTTCCTTATAACTCTTTACTTAAGGATCGACATCTTCCACTCCATCTCTGAGTACCTCGAGAAATAGACTTTGTCACAAACGAATTGGTGTGACGTGTAAAGTAGGAGGGAACCAGTTAGAGACTGAAAAAGAAGGGAGGGTTCGGACTGAAAATTTTATTCACTCTCAACCACTTCGTTTGGGGTCAAGGTCAGTCAAGGGGCACCTTGTTTCTGTCTTATTCACCCATACACATCGAAAACTTGTATTAGGTATCCTTCATCCATTCCGACATTAATAAAAACCGGGTTGTGTTCTTTGATTGTGTAGTTAAGTGAGAAAAAGTTCCTGGTTAAGATGGTGTTTGTAAGAGACGGGACTTTTTTTTTTCTTTTCCTCTCTCTAACTAAGTCATCATTGTCCCGCTCGACAAATAGACAGTAGCTGTTTGACCTTTGTGCCCGCGAGATCAGGTGTGGAGTCCCCCAATGAGAGGTCGAAGGCAACGACGGACTCTTAAACGAAGAGACTTCGGACACACCTCAGGACGAAAGAAAAAAAAAACAAATTGTGACTTAAACGTAAAATTGCAAAAAGTAAGAAGTAGCGAATTCTCCCTTGAAAGAAAAGAGAGCAGTTCCGATGGAGCCTGGCGACGTCCACCTTCGACCCGAGTGAGACCCCGGTCTAGCACATCCGCCTCAACCCTCCGTCGTTTCCCCAAACTTACCTACAAGTTCCTTTTTCTCTGGTCCTAATCCTTAAGCTCAGGACGGGAATCTCCAAAGAAAGGAAGACGAGGAAACCAACGCAACAATATGGCAAAGACAACGTTAAGGGAACAACGGAAAGAGAGGGTAGAATGCAGGAGGAATGAAGGGCCAAGAGGGCCCGTGTAAATAACAAGTCCATCTACAGGAGGAGCGTGTGGAACACCGTTCACGAACGTCTGAGACGACAGAGTCCAACGCTACGTTTACGGGTCCTTAGTGCTGGCAGTGTTGTCGTCGTTGAGGAGCAGGACGGAGTGACGGGGCCCGAGATCTGGCCGAGAGACGCTAGGAAGTGACAGGTAGAATAACTTAATTGAACGGGCTCCAGGAGGTCGTCGTCTCCTCTTCCCGACCCAAAGGATCCCCAGAGTGAGAGCCACAGTGGGAATCTCATTCTAGCCGAGTACAGAATCAAGGCTTGATCTAGGAGGCCCCCTAAACCTCCGACACGCCACTCTCTCCGTAAAGAGGGCACGATGGCAGCGACCTTGGACCGTCGGAGTAGACGGCCGAGGTAGTCCCCACCTTCGTCGTCAACCCTCTTGGTCCGCAGCGGAACATGAGACCCATGGAGGAAGTATTGAGAGGTTTCTGACCCTTGGTAAGTGGAACCGTCCCTTCGTCCCTCTCAAAGACTCGAGTCGAACTATCTCTACGACTTCCACAAGCTGCGAGCGTTTCCACGTCGACACATTGGACGAAACGCGATTAATCCCCAATGGTACCTAGACGAACTGTTAATTCCTGTCTCCCTTGAAATTCCGTCTACCCATGGTACCCTGCCATTTGTCCAGAGTCCGTTCGTTCTACTTTTAAACGTGGTTCGTCGCACAAAATGGTTCTGATATTTTAAAGAAATTATTACACCTAAGCTTGCATATTTATTCAGACTTCATACAAAGGACGGTGAACCTTCCCCAAAGAGAGTCCCTTATTCCGTCGACCTCTCGGAGTCGCCATGTCCATGAATGCCCACACGGTGGCGGATGGTCTACAAAGTTGTGGTTGGAATTGGTCAGGACTCTACAGTCAAAACCTGATTATGTAGTGTCTACCTTGTCGGATCACTAATTTATCGTTTCGATGTTGCCCTTCCGTGTTTTTGCAGGGTGAAGAGAATTTTTCTTATGAACTACTCAGTGTCAAGTGTCTACTTTGAAACGGTCGAATTTTAAAACTATGAAGGAACGAATAGGGGGAGGCAGATTAAACGCGTAGGTACAAAAATAGAGGTAAGTGAACCGAGTACTCCAGCGATCCAGTAAAACAACAACAGCAAATGAGTCTATTCAGCACAGACTAAGAAACGTTGGAGTACCTGACGTTGCGTGGTCCGAAGGGACAAGAAGTGATAGAGGGCCTCAATCGAGGTTTTTCTTCCAGCACTCCCGGGAATTCAGCACAAGAAAGCCGCCGACCCTTCGACTGGTTCCCCGAAGGGACGACCGAGTCACCATTTCTTGGGTGGACGGTCACGTCCTCTACGTCCAAACTAGGGATCCCGTCCTTCTAGGGGACCTCCTCCTTTACCGTTGGGTGAGGTCCTAAGAACGGACCCTTTAGGATACCTACCTCCTCGGACCACCCGATGTCAGGTACCCCAGTGTTTCAGCCTGTGCTGAATCGCTGATTTGTTGTAGTTGTTTTAGGGTTCCCGTCTAAATAATCCCAAGATTCGAAATTCCCCCGAAGGGACCACTGAGTCTACCATTTCTTAGGTGGACGTTACGCCCTCTGGACCCAAACTAGGGACCCAACTCTACTAAGGGACCTCCTCCCGTACCGTTGGGTGAGACCACAAAAACGGACCTCTTAGGGTACCTGTCTCCTCGGACCACCCGACGTCAGGTACCCCAGTGTTTCTCAGCCTGTGTTGACTCCACTGAATCGTGCGTGTAAGAAATTCTTGGACTCCCATTTAAAGTCCGTTCCGTTCCACCGGAACAGTAGTCGGTCCTAGATTCTCTGTCGTCGGATCTACTCTGAAATCGGTCCCGAGTCCTTCTACACGTCTCAAAGCCCCCCCTTTTGGACGGACGGTACTCCACATCGACGCTTGACATTTATATTAATTCGGTCCACCTAAGGTACTGTTGTTTCTCCTAATCCCGGACCCACCTAGACCATCCGGCAACTCTGGAGACGCTTATCTACCGTTAAATAAATATGGGGAAGAGGGGGCCCCGTCACCCTTTGTGGTGGTGGTGGTGGAGGTATCGAACTACAGATTTACTTCATTAGAGGTCTTTCTTTTCTCTAATATAAACAATTTGACCTCCTTTTTTTTAGTCTTCTATTATACCGAAACAAGCGTCATAATGTATTTCTTCTAATTTCTGCTCCTTGTTCGACGAATTTGTGACATTTGATTAATCAAGATGCTTAACAAAAGGGCTCCAAGTACTCTATACTTTGTAACCGTGGTCACGCACTTTATGTGAGACGGAGTCACGAGAAAAGTTAAATAAAAAGACAATCACAGTATACATATATTTTTTTCTCGTCGGTCTTTCTTTCCCCAATCCCTCCCTCTACCTTCGGACCGTTTACTGCCTCCGACTGTGCAACGGTAGAGGTCAGACCGCGCCACCCTTGGGAAGGCTACGGGACACATTTATGGTCGCAGCAAAGCGCGACAGAGTCCGGCGCAACCCGTGCACTGCAGTGTTGCTCCGGGCCTCCTTAGGGACGCGAAGAGTCTCGCGAGACCGTCGAGGGCCCCTTCGCTCCAATCCAAGGCTCCGACGTAGGGACAGAGGGTCTCTACCCAGAAGGGAGCCTCGCCCGCCCCCCCGGACGGGGGGAGGTGCAGAGCACCGGACCAAGTTGGTTTGGTCGAAAGAAAGAGGCAAGATTTTAGCGTAGTAAAGATCCACCTCCTGGGTCGGTTCCGATGCTAAAATAAGGGATTTGTTGTGTATTCACATAAATGAATTAATCTGGGTCTTCTCGCTAGAAAAAAAAAAAAAAAAAATTTACATCGTGTAAAAGACCCAGTCCTTGGGGAGAGCCTCTACTCAATGATCCTGGCCGCTACTTGGGACACCAGAGGGACGGAGGGAGTGGAGAAAAGACGAAGAGAAGGTCGCACACAACACGTTTTCGTCCTCTATACCAACGAAGGCGGCCATCCGAAGGGGTCCAGAGGACGAGTCTTGTCTGGTGAGGGGAGAGACACAAGAATCTCTTTCCCTTTCACTCTTCCCTTCCCCTCCAGCGAGTCAACACAGATCGAACGGGAAAGGAAGAGGTCCCCTAGAGGGACTGGGTCCCTAGTTTGGGCCCAGAGGACAACTGACCACAGACAAAACAAGTGACGACATAGGGGTCTAAGATCTTGTCCCGGACGGCGTACCATCCTCGAGTTATTAATGTGCGACTTACCCAATTTGTGTTCTAAGAGGGATCCTACAGAACAGTCGAGGAGTTTCGGGCCTTCAGTCGCGGTGTGGACAAAGAGAAACAGACGGCCCGGACACGACACGACCCGAATCAGTGAGTCAAGACAGACTGAGAAAGGCTGGGGTATCTAACATCGGGCGGTACGAGGAGACAGGTATCCCTAAGAGGTCCTTTCCTACGACCTCACCCAACGGGACGGGAGGAGGTCACCTAGAAGGACTGGGTCCCTAGTTTGGGTCCAGAGGGCACAACGTCCGCCTAAGAAGTGGTAGACTCGGTGGTCTTTTCGAGTTCCTATGACCTCTCCCATCAGATCGGGAAGAGGTCCCCTTGAAGGTCTGGGTCCTTCGTTTGGTCTCAGAGGACGTAACGTCCGCCTAAGAAATGGTCGACTCGATACCCCCCTCGGGGACGCTTCGGATGAAGAGGAATAAACAAGTGGTAAATTCCCGATCGAGAGGAGGAAGGACCTAAGTCTGAAGTCAGGAATAATTCAAGAGGAGAGACGAGTTTCGATTCGTCAGCGGGTAGGACACCCCACTCAAAGAGGGGGCAGAGAGTCAGGAGGGTGAGTCGGAGTGAGGGGAAGGGTCCGGGAACACGTTCGGCCGAGAGAACGAGGGACCCGTCGAATGTCCTGCGAACCTGGACGGAAGGGGTTCTGGACATGTGGCAGGGGACGAGAGGTGACAGTCCTACTGAAACGGGTAGTGTGACGACTTGTATGACCTTTTGCATTCTAGTAAGGAACATCGTCTCAGTTCTACTGAGTCCTATCACTTCACTTCAGCGAGTCAGTACAGGTCGAGAAACGCTGAGGTACCTGACATCGGATGTTCCGAGGAGTCAGGTACCCTAAAAGGTCCGTACTTATGACCTCACCCAACGGTAAAGGAAGAGGTCACCTAGAAGCCCAGAGGGTATAACATCCGTCTGCGAACAGACTCGATGTTCCCTTCGGGGACCTATTTGTAGTAGGCTTTGAGGAAAGGTAACCCACAAAACCAGAGTGAAGTGAGAGGTGTCAAAGACACAGGAGGTGCGTTCGGGTCGGAGGGGTGTAGAGTCGTCGGAGACAACCACGACTCAGAGACTCGGTACAGACTGAGACACACTGGGGTACCTGACATCGGGTGGTCCGAGGAGACAGGTACCCTAAAGGGTCCGTCCTTGTGGTCTCATCCAACGGTAAAGGAAGAGATTTCCTAGAAGGACCGGGCGCCTGACTTCGGTCGTACCCGTCCGCCCAAGAAATGGTGGGTTCCTTCGTCGTCGAACTAAGACAGAGTTAACACCGAAGAAGACTCTTCCGGGGCCACTTCGGGAAGTAATTCCAACAAACGGAAAATACGTGAATGGTTTACGTTGATCCACAAACTTATTGACCAAATCACTTATGGTCGAGTTAAGTCAGTGAGTCAGCACAGACTGAGCAACGCCGGGGTACCTGACGTCGTTCGGTCCAGAGGGACAGGTAGTGGTTGAGGACCTCGAACGAGTTTGAGTACAGGTAGGTCAGACACTACGGTAGGTTTGTAGAGTAGGAGACAGTAGGGGAAGAGGAGGGCGGAAGTTAGAAAGGGTCGTAGTACCAGAAAAGTTTACTCAGTCGAGAAGTGTCGTCCACCGGTTTCGGAACCTCGAAGTCGAAGTCGTAGTCAGGAAGGTTACTTGTGAGTCTTGACTAAAGGAAATCCTACCTGACCAACCTAGAGGAACGTCAGGTTCCCTGAGAGTTCTCAGAAGAGGTTGTGGTGTCAAGTTTCGTAGTTAAGAAACCGTGAGTCGAAAGAAATATCAGGTTGAGAGTATAGGTGTGTACTGGTGACCTTTTTGGTATCGAAACTGATCTGTCTGAAAACAACCGTTTCATTACAGAAACGAAAAATTATACGACAGATCCAACCAGTATCGAAAAGAAGGTTCCTCGTTCCTAGAAAATTAAAGTACCGACGTTAGTGGTAGACGTCACTAAAAACTCGGATTTTGTACTTCAGACGGTGACAAAGGCGACAAAGGGGTAGATAAACGATACTTCACTATCCTGGTCTACGGTACTAGAAGCAAAAGACTTACAACTCGAAATTCGGCTGAAAAAATGAGAGGAGAAAGTGAAAGTGGTTCTCCGAGAAATCAAGAAGTGAAAGACGGTATTCCCACCACAGTAGACGTATAGACTCCAATAACTATAAAAAGGGCCGTTAGAACTAAGGTTTAACACGAAGGAGGTCGGGTCACAAAGAGTACTACATGAGACGTATATGCAATTTATTCGTCCCACTGTTATATGTCGGAACTACATGAGGAAAAGGATAAACCTTGGTCAGACAACAATAACTTGTGGCGGGGGAGAGTTATCTTTCGCAATCACCCTCCAGACACAGTGACCGGAACTATAGGTAGACCATGAATCCTGTGACGAATTGTACATCGGACCGTGCAATGTAATTTTTTCTTTTAACTTAAGATCGGAAATAATACGAGATGATGCATAATATCAGCTACAACCTAGGAACCGTAAAGAACCAAGGCCTGTGATTAGAGGACACTTCGTCTCTGGTAGAAACGACGCAGCAACCTAGGAAAACATTCAGTCCTTCCCGTTCTTCATCCATACATGTCTTACACCAACTTAAATTAAAATTTATTTTTCTCACTTACAGCTGACCTATTTTTACGTCTGTCACGACGTTGTACAAGCAAATGCCTTTTTCTTTAAGAAGCTAAACTCGTAATCACATATAAAGTGATTCATTAGTACAGTTTCCACCATTATACGACCGAAAAGGTCAGAGGCGTTTCGGACACGTATACTTCGGACAGACGTCCCGTGAAACCTGCGTCTCTATACATAATAAGATACACAAAAGATCACTGAAAAATTTTTAACTATGTTCGTCCGTGAACGTCCGAAATCTCTAGTGGAACGTTCTTAATTTAGTCATGAAAAGTTGACTTAAAACCATAAAATGGAAAAAAAAAATTATTTTCTCGATAAAAGTCTCACATCATATGAGACCTTTGGGATAAAGTAAATGAAAAAAAGTTTTAAGTGACTATTCGAGATAAAAAAAAAGAAACTTAACGAAAGTCTATCATATCGTTTAATTCGTACTCCCGAGACCTCAGTCTTCGAGTCTCTGAGTTAAAAGAATAGACATTCTACCCCGATCAGTACTAAGAGGAAGTACTCTTGTACCACTTCTGACCTCTATCATGGAAATTTGAGAAAAAAATAATAAGTAAAAAAAAATCTAAAATAAAATAAAATAAAAAAAAATGAAATGTTATAACATAACCAAAACGGCATGTAGTTGTACTTAGACGGTGTCCACATGTGCACAAGGGTTAGGACTTGGGGGGGAGGGTGGAGGGAGGGGTATGGTAGAGAGACCCAGTAGGGTCACGTGGTCTGGGTTCGTAGAACATAGGACGTAACTTGGATCTGACCGCTAAGCAAAGAATATACTATAATATGTACAAAGTTACGGAAATTTGAGAAGTCTCATGAACCGTGTACGAGTGAGTCATGTACCAATCCATTATAAGAAAATAAAATTGACACTAAACACATCCCTCCCCCAACACACAAACAACCCCCTTTGACCCTTCTTTTCAGAGTCCCTGAGGGCCCACGAAAGATTAAGTACTTGTCGTCACCGGAACTCACTGAGGGGTCTTCTGAACACAGAGGACATCGGAACTCCGGGAAACCGTGGCCATTTAGTGAGAAAAACAGGACCTTTGCCCACCGATATTAAATCGAAAAATCTTTTTATACAAAAGTGAATAACTCCAGTCACGTAAACACAGCTGGTTAACTTTGGACTGTTCCTTTTAGTTCCCATCGGACCCGTGACGAGTCAATACTGAGGCTAGTCCAAAATTAATCGGGGTCTACAGCTTCCTTCACGATAAAAATAATAGGTAATGGAACGTGAACGAATGTATAAATGGGACCCCAATCTCTACAAACAACCGTTGGTCCTGTTATCAAAACTGAAGACTTAACTTTCAACGATTGGACAAATTTGTCGTGGTTGGTAGTATTTTTTACTCGCCGCGATAAATGATTTGTCCTTGTCTGGAGAAGTAATTGAGTAACAAGTGTCCTCCCGTCGGAGGTAAAAACAAGTGTGAGAAGGTCTGGGGTAGTGATCGTCTAAGAAAAATTAGGTTTAATTTTAATACAAAACTTAAACTCCAGTCAAAAAAAAAAAAAGGTCGAAAAGACTTCATATTGACTGATCATTTTAGCATTCTATGAACCTCACATGGTGCACTACTCAAGTAAACTCCGGAGAATTAACTATACTTAACAGTCGTACGTAAAGGTAGAGAAAATCACATCACGTGGAAGGACTGACTTTCCACTCGTAACGAAACAATATACAAACCCCCGTCGCACTCTCTTCATATGGTTCAAGACATTTATTTTACTCCTAAAACCAAATCCTTCGTCCGATTACTTCAGACTCGTTTAGATTGCTATTGTCATTTACTCTCTTACTTTTCTTAAGTCAGGAAAGTGTTTTTATTTATGCGTCCCTCCGGGTAACCAAGGTCTTCATTTGAGTCCACTTGGGGCAGGATAAATAACTCTGGCTAGTCGAGGTCAACCACACAAATAAGGAAACGGGGACGGTGAAAAGCCGTGAAAAAATGTACGACAGATCTTCAAACGTTGAAAGTACGTCATATAAAAAAGGACAGACTGAAAATACTGAAGGGGGTATTTTACATAACCAACAGACTCAGAGTGTTTAGGATTTGATGAATTACAGACACCGACGTAGGTAATACGACAAGACACACACACACACACACACACACACACACACAAAAGAGTCTGTAGACACATCTATCGAAGACTTTAAATGTTTTGGAAACATTGATTGGGGAATCCAACTGGACTCGGCCCCGTCACAAACAACGACGATTAATGTGTCTCGTTTGGACACCCTTTATCCGGGAAACAATTAGCACTGAAACTCGGTCGTTGATTCATAAGGACGTATCACGACCCGCACGACCCGTGCCTCCACGAAGACGACGGCTGGGGGGCGGACGGGGTTGAAGAGGCGTCTACAGACCGGCGAACGAACCACACGTACAACTAGTCACGTACTCCTTCTCTTTCCTCAGCGAAAGAAACCGTAGAGCGACATTTGTCTGTAGACCTACTATTCCACGACCACCTAACAGTCCATACTGTACTGCTCATCATAAAGATAGTACCGTAGTATATAGGTAATCACCCAAAAAAAAAGGGGTCCGAAAAGGGAAGGATACCAAACTTTTGCACGAGGACATAACGTCATCAATAGGGATTTTTACCGGTCTTTAGGGTATGATGGGTACTCAATACGATGGAGATTTATAGTCGGAGACTAACTATCGAACAATTTCACTCAAAGTCTTGGTTCCCTTTGAGAGAAATCTCATCCATAAACTAAATCCCCCATAACTAAACGTATTAATTCGTTTCTTTCATGATATATTAATTTCTAGATGTCTGTAAATGAGAATGGACTGAATTTTTTTTTTAGCATATAACGTCGGACCTAATCGGTGTTTTCTGGGTAGGATATTTTTTCTTGGTCATGTCGACCTTAAATCAGTTCTCTTGGGTTATCTCTTGGAAAGTGGACCACCGAATCAATGATAATAGTCCAGGGGGGCTTTCATGCATCCTAGTTTTTCTGTGGGCTTTTTGGTTCTGTACATTAGTTGTATTAACGGTCTCCAAGAAATGTTTACGTTGTGTCTTTTGAAAACAACATCTCGTCGTCAATGAAGTGCATCTCTTTCGGGAAAAAGCCGTACGGAAAAGACGGAAAAGTATCCGTTAAGATCCAGATCTAAATGCCGACATTTACCTGGTCTTTCTTTGCCCAAGGGGATGTACAATGAGAGAACTAAAGCAAAAATGAAACTTTCTGACGTCTAACAAATTAGACGAAATCCTCTTCGTCGTCGGGACTCAATCCACGTTATATCTCTGTCGGTAAAAGCAAGACAATGACAAGACAAATTATAGAGGTAATACACACAACTGGACAGGTAAGTTAAAGAGGAGTCTAAGAATGGGACGTTGGAGGGGGAAACTTTGACATACTGCGTAACAAAGGAAAAAACAAAACCGGTGGTCCCTCGAGTCGATCCAAAACACAAGTAAACGGTGTGTCGTAGAGGACAAGTGACGGGGTGCGAGAGATCGTCACGAATGAGTATAATCATGGGCGAGTCCTGTATACGTGAGTTAGTCGTCTACAGACCGAACTTCACAAATGCAATTTCACCTGAAGGGTAAGAGAGATATAAACCGAAAAAAAACAAACGAAAATTCGATAGATTCTAGATTCAACCCAGTAATCAAGACTAAGAAGGTTCACTTGGGGTAATTTAATAAAGTGCTTCCTCAGTCCCATACTATTATTTATCCTTTCCTTACACGGGGCAACACCTACTACTGTCGTGCCAAACCAACAATGAGACACACACACTCAGAGAGAGAGTCTCTTTCTCTTTTGTGTGCAAAATTTCCGTCGATTTACCTGACTCTTATTTCATAAAGAAATTCCTCAATCTTTTGGGACTGTGTACTTTAAAATCAATAACCTCAACGACCTTCCCATCACTTCATAAGGAGGGGTTTCAGATGAGTCTATAAGAGTAACTTGACCAGTAAAAGTGACTAAAATATCAACTAACTTGGTCTCCCCTCTTTGTCGTCCTTATCGTCCCAGACAAGACTTTGAGGCTTGTTCAGTCACTACCGAAACAAATAGTCAAGTTGTCGGCGTCTAGGGACGAAGTACTCCCTCTGTACTTTTATATTTGAACCTTTCCAAATACGTAAAGACAAGTTTCATAATACATGAGACAAAACGAGAGTTCTCACATCAAGAAAATTTTGAGAGTTCGGCGGGATTATTGAAAGTAGAGGACAAGATGGCTAAAAGTTTGAAATGGTAAAGTATGCCCCCGGTACGACACTTTTTTACACTTGTGTGAAACTTTAAGTGGGAGCATTTTACGAATCTGTAAACTTTTCCTAGACTCTTCACAACCATAGTTAATTGTTGTAGGGTGACGGGGTCTTTGTCAAGTCGGACCCATAGAACTCTGGGGCCTCATCAAATTAGAAGCCTGTTGTTAGGTTCCCAGAAAGAGTGAAGCCCCACCATGTCCACCCTACTGGAGCCCTCCTTGCACATAGGTTCCAACCCCTATAGGATCTTTTTAGATGGAAGATTACATACTCAGGACCCGTTCCAATGTCGCGATTGTCTCAGGAACTCGTCGGGGGTTTTAATGTGACGGAAAAGTCCGAGCCTAGGGGAAAATCCGTTACGTCGTCCAATTTTATTGAAGACTCCGTGAAACTTTCATGACATGATGACTTTCAGAATTTTAGGGAACTGTCAAAAGAGGGTCTTCGGAGTCGTTTACGAAACTGTAACTGTCCTCACCGTAAACCAAAGAGAACTCAAGGAACCTTTCAAACATATTTCGTGGGAGGAAGTGGGTTTGGGAACGTCAATCGACACGACTTAAAAGTATCCCTGTAGTGACTTGCACTGTTCGGTAGACGGCAAAGTGTGAGTCGATGGACTCCAGTCACTATGACTATCGGTCCATCCACACTTCACACACTTTACCACTCGGTGGAGTGTCCTCACCCCGCCCCACCGTCGCCCTGGGTAAACCTTTCTCTCACACACAAGTAAGTGTTACGGTTTAATTAATAATTGTGAGTCATGACATATGGAATGTCCCTCCCCTTTTCTCTGACAAGTGTCACGGCGACGATGCGGAAACGAGTTGTCCCTTGCACAATGTTTACGACGACCACCATTGAACTCCGACACAGGAACGTGTCGAACACTCATCCGTACAGAGTCAGGTCATTTGCAGAATCGGGTCTTCAAAGAGATCCTTCCCCGTCGGGATCACGGCTCCGTCCTGCATTGGCGTTAACGTGCCAACGACAGACCCGTCACCCCGTCTCAAGAAGATTGTCTCTCACTAAGACCACCTTCACATTCGCGTAACTTGCCAACGCCGGACAAGTCGACACTCAAGGGCGCCAAGCAGCAGAGCGAGTACTACTGGGACCCCTGCGCAGGACAGACGTAACAGGAACTAAAGTCCCGAAGCGGGACGAGGGAGGGCGACCGTGTAATCGGTCGTCGGTAGGATCTTGTCGACGACCAAAGATCGACGACAGAGATCTTACTCACTGAGCGCCGACTTTGTACCACCGGACCATAGCCATTAAAAGTAGGGGTTTGTCTCCACAGTCTACCTTTACCACAAGGATACAATCACAAACTGTGGCCGTCCGGAGCGCAGAGTACTGTTTCGACACCCAGATCTCTGTCCGAGAGGTCGGAGAATTTCGGCAGGGTCCCGTCAAACCCATCCCCTGACGTCAGCTCGGTCAGGAGTAACAACAGAGTCTCTACGCACCAACGGACGATGGGGGAGGAACATAACCCAATCGGTACGAACCTCTTTTGAGTTGCTCCCAAAGACTAGGAGACCCTTTAAAAATGTAAGTTTTGACCTTAAGTCTGACAGACTTTAGGAACTTTTGAGATAAGACCGACAAGAGACTACCACTTATAAAACATTTCATATTCTGTTAGACATTTTATAATAACTAATGTACCGTTTGAGCCTCTTCCCTGTCTCTGTCTCCAAGAAGCCGTCCCTTACGCCCGAAGACACCGAAGACGTTGGTCCGTCTGTGCAGTCACTCTTTTAGTCCACCTACATGTTTGAGCCCCTCATTCCTGGAACACCTTTCTTGTCGACGAGTGGACAAGATCGTCTTATAAAGAGACCTTCTTCTTATACCTTGGTTTCTCCGGTCTAGAAACTTAAAAAGTGGTCTTCCGTCTTTAGACATGCACTATACTTTAAATTAGGTATAGACCTAAAGACTTGTAACCAAGTCTAGTCAGACTTTGTGACCTAACCGGTTGTGAGTGTATACCGTGACTTTATCCAAGTGACAGATGGTGGAATGTCAGACCGAGGACACCATAAATAAAGATTTAGTACTTTTACCACGTAATGCACATAATTTCGTTTCCTTTTATATTAATAATTATTTAATCTTGTGACTCAGTTTTGTACAAGACCTCGACCTTCTCACCCAACACCATACTACTGGTGGGGTATAGTTTAATATCAACCGATTTGACATAGAGTTTACCACTTCTTAGACGGACGTCATGTCCTCTGGTCCCAAGTCAGGGACCCAGTCCTTCTAGAAAACCTCTTCCCTTATCGTTAGGTGAGGTCATAAGGACGGACCTCTTAGGGTCTCCTCGGACCCCCCGATGTCAGAAACCCCAGTGTTTCTCTACCTGTACTGACTCACTGATTGTAATGATGAGGATTCGATTAACACAAAAGTGTAAGAAAATCGAAACTCTTAACCTAGATAAACAACAAGTTAGTGAGTCAGTATAGACTGAGAAGCTCTGGGGTACCTGACGTTGTGCGGTCCGTAGGGACAGGAAGAGATAGAGAACCTCAAATGAGTCTGAGTACCGTTAACTCAGCTACTTCGGTAGATTGGTAGAGTAGGAGACAGCAGGGGAAGAGGAGGACGGGAGTTAGAAAGGGTCGTAGTCCCAGAAAAGGTTACTTAGTTGAGAAGCGTAGTCCATCGGTTTCATAACCTCGAAGTCGAAGTTGTAGACAGGAAGGTTACTTATAAGTCCCAACCAAAGGAAATCCTAACTGACCAAACTAGAGGAGTGTCAGGTTCCCTGAGAACTCCCAGAAGAGGTCGTGGTGTCAAACTTTCGTAGTCAAGAGACCGTGAGTAGGAAGAAAAGGAAGGGACCTCTTCCTTTACCGTTGGGTGAGGTCATGAAAACGGACCTTTTAGGGTACCTGTCTCTTCGGACCATCCGATGTCAGGCACCCCAGCGTTTCTCAGCCCGTGCTGACTCGCTGAAGTGAAGTAGGCAGAAATACCAGGTTGAGAATGTAGGTACGTACTGATGACCTTTTTGGTATCGAAAGTGACATACCTGGAAACAACCACGACACTAGAGAGACGAAAAATTATACGACAGATCCAAACAGTATTGAAAGGAAGGTTCCTCGTTCGCAGAAAATTAAAGTACCGACATTAGTGACAGGGGTCACTAAAACCTCGGGTTCTTTTATTTCGGACAGTGACAAAGACAAAAAAAGGTAGATAAACGGTGCTTCACCACCTTGGTCTACGATATTTACGTCCAAAACTTACAACTCAGAATTCGGTCGAAAAAGTGAGAGGAGAAAGTGGAAGTAGTTCTCGGAGAAATCAAGGAGAACGGACAGACGGTAACCCAGATAGCATCGGTGTCAAGAACTGGACCGTGTGTCAAGATCGTCGGAGAGGTCACTCGACATCGGATGCAATTGTGTGCTGGTATAGGGATCATCTTTAAATCTCTTTTGTCGGACAAACAGTAACCACTTCTGTGTCGAGAAGAGTCGCATGTACATGTCTCATGTCAGCCCTTGGACACTGTTCGACCGACGAGAGTAAACCCCCTTAAATTCTTCTTATTTTCGTTTCTACTCATTTTATTTCTGTACGTTCTGAGTGCGACGTGACTGACGTCGTCTCGGGCTAACACTTTGGGTTCCGGACCTTGCGTCTCGACCCCTTCCTCGACCGAAAGAGCCCGGTTCTCAGCTGAGCACACCTTCCTTTCAAGGTCTTCACCTCAAAGTTTCACAACCGGCATGTTTCCGATGTCGAAGTCTGTGTCGCATAGAGACTCGTCTAGAGGTTAGTTTTGGTGTAGAACCTTCTCCCGTCCCGACAAACGTCTATTTGTCGGCCATCGCAGGGTCCTTACTCACCCTCGTCAGGGGGCCTTCCGTACCTTATCCACTTACTTCTCGAGTTCGTCCACGACCCCAACACCCCTTTGGGGGTAAATACCACAACTCTGAGGACGTCCCCGATTCTTATAGTTTCCAAATAAGCCTATAGGAGGTCGGAAAAAAGTAGTCGAGTTGTAAACGGAGGGGACCATAAGGGTCGAAATAAAGTCGCCTCTCACACTAGTCTACTGTCACCGAGCTTAATGACTAACGATAGACAAACAGTAAGATCGGGGAAATGGAGGGTGTCCTCAACATGGAAAAAAACCACGTTTTATTCGACGGACCCGACCGGACCCCACGCAGGACACGGTGTCTACGGAGATTAATTGAACTAACTCTCTCCAAGGACCCCAGGTCAACGTGTCAGACTGTTCAGGGGGACAGGACCCTCCGTGGTATGACAGTAGACTACGTCCGAAGACCGATTACAGGAAACTCGTCGCGAATAACCCCTCAGTTCAGAAGGTCAGACGAAAATTATACTTTCGACGCCTCACTACCAACGAGTACTCGTTTTCCATATAAGAAATCCCAGACTCTAATTTTTTTTTTAGAGTTCCCTGGAACTGATTGAAGAAGATCCCACAATCGGAGATACAATGTTAAAAAGAGTAATGATCATGACGGTTCTAGTCATACACAGCATCCATTTTCTTTGGATCAGAGTCGAGTAACGTTCGTATCTGGGAATGTACTGACAACACGTTAGTCACTATTTTGTTCACAACCCTTCCTGACCAAACTGATCAAGACTCTAGACGTTCTATAGATCAATCATATCCACTTTGGTCGGAATTCGTGACACTTCTAATCTCAACAAAAAAGTAAGGGAGTTGGCGATCCATATAAGAGAGAGAAAAGACCACATTATTTAATAAGTCTACGTAAAATATAAAGTATACACACCAAAACACGTACATACAAGTTACCTCCCGAAAAGATGTCAAAGGTCATAAAACACATAGTCAAGTCTGAATCCCGATAAATAAGACTGAAATACGTTCTTATAGAATGTTTTCGATAAAGACTCTATAAGACTGTGTCTGTAGTGAATGATTTACAACTTTACTATCTCTGTAGAAGTCGAGACGTATCCTTGATGACGTATACATTATAATTGAACCGAAGTAATAAGGACTATTTATATTACGGTCCAACACTTCCCTCTAACACTTAAGAAACCGCCTATTAACGAAATGTTACAACACAACCAAAGACGGTATGTTATCACACTCAGTCGGTTTTCATATGCGCACAGCGGAGGGTGGTGGTGGGGAGATCCAGGAACCAATGGTAAATGTGGGCTTGACTAGTAGTCTATGCGGGGAAACCGTAGAAAACTATACTCCACGTGAAACCCCAGAATGACAATAACTGCACTTGAACTCAGTCAAGGGTGGTTACACGTCATCTCGGTCAGACATAACTGTGGTCTAACACCACTGTCTTTTATGCCGTAAAATAACGTCTCATGGTTCGTTCCTCTGGTCCGTTGGTCATAGATTTTCTATCCGACGGGTCCACCACGATGACCATTTCCCGGTCGAGTCCTCTACATTTTCTACCTCCAAGCTAGGGACCCAGTCCTTCTAGGGAACCCCCTCCCGTACCGTTGGGTGACGTCATAAGAACGGACCTCTTACGGTACCTGTCTCCTCAGACCGCCCGATGTCAGGTACCCCAATATATCTCAGTCGGTACTACCTTCGCTGAATCGTGTGTAAATTTTCTGCGCTTGAGGGGTCACTGAAAATCCGTTCTCAGAAACTTCCGTTGTAGTCCTCAGACCCACCGTCCCACTCACTAGTCGATGACCGTACTTGTAAAAAGACTCGCCAACCACCACTCCATTGTCCCAGTACAAAGTCCTTAGAGTCAGGAGCCGGAAGACCAAGACTGGTCAGACCCCAGATGCACGAACGCCAGTCGTCCATTGCCCTCCACCACCACACCCTCGCAGAACCAAAGAGTTTGTTGAGTCTTTATGACACAGTCTAACGATGCACGAAGGGGAGTCGTCCTCGATCGTCCTGATGCTAAGACACCACGATTAGTAATTGTCGAACTCAGACGAGAAATCTTGAGTCCCTTCCGGCTCGTTCTTCGTTCCCTGTAACTCCGCGAACATGGGTGCTCCCGGGGCGACCCGGGACGACCCAGAGTAACGGGTGAAAAGAAACTATGAGTAGTTAGGGGTCTCCTGGTCCCCGTCCTGCTCTTTCCCTTATTTCAAAACCCATCTCTTCAATTAGTATTTGAACCGTCTCCTGGAACTAAAATAAATAAAAAAAAACTCCTGGAACTAAAATCCCCCTGACCGAAAAATAGTGGTGTCAAGTACCAAATCGTAGTGATTCGTTGTACCGGAACGGAAGAGGTACCGGACGGTCTCCTGAGTGGACAGGCTGTCTCATCAAATCACAGTCTGTAGGTTCGACGGAATAAATTAACCTGCTAACGATAAAGATAGGAGTGGACTGGTGACACTCTGAAACGTCTGGTGCATGAGGTTTTACTTCCTATTTCCCTTCTACCACTACACCAGAAATAGTTCGGGTCTCTTATATCTTACGTCAACCCTGGTACCTGGTCTAAATCTTTTCTCGTAGAGACATTTGTCTACGAAGGGCACACAAGAGTCGAGACAACCTAAAGTCTTTCCCTTCCCAAGACACCCGACCCTTCCACCACTCTCTAAATATCTCCTCGAGCTGGTGACGTTTTCGGGTCCTCTCCCCACTCCCTTAACCTCCGTTTCCCTCTTACTCGGTCCCGGGTACCACCCCCGAACCAACCGTCCGTTCTTCCGGTCCAACCGTCTCCCAGGACCCTTCGACCTTTCCAAGATACCACGGTTTCGTCCCGCCTGTACTTCCCTGTTTGCACCCAGTCTCAACACGAGTATCTGTCCCTCCGAAGGCCCAAGAAATGGCCCCTGTCGGACTATTTGACCCGTTCCTCCGACCTTTCCTTACCTAGTCGCTCCTCCTCTACTACGACTGGGAGCGGCCACTACGACTCGCAGCGGGTATTCACGAGACTCGTCCTGGTACCGCTTTCTTCAGTAGTCTTAAATTGTCTCCTCGAACGCATCTTCTCTCTGGTTTTTCTTTTCTCGAAAGAGGGCTAAAGTAAGGTAGCAAGAACACAGGTGCAGACAGTCGTTCATCCCCTATCTCCTCACCTTAAAATTTTACGAGTGCAATAACTACCGATCATTACACTGTGAAGCTACTTACCTTCCCCCTTCCCGAATGCCTAATAACTTCCTTACGAGTGAAGCTTCCAACAGCACCTTAAATCCCTGTGTAAAATTTGACGGTATATATGTAGCAATCCTCTTTCGCAACCGGTGACTAGCTGATAGTCGAAGAGACAAATCAGGAGGTCAAAATTAGTTCATTCTGGCTCTGTCCGTAATGGCCCGCTAGACGGCGATGAGGGGAGAGAGACCACGTCAGAGGCACGACTGTACGCATACCACTAACCTCTAGTCAGTAAAGGTCCCTACATCAAGTAGTAGGAATCTTTGGCAGGGCACTACTGACCCATAGTAAACGAAAACCAGGTCGAACGTCCGAATGTCCTCGTAGAGACCGAGAAGTCTATTCGGAACAAGTCCTGACCTACCGTCGGGGTCGTCGACGTTCAATGACCAGGGTCCTGGGGGTGACCCCGGTAAAAAGTCCTCGTTTTCGTCTGCCGGTCTCTCGCGGACACAACCGTGGCTGGCCCAATAGGAAGACCCCCTCACCCCTCTCCGAAGAGGTCGACATCCACATGAAGTCTCAAAAGCTCGGGGAGGATTACTTAAACTGTGACTCTTAGAGTAAGAAGACCTTGATAGTGGACTCTTAGTCTCATTAATAAAGGATAACGGGAAACACCTTATGTCGATATTAACGTAATGACAATTGCCACAAGCGTAATTGTGAATTAACAATTACAGGAGGATTTAAACCTCCTTTAGTAGTGGGGAAGTATAAAGTAACGGTCTTTTCTCAACAATTTTTGAGTTACTCCTGGTAACCTTCAAAGGTTTACCTCTTGTCTCTTTTCTACGACCTCCAATCCCCGTCTCAGACATCCTACTACCGGGAAAGACCACACACACACACAAAGGAAAGTTCCATGACATCCCAACGACGTAAAACTCCACTTCGGCGTTAGATGTCTGTCTGCTAGTGACCTTTCCTTGTCCTTAAGGACGCTCCGCACTTTTACCGAGACCCTAAGGATCATCCTTTTCCCGTCTTTGAAAGCAAGTCTCGACTGTAGGACAAACTTACAACTTTCTGTGTAATTGTTCTTTTCTTTCTGCGGTCACACCGTTCCAGTCGGTCTGCCGCCACCCGACGTCCGGAACGGAGAGTCTACCACCGCTTGAAGAAGCAAACGTTATGTGACTTGACGGACAAGTGGTGGTTCGCTGAGGAGCCGAAGCGGGACGTTGTCCTTTGACTTTATAAAACTCATCAGAAATAAGTCCGAACGTTCTTTTCTTTTTTTCTCTCTCTCCTTTATGGTCTTCAAATAGTTGGAAACTTAGACAATCCCCCTTATAATAGACCCCGTATCTAGGAGTTTACGGGGTGTGTCAGACGTGGCTTTTACAAGTAAACTCCCAACCTACCCGCAGAGGCACTGTGGGGAGGATCCTCGAAAGAATTCCCGGTCTTTCTCCTCACTGTCCGAGGTGCCTACAGGGTGGACCCGTGAGCAAGTGCGTCCTGGATTGGGAGCTATATTGCAATATAACGACGACAGTCCGTCGAAAATCAGTACAAACTTATTCCCAAGGGTGTAAAACGTGACCAGGGACGTTTACTGTACAACCAAGAGGATTTGTGAGGGACCACCAACCCCGTCTGACACCAAATTTAAAGTGGTTCGCACGATCTTCGGTCCAAGAGGAGTTGGTGGGTACTCATTAAGTTAAGACGTGAGAAATAGTTGTGTGTTTGACCAAACTGTTGTAACGTCCGAACAAGGAAAAAATTTTTACAGTAATTCAGTTCGTCGATATAAAGGAACTACAAATGTCCTACGGTTTATTGGACAAACTGGAAAAAAAAAGAGAGAGAGAAATGAAAAGTTCACCTCAAAGATGTAAGTTACATCCGACACCTAAGCACAACTTTAAACTTCATTAATTACTCGAATCAAAGTATTTAAATAACAGATGAAGTTGGTTTTTTCAACAATTTCGACCACTTGATAGTTTTTACCACTCCAAAATTGTGGGTGTATGGGACCCCGTGTAAGGACTTAAAGATTCCCACACTAACAAATCTGGACCTTCGAAAGCTTCCGCGGAAGATTCCTTCCAGTGAACCGTGCCCCAGTCACGTCTTTCCTGCAAATTACCAAGGATGATCGTCCCAAACCAAAAAAAAAATAGTTCAAAACATGACTGTTCACTCCTTGTCGGAGTAAATAACATAAAACGAGACACTGAGTAATCGAAATAAAGAGTATTTGTGCGAAGGGAGGGTTGAAGTTAGATTTTTCCAGATAGTAATTTTCGTTAAAACAAAAAAGACGGGTTCCCTCTGATAAAAGTTGTTTTATACACGTAAAACTGTTACACTCAGAACGGGTAAATTTCGACATTCATATTAAAGGAAAAATAACCCACTATTTTGAAAGAAAGACTGTTTTGTCTCCTGTCGGTTCTAAAGAAGGGAAAAACTTTTTTTTTAACACTAAACCGTAAAGAACTGTGCAAAATTTCGTGTAAAATGTATTGAGACGAGAATTTTTCCTTTCAATATACCGAAACACACAATAGTCAAGATGTTCCTACAGTCACCACAACTCGTAGTTTACTTCGTATTTATCCAGTACTTTTCTCTCGTTTTACGACACGACGTGACCTTTTAACTCTAAATTTCAGGAGTAAGGAGATTATATTGTACTAAGACTTAACTGACAATTTTTTTTTTTTTTTTCTTGGGACTTCGAACCAAAACTACAGTCGTACATACGTATGTATGAAAACAATGGAAAGGACTGATAAACACTAGACGACACGTTTCCTTGCCTGGAACCGGCACCCAGTGACGAGAGGAAGGACCCTTTCAGTCGTACCGCCGCAAAGACTCGGGACGGAGGCCCACACAACGGAGGAATCACGAGACTCGACCGGAGGGACGACTTCGAGTGAGAGACTAAAGTGAAGACCCAGTCATTTCGGTTTTCCACTTCGACGGAATGCCTGTCCGATCCTCTGTCCCAAAGATGTTCAAACTAGTGGATTCACGGTGAAAGTTTTAAAAACGCTACACGTACAGTGGACACAGTCTCAAGTCATTAATATAAAAAATTTTCTAGCATTATAAAAAGTACCTTCATAAAAATAGAAAAAGCATAAAAATAAAAAATAGGAAAATAAACGAAAATAGGAAAAACATAAAAATAATTATAGGGATTATTAAAAAGTACCTTTGAAGTAGTCAAGTTAAGTTAAGTCAACGAGTCAGTACAAACTGAGAAACGTTGGGGTACCTGGCGTCGTCCGGTGTGGAGGGACAGGTAGTGGTTGAGGGCCTCAAGTGGGTTTGAGTGCAGGTAACTCAGTCACTACGGTAGGTTGGTAAAGTAGGAGACAGAAGGGGAAGAGGAGGGTGGAAGTTAGAAAGGGTCGTAGTCCCAGAAAAGGTTACTCAGTCGAGAAGCGTAGTCCACCGGTTTCATGACTTCAAAGTCGAAGTCGTAGTAAGGAAGATCACTTATAAGTCCTGACTAGAGGAAGTCTTACCTGACCAACCTAGAGGAATGTCAGGTTCCCTTAGAGGTCTCAGAAGAGGTTGTGGTGTCAAGTTTTCGTAGTTAAGAAGCCACGAGTCGAAAGAAATATCAGGTTGAGAACATAGGTATGTACTGGTGACCTTTTTGGTATCGGACCTGATCTGTCTGGAAACAACCGTTTCATTACAGAGGCGAAAAATTATACGACACATCCAACCAGTATTGCAAAGAAGGTTCCTTGAAGTATAGGAAGATGATTTATAGGTAAACGGGACTTACTACTGAACGGTGTTCATTCGTTTATTCCGGCACAAGAACTTTGGACGATAATTTTCATCTCTAATCGACCACAATCCCTCCACCATCCGGAGGCTCGTAGTGTGACTCTAAAAGGGGAACTGAGGAACTTTCTCCCAAGTATTCCTGATCAAAAGGGTAGGACACTAAGTAACAAACAATTACACTTTGGACGTACAGTGGGCACCCAGAATCCTATGACGATTCCCAGACCTAGTGAGCGAAACTTTTATGACGGAAGCCACGACTCTAGTCTCTCTGAGATTACCCCGGGGAGTGAACAGGGCAACAGAGACTAAGGTGGTGGTAATCGTTGGCAAGGAAGTCTAGACGCAAAGCTAAAACAAGTCATTAATGGTTAAATTTACATTTAATGAGACATTGGAGAATCATCAGAAGATTTCTAACCAAAGGGAGTAACTCTACTTCCAAGGCGACTTCTCCCTGTGTGTCCGATCTCTACGACCGACACTTTCTTGCTCTCTGCGTGAGTCCGGTTGTCTGCGAGAAACGTCACTTGAACCGCCCCCCAAGAGAATCCCAAAGGCAGCAGGGACAAGGGGTCTGAGACCTATCAGTGTGGTAGACGTCTACCCCGAACCTACGGAGGTAGAGACACGGAGGGGTCTACCACCTCCGAGACGCGTAGAACGAATGTCTCGAGGCGTGCGACTGAATGGGGTACCGGTCGTACTCGAGCAGAGACGGGGAGACAAGGTGTGGTCCGCTCGCCGCATAGTCGGTCTCTAGACAGAAGTCACTGGCTATCTTACATCCTCTTCGCTCACAGGGTTCGTTCAAAGAGATCCGACTAAAGCGTCCCGACAAGGCGAGTGTCGTGTCGTAAGGTAAGTGGGTCCAAACCGGGCCCCAGTAGTCGGAACCAAGGCACGCAGGTCTAGTAATTTGGTCCGTCTGTGATTCCACACCCTCTTCCCTTCCCTCAACCCCTACCTCTTTGGCAAAGCCCACAAAGTCGAGACCACGGTCGAGACGGACTCAGTGGAAAGAGGTTCGGATCGACTGACCGACCTCATGCGTCTGCCCCTCCTACTTCATAATGGAGACGTTTCGCATCGTCACTGAGTCGTAAATTATGGACGTGGAAACTGTGTCTGAGACCGAATTGTGTTAAATACTCGACAGGTGGTAAAGATTTAGGTGGCACCCCGAAACCCTAGTACCGTTTCGCGATTGTCACGTTCCTGTCTGACAAAATCGTTTTCCTACGTCCAGACTTATTGAGCCCGCAGCAGAAGCCTTAGTACCGTAGTGCTTCGAACGAACCCCTAGTCTTTGTGGACCCTAACGTAGGGTCGGGACGTGAATCTTTCGCCCCACTAGCCTTCACTTGCCCAGTCGGAGGATCGCGGGGTCTACAAAAGTACACTCAACCGTTACTACTGTGGTCCTCGGCAGGAACGACCCACACGGCCCCGTCCGTCCCTCCACACCTCGTTCGCTGTGGTCCTCAACACGTTTGCGAAGCAAGAGAAACGGAACCAAAGGTCACTCCTAGCGTCCAGGGAAGAACGAAACTAACACGTATAGAGACCCTTACGTCGGGGGGTGCACAAACAAAAAGAGGTTACATGATTCTGTACCACTGTTATATAAATTCCACTCCCTTGCAAAGACGTTCCTTTGACGTCAATCTCAGTCCCTCTCACAGTGGAATCACAAGTAACGCACAGAAGACGACGAGACTACCCAGACGAACCCTTATTTCGGGGACCATGAATGAATCGCTGGACAAATGAACTAAGAGTCACACGTCACCGTCAGTGCTTGTACCGACAGTGGGACCGAGTGTGGGACGATCCGCTTCGGGGCGCAGTGCACCGCATGAACCTCCTTCCGTCATCTGGGAATCGCGAGACGGGGTATTTTCGTCGGAGCAAAAATTCTCAGTAGACCGGTACATTCGAAGGGACCGCCGGGTCTCCCATTTCGCAGACGGACGTTCCGCCCTCTGGACCCAAGCTAGGGACCCAGCCCTTCTAGGGGGCCTCTTCTTTTGCCGTTGGGTGAGGCCATGAGAACGGACCTTTTAGGGCACCTACCTCCTCGGACCACCCGACTTCCGGTACCCCAACGTCTCTCAACCTGTGCTGTCTCGCCGAAGTGAAAGTGACCGGTGCAATGAAGGAGATCACCGGGTGTATTGGGCACTATCTTGCTCTAGATCCTTTGTCTCTCTACGAGCAACCCAACAGTAGAATCGATTGACGGCTCGTCTCCGAATGGATAACTACAAGTGAGAGAGGTTCATGTCTTCTTTTCTACCGGAACCCTCCCTGAACCTTTCTTCACTTCCACTTCAGACCCTATTCGGTATTAAACTTTTATTTCTCGAAAAGACAGAGACGACCATTGGTAACCGGAGTCCTTTTCGTCACCAAGTCTTTGAAGGGAACTTAACAAAAAGAAATTGTTTTTTTTTTTTAGAGTGTCTCTTACCTTCCAAACCCAGTGTCCACATTTGGGAATCCGGGACGAAGGAGTCACTCGACTCACGACCAGAGTTCCTGTTTTTTCTCTCTCTCCTTTTTTTTTTTTTCGAAACGTAATTTTTGTCTGAATGGAGAGGTCCGCCTCCCTGCCGACACTTGCCTCAGAGACCGTCCTGGACCGCAGACCTCCCTCTCAACGTTTGTCATCGGTACCTGGACTCGACAAATAAAGGGGAGGAGAGACAGGACCGCACTACTTAAGCGAGGACCGAAACGAAAACGAAGACTCAAGAAAGACACACTATTCACTTCCAAGCGATGAACCCCTGACCATCAATTAAACTCGGGTACCCGTTGAGGGGAGAACGGACCCTAAGACAAACATTGCAAAACGAGACACCCAAATTGATTTGACAGTCCTACCACGTCCCGACTCAATAATCTCAAGGACCATCTTTCGAGCCCGCCTTTACTTTGGTAAGTGGTGGGGGCTCTTTCCTGAACACCGTCCCCTCCCCTACAGACCCGGACCTTAGGAGGCACTACGAAACAAAGAGACCTTTCACTACACGCCTCGAAGACGGGAACAGGGGACTCCTACCTGTCTGTCATCTGAAACTTCGTCGCACGCACAAGTCAACACAGACTGAGGCACTAGGGCACCTGACATTTGGCGGTCCGAGGAGAGAGGGACCCTAAAGGGCCGTCCTTATGACCGAACCCAACGGTGAACGAAGAGGTTCCCTAGAAGAGCTGAGTTCCCAACTTGGACGTGGACGACGTAACCGTCCGTCTAAGAAATCGTGCCTTGGTGGACCCCTCGGGGACCTTCGTCGTAGCGGTGGCATAAAACGGGCGGGGTGGGGAGGGGTGGGGTGGAAACGATCTCGTGTCGGAACGAGCTCAGACAGGACCCGTCCCCTCTGAGTCTGCAGTAGTAGACTAGTCTTCCGGAGGACCAAGGACTCAACACTGCTCCCACTCCTTCCGGATGTAACCTATCCGACTCTGTGCTCCGGGACCTCCTGTCATCTCACCTGGCTTGAGGAAGACCCGAGATGTTTGACGACTACACGACCAGGGCTCCGACCTACTTTCGGTTGGTTGGAGGCGACAATCCGTCCTCCCGTTCAAACCACGGATTGAATGAAGGGACGGATGATAAAGTCGGAGTATTTCATTGACAACAGGGGAAAGACATGAGAAACGAAGACCGGTCACTAACTCCTAAGTCAAGTCAAGTCAAGTCAGAGAGTCAGCACAGGCTGAGAAACACTGGGGTACTTGACGTCGGGCGGTCCGGAGGGACAGGTAGTGGTTGAGGGTCTCAAATGAGTTTGAGTACAGGTAACTCAGTCACTACGGTAGGTTGGTAAGGTAGGAGACAGCAGGAGAATAAGAGGACGGAAGTTAGAAAGGGTCGTAGTCCCAGAAAAGGTTACTCAGTCGAGAAACGTAGTCCACCGGTTTCATAACCTCAAAGTGGAAGTTGTAGTCAGGAAGGTTACTTGACTAGAGGAAATCTTACCTGACCAACCTAGAGGAACGTCAGGTTCCCTGAGAGTTCTCAGAAGAGGTTGTGGTGTCAAGTTTTCGTAGTCAAGAAGACACGAGTCGAAAGAAGACACAGGTTACGGGTGTAGGTATGTACTGGTGTCCTTTTTGGTACCGAAACTGATCTACCTGGAAACAACCGTTTCATTACAGAGACGAAAAATGTCTCTAACTTATAATGTTGAGGGATTTTTGAGAGGATTCAAAACTTTCACAAAAGAATTACGAAAGTTGGTGAAGAGAATGACGCTAGGGAGCCTCATTTGAAATCAGATTACGCTCCCCCGACTGACCCTACGAGGGTGTGTCCACGTACCTGTGTCGCCCCCTCCACACCGAACTGTGGGAACTTCAGGTGCAACCACGGAGGTCTGGCAGGGGTGGTCCTTCGTCACACCCGTCTACAATCCCTTCCTTCCGTACACCTTCGTATCCTTACTTACGACCTTTCGAGTTCGGATTTTTTAAAGTGACCCAACATTCTGTTAAGAATCCTGATATCTCGTAGGGGTTTAATGAAGTTCGTCATCCAAATAAATAAATAAAAAACATAGGACTGAGATAGCGAGATAACTAATCGTCACAAGAAGATTCGAGGGGATTATCTAAAATTAAAAGACAAAAGATTTTACCAATCCAGTCAACAAAAACGATTTATGGTGTCAAAGAGAGTGACTTAGAGTCATGAAATATTTAACATATGTGTGGGTGTGTGTGTGTACACATACATACAACGTCTACAAACAACCTCTTTAGCATCTTCAATCAGGACTTTTATCGATCCGTGTATCATCGAATCGAAAAAGTAAGGTCATAATAAAAAAAAAGACTAAAACTTTCTTTATCAAATAGTAACTTTTTTAATCTTTACGTATAAAAATGTCACGTGACTATTATATGAAAGAAGTATTATGATGATAAGTCTCATAACTAAAATATACATCAAATTCTATCTATAAACGTACCCACAAAATTGTACTACTAATAAAACATATAATATTAGACGAAAAAGTAAATCACTACACTATAAATAAAATGATCCCTTGACTGGTGTGACTTGAAAGAGTTTCGGAAACCGTTTACAAACGCCAATATAAAACCTCGTTTTATTTTTCCCACGGTGGAATCCTAAATTTTTTACATCTTGAAATTTTTTCTTTTTTTTTCAGTACGTCTTGATCTCAGGGAAGGGCTAAGAGAAAAGCCATGGTAGAGAAGTAGCTATTCATGCGACCCGGGGCTTTTCACACACTACCTGAGTACCAGTGACCTCGGCCACCGTCCTACCCCTGCCCTTGGGTCTGAGGAGGAGTGCGGTCGGTCCACAAGAGTGGTCCCGTACCATATAAAGACAGGAGCGTACTTACTCGAAGTCCAAGTACCTGGAAACCTTAGGATACTTAGGACCGTGGTTTTTTTCCGTGCTTGGTAGGTCACATCCCCAAACCCTCATATCTCTCCTTCTCCCCTGGGCCGGGTCGTCTCGGTCCGACGTCTCAACGAGGGGTCCGCCCACCACTACGAAGAGTCGGACCCTCGCCAGGAGGCCCCACTGACGGGGAGTGCAACACCCTGAGTCGGAACCCGAAACGGTCCACAAGAACTTAGGAAATTAAAAACTGGTAGCGTTTCTATTCACCCCTACCAAAGACGACTTGCTTACCACATTTAAGACCCCGAACTCTTCCATAATTGACGCACCCTTCGAAATTCAGATACGAGTGTCGGACCTGAACTCCGGTAGATGTTACACGAAAGACGGCACACTCACAAATAGCACCCCGTGTCGACGACAAACTTTCCCACTATAGGTAAAAAGTTATGTCGTAAACAGGGTAAACAAACGAACTAAAAAGTTACCTTTCTCAAGTTGGACCTTCGACGACTATAGCTGGTTTCTACCCCGAAGGGACCACCGAGTCACCATTTTCTTAGACGAACGTAACGTCTGGTCTAGGGATCTAGGTCTTCGAGGGGACCTCCTCCCGTACCGTTGGGTGAGGTCATAAGAACGGACCTCTTAGGGGTACCTGTCTCCTCGGACCGTCCGACGCCGGGTACCCCAGCGTGTCTTAATCTGTGCTGATTTCGTCGATTTTTCGTCGTTTCGGTTCGACGAAGAGACACAGAGAAAGGGGGGTAGAGAGGGAAGAGGGAGAGACTACGGGAGACAGAGTCTAGGGGTGGGTGTATGTGACAGGACTGGAGAAGACTTAAGAGAGGAGTGAGAAACGGCACTTCTACTGTTGACGCTCGGACAATCCCGGTACGGAAAGTCCCACACTTGCACACACAGGACCGTGAAAGTCCGAGAGCGGTCTCTAGGGTCCCGGATTGCCGTGTGGGGAGTCTCTCTTGTAAGATTTTTCAACGTCCTTTACTAACTAGTTCTCCAACTAGACACGCCCCGTGTAGCCTCAAATCAATTGCACATCGGACCTCGTCCTTTTCGGGTCGACGACAGTACCGGGAAACTTGTGCACATGTTCATGAACCACTCTTGAAGTCTTGAGTCAATCCGACAGAAACTAAGGTTTCTATAGGGGTCCCGGTCACTTATGTAATGTCTACGGAATTTTTTTTAATAAAAAAAATGAATCACGGATACAATTTATTAACTAAAAAATTACTTGGATGTACTGATGTATCCAACTAGTTCCATAACGACCTAAACGAATTAAAGGGGGTGAAAAAAAAATTACTACGGAACAAATATCTTCGTCATCGTCCTAGGAAACAACAGAAGTATATTTTAATTTGTGAAAACTGGATACCTTCGTTACAACGTAGAGACATTCGACAAGCAAACCGACTCACCACCAAGTGGTAAAGGAGGCACGAGAGAACGGATGTAGCTTTGGGGACCTTTCCCAGAAAAAGAGACACAAATTATAGACCGTACATCCTGGAGAGAAATCCCCACATAGCTGACCTAAGTGTTTCTACGACAAACCCCGCACTTGAGTCCCTGAATGATTCACCATGGAAATATCGGACTTTCCTAAGGCACCTTAGTGAAAGAAAGATGAGGACCGACTCAAGCTAAAGATGTAGAAACATACACGAGACAGGAACGAAGTAGTCTTCCAACGTATCCTGGCGTACAGCATTAGCAGCTATAAAATTTAGCACGAAACTGAACGTCAGAGAGAAGAGCTTTTTGTAATTGAAAGGAACAAGAGAGAAAATGAAAAAAAAAAATTTAAAGTTCCAGAGGGTCTTGGACCCTTAACCTTCTTTAGAACTCACAGCATATCAGACTAAGGATGGAGAAAGTAGATTTACCTGTCCACCAGTCTTAAACTTTGAAGACATGAATCTGTTTCTTTACTGCCCCGTTCAAAGTCTTTGTCACCACCAACCCGGGTTCCCCGCTGACGAGGAAAGACCAAAACTATGGAGACGGGTGGCACAGACGTACTGTTTACACCCTGGTCACGTCCCACGGGAAAACAAAAAGGAGTGTCTTATTAGAATTCTATAAAGAATTCTTCCTCAATTGCTCTTCGAGTGAAAAAGAACAAAATTACTGAATCGATATAAGGCGAATGGTTAGCATCTGTGGGATCCTTCTGTGTCGAAAGGAATCCCTTAAGTTTTAACTAATCGTAGAGACTACTCGCAACTTCGAAATACGGAGGAGCAGAAGGAGCAAAAAGAAAAAAACCATTTCTCTCTCCTTGAACCAGTCGAGATACGGTCAAGGTCGAAAAAGGTGTCAAATTTAATGTTTCAGACTCAAACGAGTTTAAACAAATAAAACGGTTTTTTTCACTTTTTTTTCGACTATGGAAGAGAATTCTTCCTCTGAAATGGGTCAGTTTAAAAGCTATTTAGTCAATGTGACTATACGAACGACACACTGTCTGACGTTGGCTTGGAGTAATAAGTTTGTACAGACACACTACAATGACTTAGTTAGACACGACATAGGTAAAACGTGAGTGCCCATCAAGTGCCAGGGACTACTCGTCTTTATCAGTCGTCCGTTATTACCTTCTGCGCCTCGTCTTTACCTACCCCGGGTATTAGGGAGCGAGGTTCCACGACCCAGGCAAAATTTTTAAGTAAAAATCCAGAAAAAAAAAGAAACAATCACTTTTAAGAAAAGAGTAGTTATACTTGTGGCGTAGTCATTTTATTTTTCCGTCTATGAAAGGTTCGTAAATGTCTAGTAGGACTAAAATAAGACTATTTCCCACAAGCCACTAACAGTTTACTTTCCCAGAGACAGGGGAGACGACTTGTGTGTGTCTCGACCGGAAAGGCCGGACACCCAAGGAAGGACCCACATCCTTAGCACACACCGTGGAATCGGAAGGGACTAAGAGTTTTGTCGTTCTTTGGTCTTTTCGGTTTTCACGCGAGGTTTAACAAGGGAAACGTCACCCCTTGTCAAGGATTCCTGCTCCGTGCGTCGTCTCGTCTCCCAACTGCTGCCTCACTGGCACCTGGGGGGTATCCGCGGACCCGGTCCGCCTAAGACCGCAGACACCGTCGACGTCTCAACGCCGACAATTTCGTAGTCGGGGGTACTTTGTAGTGCGTCCCGGGTACCAGTGACTACAGGGGCGTGGCTCTACGACCACACTTGGGCACCCACCTTTGGGTGGGCAGTGAGAGTCGCGAGTCGTGAACGAAGACGGACGCGGCAACGAACTGCTGAGGTAAGACTGGTCAGGACAGGAGGTGAATATGTAAGCACTCTAAGGGCTCCTTCTTTTGTGGTTGGAGTGGCCCAGAAGTCAAGAGGACATGAGTGTCTTGAGGTCCTCTACCGAAGACAGTGGAACAGGACCTTGAGTCCTAGAGTAAGAGGAGGCTCGAGACAGTAATTGTACGCACCAATAAAAAGGTTCACTCAGGCGGGGAGACCCACAGTCAAAGAGTCGACATTTTGTCTCCGTATCCTACTTACTAGGGGTTCCAGGAGATTTGAGACTGGGAGGTGAACAGACATCGAGACCTGAAAATGACAAGGAACCCCATAAAGTAAAAATCACACAGTGGCTGTAATTCTTTTTTCCACTATAGACTCCAAGAAATAAATTTTTTTTTCGTCACAATCAAATTTTTCATTTAAATTTCCTTTCTTTTTTTTTTCAAGGAATGTAGTTTTTTGTTTTCTAACGGACTATTTGTAAATATTTTTTCATGTAAAGCTACAGTTCCGTTTTTAATTCTGAATTGGGATTTCTCGGAAACATTCCTTAGTTTGAATTTTTGTTTCTAGATCTGAAATAGATAATTTTATATTCATTATACGACTTTAAAGTTTTCTTTTATGTTAATAAAAAGGGGGACTACAAGGTACTGACTATTTTAAAGACTCAAAGACAACGTGTATTGTCTCTCCATTATTTGTTATGAAGGATTTCTCGAGTGAGAGGGTTTGTCTTCGAATTTAGAAAATTTACCCAACACTCCATCTCCCCTCAAACCTCGACTCAAAGAGAATGCTAAAGTCGTTTATTAAGTACTGGATGTGACTCTAAAACGTTGTGAGACAAAGACGCAGTGTCTTAACGATACTGTTTCATAAATAATTATTGGGACCAAATAACAGAGTCAAGAAGGTTTTTCCGAAGCCGCCGACCACAAGGCCCGTCGGACGAAACGGGAGACATGGGAGACAGAGGGGTGACGACAGACAGGACGGACCCACAGGAACGACTGAACTCTATCAGGTCGGGTCAACAGGTTGAGAAACACTAGGGTAACCTTTTCTGGGACTACGACCCTTTCTAACTTCCGCCCTCCTCTTCCCCTGCTGTCTCCTACTCTACCAACCTACCGTCGTGGCTGAGGTAGCTGTACTCAAACTCGGTCGAGACCCTCAATCACTACCTGTCCCTCCGGACCGCACGACGTCAGGTACCCCAGTGGAACTCTATTGAGGACAAGTGTAAGACTGAGATCCTTCGGAAAATGGAGGTTCTCATACAAGTCTTAGGGTAGAGTCTTATATTAACGTTTAAACACGCAGACAGGGGGAGAGATCCGACTTAAGACAGTCGTCCTTAACATAGAATAAATAGGATCATGAGTACAGACTGGGCTATGGACAGTAAATCCATCCCGAGTGATTACATTTCCGAAAACTTACTGTCTGACTTCTGCATAGTGTACTCTAGTAAGTTTAATATTATTAATATTATTATCAATTTTACATTTCAACACTCCCTCTTGTTTATATAGTTTCCATTACAGAATGAGACTAACTCGGGATTCGACGGACCGTCGGTTCAGGATGTTATTCATATTAAACTGGTTTTATATCATCTTTCGTTACACCACATCTTTCTCGTCGTATCCTAAACCTCCCTTTCTCTTCCCCTAAACTTAGAACCGAAGCAATAAGTGATCACTGGAACCCGTTCGAGATCCCAGAAAGAAGTAGAGTAAATAAAGTAGACGTCTGACCTTTCTCGTGGATGAAATATCAATAAGATTTTTTATTTACTTCCCTACACACACTTAACGTATATCAAGGACGAGTTCTGACTCCACTAAGTCTCCCACTGACACCCAACAAAAAACAAAATTAACCATCTGAAATGAAAAATTTTGTCAATTAACGATAAAAAGGAAGGAAATTGATCTATTGAACAATTTAATATATCTCTGCACTCAAACTAGGGACCCAGGTCTTCTAGGGGACCTCTTCCTTTACCGTTGGGTGAGGTCATAAGAACGGACCTTTTAAGGTACCTGTCTCCTCGGACCACCCGATGTCAGGCACCCCAGCGTTTCTCCACCGTACCGACTTCACTGCCTCGTCCGTGTGTGCGCTATTTGTACATTAACTACCCCAGTCTCTGGTTCTCTTCACGGAAATAGAAGTTTCTGCTGGACCGGTAAAAGATCGTGGCGACACCACACGTCCTCATTCACCGTTCACTTGAAAGAAACCCTTTTCTATCGAACTCTAAATTGTTCAGTCACTACTTCAATTTCGTCCTTTTGAGTACATTCAATGCAAAGAAAGTTATCGTAAACCTTAAATCTTACGTGTGTGACAACCTACCGAAATGGCTGAGTTACGTGTACCCAGACTCGTTTGAGACTCTCTATCACCTCCTGTCCCTTCGGACGACACGACGTCAGGTACCCCAACGTTCCTCAGACTGGACTGACTCGTTGTCTTTTGTTCATTGTGAAGTAATTTTTTTTTTTTTTTTTTTTTCCGTCCTTAAAAGTTCGTCTCAACTCACCCAGTGACCATCGAACTGACTTCCCAGACACTCAGACACCTGGGTCGACTGTGGACCCGTTTCCCCTCAGTTACGTGTCGCAGACTGGACGGTTTTCCCCCACGGGTCGACCTTTCGCCTCACTCACACTTCCCCTCGTCGCCTGTTCGCGACTTGGTGGTCCGTCTCAGTCTTGCCGTAAGTCGCAGCGCGTCCAAGACTCCTTCGAGAGACGGACACACTTGACGTAAACAGGAATTTCCTTGACCTGAAATTTTCGCGGTTCTTTCAAGGACGCCCCGACAGACCCTGTTATCGGTCCCCCGAGTGAACCTGTCCTCTGTGTTCACCACTTCCCAGTCGGGGGCAGGGTTCGGTATCGGGCCGGCCTAACTAAACGACCCTACTCACACCAGACAAGTTGATTGTGTCTGTTTATGGGGCTGACGACCGGACCACCGTCGTCGTTGGTGAACCGAAGTCCAGTAGAGAAGGATTTTGTCTGACGAAAAGTCGAGGGAGCTCCGACTTGGTCTCGACTTTTCCAAAACGAAGACAAACGACCCGAAGACACGGACGGTGCACAATGTGGAAACGGACCTACCTTCGGGTAGGACCACGACGGACCACGACACCGGGTGGCGAAGCGTACACGGGCTTCCGGACGGATCCGTCCACTGTCACCGATCGTCGACCGAAGGGGTCCTCGACTGAGTGACGGCACTGTGATGGATTTGTCAGTAATGACTGAAAACAGAAGGAAATTACGAATTCGTTCAAAGTCGGACAATCTTTTGTCTCTACATCCTTTACCGGATGTCGGGACCGTATTTTTATATACGGTGTGGGATCGATCGAATCCAATTTAATTGAAACCTATCTATATATACCTGTAGAAAATCCTCGACTTGGTATGTGAGTGGGGGAGGGGGACTCGGGAATTAATCGGGCGACGTACGCCTTATACCTGGACATCGGAAGGTGTCCCAAGGACTAAGAAAGACTTAATTCTCAAGATTCAATGTCCCTGTCAATTATCGGGATTGAACAGGACACAGATAACTTCGATTTTGACACAATTAGTTCGGTGTCGTTCCATACCTCGTAAAGTCACTTACCGAAAAGAGACGTCCTTCACGAGTTTAAGTGTTCCAAACCGACGTGGGTTAGTCCCGTTGACACGGAATTTCAACAAGACTTGTATACGATTACGATTGGCCTGGTTTCACAATCAAAATGTCTAGTAATGCTACGAACACTTTTTCTTATTAATTGCGACTCAATTTACCTCTCTTAATAGGGAATCGTCTATAACGTCGTTACTCGAAATTGTCGGTTTTTTTTTTTCTGCAAAAACCCACCACAGAATGTAATGTACGGATATACAACAGGATCGTTTCACCTTAGTTCTACTCTAATCTCCGTCTCTCACTCTTTGAAAGATAGGATTAGACTATGTCGTAAAATTTATTAAATAAACTATTTTCGTCACGGGTGAACACTATATATATCATACAATCCAGAAGGGAGTCAATTTCGGAAAGTTCCTTTTACGACCAGTTTAAACTTCTGGCGTATAAGTACCCAAAGGTCACACCGACCGGTCATTAAGGAATAGGGTGTTTCTTAAAATTTTTACACGGTCGAACTTCCTCCAGTCTCCGATTTCGTCCCTCCACAAATTGCACGTAAAAAAAAGATAGAGTGATTATCTGACAACTGTACCCAGAAAACACTTAAGGGTCCGATTGACTTACATAATTACTAGACTCACTCCCCTCCCCGTCTCGGACGAATCCAAAGTCGTATAGTCCAAAACAAATTAAAGTCAGTGAGCAAACAACTACCGCTCATAAAGTGACCCTACTTTACGGAGGAGGCTCGCTCGAGACTCTAGGAACCCAGGCACACATATTTAGTCGAACGGACGGTGCTGTGGGGTCGGTCGTTCCGGACAGCTGTGACTGTCCCTGGTCGACACATTCCGGGACCTTTCTGTAGTCCCAAACTGTAGCCGACTGACCGTCGATGTAAACCTCTGCGGGGCCACCTTCCGGACTCTAAAAGAGGTCAAGCAGTCTATCTCCCTTTAGTGTAAATTACAATAGTGTACGGAAATTGGTGAATGGACTTCGATTTGGGTGGAGTCATGTACCTTAACTCGAGTTTTATTGGATCCAAATCGAGAAATCTAGATTTATGGACCGAGCGAGAGATAGAGTGGAAGAGAGACGAAAACATCGGTTCCGTCCTTCTTTCAAATTCTTCATTTTCAATCTAATGTTTTGTCATTATCTTACTAAAAAAGGACTTTGCAAAAGACGGAATAAGGTAGGGAAGGGAAGACATTTATATGATTTGTACTATTTAAATACTCGTTCATTTTCGAATTATTTGTAAAATGTGAGAGTGTGATTGTTTTACGGGAATTTAAACAGTACCGATGACTTTTACACTCATAAACGTATAATGTTTTAAAGGGATTTAAAAGTGAAAATTGTCGAATTGAAGACCTTCAAAAGACAAAGATTTGGAACGCCAAATTTTTAGTGATTGTATTCTTATAATCAACTTCATCCAATGGTAAGATTCATTTTCTACGAGACGTACTTCGACTACCTGTTTACTTCAGTAAATTTTAGATTTCGACTTTCTCCGTCTAGGGTTTCATCCTGAAGTCCACTACTTAACTTGACTAAAATTACATCGTAAACCTTTCTGATATACAAATAAGGTTTAGAAATAAATTTTTTAATTTGATATAAAAATAAATAAAAGTACTTATAAATCCATTTTTGTTCATCTTTGTCAATTTCTTTGTCAGTAAATAGAATCTTGTGAAAGAGTAACTCAAATCGTATGTACTAAAATTTTATTGAAGATTTTTCTCGTAATATCTTAAAATACTGAAGTTAAAAGGCAGGAGTTTTAAAGTCACTTTTTTATATTTATGTAAAAATGAAAATCTTTCGGACTCGTAGTCGTAAACGAAAACATATTTTCGCTGACGTCTCACCGTCTTCCTTTTGCAAGTGGGACTACTACTTCCCTTAGTGACCGAAACAAGGACAAACCGGGAAATTACAAACTTCTCGTCCAATCACCACTAGACGTAAGTACGTCGACACGTAGGTAGTGTGTGTACAGGTGTGTGTGTGTGCGTGTGCGTGTGTGTGTGTGTGTGCGTGTGTGTGTGTGCGACCGNGCAGGAGTTTTAAAGTCACTTTTTTATATTTATGTAAAAATGAAAATCTTTCGGACTCGTAGTCGTAAACGAAAACATATTTTCGCTGACGTCTCACCGTCTTCCTTTTGCAAGTGGGACTACTACTTCCCTTAGTGACCGAAACAAGGACAAACCGGGAAATTACAAACGTCTCGCCCAATCACCACTAGACGTAAGTACGTCGACACGTAGGTAGTGTGTGTACAGGTGTGTGCGTGTGTGCGTGCGTGTGTGTATGTGCGTGTGTGTGTGTGTGTGCGTGTGTGCGTGCGTGTGTGTGCGCGTGTGTGCGCGCGTGTGTGCGCGTGTGTGTGTGCGCGTGTGTGTGTGCGCGTGTGTGTGTATGCGCGCGTGTGTGTGTGTGTACAGGTGTGCGCGTGTGTGCGTGCGTGTGTGTGTGTGTGCGTGTGTGTGTGCGTGTGTGTGTGTGTGCGACCGTCAAAACGGATGTCCGACGACTCTCTACTAATAAGAAGATTAGTCTTAACAGTGTTAGTCCCCTCTGCTAATCAGTCCAATCCCGAGACGACTAAAGCGCACACCGGGAAGCGCAGTCTACCGGAACTCGCGAGAACTCAGTATAGTTGGGGACAAGGTTATTCTGGAGGGGACGCGGTGGACGACGATAACCCTAGACGGCAAGAAGAGACCTTAACGAACTCAAACACTCAACAAATAAATTTGACTCCGGTGTTCCATGTCTTTCAAAGATTTCGCCTTTGAACCGTTGGAGATACCGACCACCGTAAACTTTTAATGGGCCAGTTATCGAGATTTTTAGTACTTTAGTTAATGGATATTTATCCAAAGATAAACAAAGCCATAAATAATACGTGAATGCTTTAAGCTAAGTATCTCAAGTAAAGGATACATTTTACGTACGTTGTATATGACGAATTCTGTCAGGGTGTATATTAAGGGGGTCGTATAAAATTCGGAATGAATTTAGACTGTATTTTGGGTAAACTGTCGTTATGTAAAAGTATCAAAAGTTTACTTTATTTAAAACAAGACTTATAATCGAAACAATATTATTAGACCACTAACCGACTAAAAGGTCGATGATTTTCATAAGATTATTTTTTCGTTCCGAAAAATAGTTGGGAAAATTATAGAATATACAGATTTATCCATAGTGTAGAAAGATCAACTTATAAGACGGTCAAAATCTTAAGTCAGATCTTACATTAAGTCAAAATCCCAAAACATCAGTTTTATGTATATCAAATAAACTTATAGATCAAAGTGAACATATAATGGTAAATTTTCACTTCACAGAAATCTTACTACGGTCCTCCTATTTCTCTCTAGATGAACTTTCTCATACCCCGAACAATAAGAATATGCTCCTACGTTGTAAGTATCTTTAAAAAAAAATTTCCTCTTTTCTTTTTGGTTTATTCGTAAGGAAAGAACAAAGAACTTCCGAAATCCACAAAATGACTTTACGATGAAAATACAAAAACTCAGTCCAGAAACACACACGTACAACCATATAAGGATTCAAAAGAGCACACATATGTGATATTAAGAATGTAAATCGATTACTGAGAATCGTCCCTTCCAGTTAAACTTTTATTAAGAGATTCTCAAATTATATATTCTTTATTACTAAACAAAGTATATTTTCTCAAAACCAAAGTATCAAGACTAGTAAACTACTTTTATCTAAACTCAAAAAGGTTCGTTTACAGCATTTAGCTGTAAAGAATTTACCCTGACCCGAACCTATTAGATATATTAAAGAGATACGTAAATAAATAAGTGAGTGAGTTCTAATATAAGTAAATAAGTAGTTAAGTAAGTAGTTTTAGATAAGAGAGAAATATGTTTATTTAAATGTATATATTTGTATATAACTCTTATAAATAAGAGGTGGAGGGATTTGTCACTCGATCAACTATTAGAGGTTCATGACTTAAATAAAAATTCTAAAAACGGGAAAGATAAAACGTTTTAAATCCTTATAAATAACCTAGACAAACAAGTACTTTTAGCATAAAAATAGAATTAAAAACGTCAAATATCCAACTTGTCAGAACGTAATAAAAAAAATGAAAATGTGTATACGGATCTATCGATTATGTTTCGTTACATCGACTAAATAGATCAACGAGATACCCGTTAATTTGGTCCTCATAATAGCGTCGTCCTTATTCACCCGTTTAATGTGTACACTTCATTTACCCAGAAACTTTGAACTCGTGTATCCATAATGACATGCTCTCCGATACAATTCTAGGGACTTCCCTAGTTACCTCCAAATAACTACTTATGGTCTTTTATCTCTTCACTACAGTATTTGAAAATTGTCAGATCATTTGATAAAAATTCCAAAAGACATAAATTCCAAAAGGTAGAATCACTCTAGATGTCGAAAGAGATACGTCTTCTCCTCCCAACAGGAACTATGTAACTCTTCTTTCGAGAGATTGAAGGGTTCCCTAATTGGGGTTCCCTAGTTTTCGGTTCCGGTCCGTCGAGAGCTAAAGGACGCCAACAGATTTCTTTTGCTCTTCGGAGGTCTTCGTAATGGAAACAAGAGAATTCTTTACACTGTTTGCCATCTGGTAACACTGAAAAATTTCGAACGAATACTCAACGTTGTACCTCCGTCTTGAGAGTATAGGAGTACCCGCACTCACCAGAGGCCAACTGGAGTTCAGATGATATATTAAAATCTTAAGATTTGTGGGGGTCACAGAGTGTTTTGTCTCACGTCAAGTATACTTTATTACTCATGAAACAACCTCCTAAATCATCTACTTGGTGTATGTAGGTCACGGGACTAAAAGTGGGAAGCGGGAGATTAACGAACCACAAAGCACGAAAATAGTTAATACTCGTTTAAAATTCCTCGTTTTCATCTTTCTTTCTTTTTTTTTAACCCCAACGTCTCCTTATCAAGGTCCGTCATCCGAGAGTACTTACAATATATACTTAATATCGAAACTCGTATGAATTTCTGTAGTTCTGCTCTTTTATAAATCAGTCGTTTTACTCAAATCTACTCTCTCTTACCGTCTTCCGTAAGATGTGAGGTGCCGGACCCTGCATTAAATTTCGTTCAGCGTTAGTCCGACTACCGGAGTCGAAAGTCACTTCTAAAAGGACAGTTGGTCTCTTCGGTTCTTGAAACAGGAACCCTAGGACTTGGGTTTGTATGTCTCCGGGGTCCCACAAGTTTTTCGGCAAGACAAGGCACTTAGTTTTGTTGGTTTTGTGTAAAAACAAACCGTGCCGGGTAAGGGAGAGAAGATTGGGGGGAGGAAGGAGAATTACGATTTCAACTCCGTATATTTTATAAAGTTCCGAGAGACAGTATCAATTGGGTTTAAATAACGGTTTTTATTGTCTAGTAAACTTTCCTGTACTAAACGGAGGGGAAACCCTGGACACCCAGATAGATGGTACGTATTGTTGTGTTGTAAATACAGTCGTATAGGAAGTAGGCTCTCGGTCTTCCCTTTCAACCTCTTTATTTTCTTTACTGGAGGTAGACAAATTGTACAACAGTTGTCAAAACCTCTGTCTGTTTTTAGAATTTAATGGAGACGTGAATTCCATGGATTAATGGAAGGTCTTCTGAACCCTACTCTTCTTCAAAATAGGCAGGTCACTCCCATTATGTCTACACCCCAAAAAAGGGGTAGCAAAAAATCCGTCTCTCTTGTCCACATCTTGTTAAGACTAATTCACGTGTAATACGTAAATATAGGGATACTACCCCTTCAACCTTGACTCTCTCGAGGAGTTCCCGAAACCTACAATTCTCTGGGGTACTTTGTTAAGTCTTCTATGAACTCCCCCTGTAAAGACTTACTACTGGAGTGACTAAGAAGAGTAGTAATTACGAGCGGTAAAGGACAACACGTCAAAGTCGGGAGACATCCCAACTCTCGTCCACATCCCCCCTCAAACTACTACACTATTTGACACTGATGTCGAAAAGAACTTCGAAAAGTAGTTACTACTGTAAGGATGGTCAACGGTGGTGGATTTATCAGGGGATGAGGTCACGAGAACGGACCTTTTAGGGTACNCGAGCGGTAAAGGACAACACGTCAAAGTCGGGAGACATCCCAACTCTCGTCCACATCCCCCCTCAAACTACTACACTATTTGACACTGATGTCGAAAAGAACTTCGAAAAGTAGTTACTACTGTAAGGATGGTCAACGGTGGTGGATTTATCAGGGGGTGAGGTCACGAGAACGGACCTTTTAGGGTACCTGTCTCCTCGGACCATCCGACGTCAGGTACCCCAGCGATTCTCAACCTGTGCTGACTCAGTGAAAGTACGTAACCTCTTCCTTTACCGTTGGGTGAGGTCTCAAGAACGGACCTCTTAGGGTCCCTGCCCCCTCGGACTGCCCGACGACAGACACCCCAGCGTGTCTCAGCCTATGTTGACTTCACTGAATCGTCGTCGTTTATCAGGAATCAAAACAGCAAAAGGTACCCTTTCCCACCTTAGGAAAAACACTAACATCGGTATGAGACGGGAAGGTTGGAATACATGGTCTGTGATCTGTGGATCAGTAGTGCTGGGGGACCCAGGGACCCGTGACCTGTGACCGGTGGAAGTCCCAGACCAATGTCGACGAGGAGTGACGTGACTTTACCTAAGCTACTTCCCTTTTGGTCCTTACCTTAAACCGTTTTAGAATTACAAGGTGACACTACAGAACGATAAATCAAAGACTCTACTGAGTCGGTCGACTAAGACGTACTAGAGATACGATTTGACTTTGTCGTAACATCTTGTAAATCCAGTAGGTCAAAAAGAAAAAAAAAAAATAAAAAAATAAAATTTCCACTCTATGTCTCTCTAATTTACGGAAGGGGTTAAGTGTGATATAAATTCTGTCCCTGTCATAATTTCAGATCCAGAGGATACTACATATAGTGTAAAGTAGTGTCTCTAAATAAACACACTGAGAGAGGGCATGATCTAACAGTCAAAGAAATCCCGTCCTGTGACGGCACCAAGTAAAAACAAACGGGTGTCCTCGTTATGGACTCGGTGTATATAAACTCACTCACTTACTTACTTACTTGTTTCTATTCAGTATTTGTACACTTTTCAATTAGTCTAATTCTTTCCTATCATCCAGTCAGACCCGAAGACACCACCGGATCAACAATTTCTTAGCGAACGTTAGACCCTCTGGACCCAAGCTAGGGACCCAACCCTTCTCTGGGACCTTCTCCCGTACTGTTGGATGACTTCACAAGAAAGGACCTCTTAGGGTACCTGTCTCCTCGGACCGTCCGATGTCAGGTACCCCAGTGTCTCTCAGACTATGTTGTCTCGCTGAGTCAGGTCGTGACGAGTCATCCAGACAACTCATGGCATAACAAGTTCATTTGACATTAAAATGTCAGATTCAATTTTATCCGGAAGAACTTCTCTTACGCTAAGGAAGATTACTTTATACTACTGTCCGATGTTTCGACTGGAGTCGTCTTGACCCTTCAGAGTTCACAAAGAGACGAGAGACCCGGACGTGGAGACAGAAAGACAGGTCACAGGGAAAGGACTCCGGAAACGGGGGTCGGGACACCTGATGAACGGGAAAGACTCCAATGGGTGACATAGGGTATCAGAAAGTCCCCAGAAACGATCCACTGTCCATAATTAGTCAGTCTCTTTACTTTTATGTGATTACATAATCGCCTGTTCATACTAAAGAGAGAATCCGCTTTATTGTGAGTGGGTCAATTCTTCACTTTAAGGGAGAATCCTTCAATAAAAACAAATTTCTAACGAAAACACAGGGTCTTTAGTGTGGTGTACCCTTTTGTCGGAAAGGAAGGAGGCACACAAAAATAAAAAATAGAAAAAGATTTAAATAAAAAATAACCTCCTGTCAACGAAATGTTACCACACAACCAAAGCCGGCATGTCTTGGCACTTAGTCGGCACTCGTGTGTAGACAGGAGAGGAAGAACTTGGAGGGGGGTGGGGGCTGGCGTGAGGATACATACAAATATAGGTTGTGTGAAGGTGTTCCGACTCAACGGAACACATACGTGTCAAGGAGGTCTCTCAGTCGTGAAGAGGAGGGGAGTAAATATTTGAAGAAAAACTTTGGTGAAAAGGAAGAAAGTGTTTGTTTTTAGACAATATTAATGTGAGACGGGCGAGTTCTCTACAAGACTGCTGATAGTTTTAAAGATGAAGGTTTCTAGGAACTCCGAGAGTACTATAGAAAGTTTCGTCATGTTGAGAAACCGCGACTTTTTTACGGGAAAAATCAGTACATTTATTACCTTAACATGTACCAGGAGAAGGGACAGTGACAGACAGTTCGTGACAGACTCGTGAAGTCAGTCAGGGCTGAACGTAAAGTAGGTAAGGAAACTAGGAGTGTCTGCAGGATCCCCACGTCGCAATAAGGTCACAACGTCTGCTCCTTTGGTTCCGTTCTTCCGTCTTATTGGACGACTCCCATGTCTCAGTCGTCAGGATCTCGGGTCTAAGCCTCGAGTTGTCTACCGAAAGACAGGGAAGGGACACTCGAGAAGGGACACGACAGACGGTGCTAGTCACTCTCTCAGCAGGGACGAGTCAATAGTCCACCTACAGACGCCTCAGACCCTTTACTTCCCCTTTCAACCTGATAGAAAGTAGTTGAGACTAAAGGAACTATTGGTGGTCTGTTAGTCGTTTGCAATGTTTGGTATACACGACTTTTTCGGTCCACGGTGGTCCTCCTGACCTTTACGTTAAAAGAAAGGTGAGACTAAAAGTGAAAAATAATCGCAACGGAGGGTTCACCGAGTCGTCTGTGGACAGGCATAGGGTCCTGTAGCACATGCTAGACATCGGTAGGAGCCCCTCGGGACCCACCGACTCGAGGTACGAACGGTCTCCAAAGAGACGGGGACGGCTGTAGAGACGGACTCGTCGAGATTTCACGAGCTACTCGACTGCTCGGAGGGGTGGGTACCCGAGGTGCTGAGTCCGAAAGAGGTAACAGTCTAAACACGACGGCCCCTCTCGCCTAAAGAGGGACCCCAAAATGTAAAGGGGCGACGGAAATACCTATGTCCACTTAATCACTTCACCCGTGTTCCTCTTTCGCAAAATTTGGAAAGTCATTTCGTGTACACAAGAGCCGTGTCTCACCTAATCTTATGAGAAACCCCGAACTTTTAGTACAGAGTTTTACCGTTAAAACATAAGAAAACAGGACACTCGCTGTCGAAACCGTAGTCAAGTATGAATTTATTGTCCGAAGGGCCCACCGTGTCACCATTTCTTAGACGGGCGGTTACGTCTTCTGTGCCCAAACTAGGGACCCAACCCTTCTAGGAGACCTCCTCCCTTACCGTTGAGTGAGGTCACAAGGACGGACCTCTTAGGGGTACCTGTCTCCTCGGACCGCCCGATGTCAGATACCCCAGCGTCTCTCAACCTGTCCTGACTCACTGATTGTGTGTTTGTGTGTGTGTGTGTGAATTTATTCCATAAAATAGTAATCAGGGCTCTGATTTTAATCAAATGAATTTGAATATTCGTCTTTTGTAAGTCTGATTATTTATCACTTTTGATACACTACTCTATTTGGTAAAAAAAAAAAAGGAGGTCTTACTTCGTGTTTTGTCTTTACAATAAAGTCTGACCCTCGTCTATTTATCGTTCGCTACAGACTTTTAATAAGAGGATCCAAGATCGGGAAAATGATTAAAAGTGTCATTTCCATAAAATGAAGGTACAAACTGAAAATGTGTTTACCTAAACCTTTTCTTCTCGGTAGGGACGGGACACATATCGTCGACACGAATGACCAAAATATTAGACATTAGGATTTAACGCGAAGATAAAATTAAAGTCGTAAGGATTTCGCGTCCTAAGCATAGTCGACAAGTCTGTACTGATAAAGTTTAACTTTTCTCTTTAAGTTGGTAATTCAGAGGAGTAGAAGAGACTCTAGAAGAAAGACTACACTACTTCACTTTACGAAGAAGTACAGCGGACATTAAAGGTGAATGTGGTGGTAGAACGGATACGTTTGAAAATTTATCCGACATCTGCGTTCTCGCAGATTTTAGACACCATGCGTAAAGCAGACCGAACCGTAATAACAATTCAGTCGCTCCTAGGATTACCTCACGTCCCCTACCCTTTTGTTCTTAGGTTAGTTATCTGCGTTTTCCGTTTACTTGAACGTACTTAATCGTGAGAATTATCCTTTTCTATTTACGTGTAAGGGAAGATAGAAAGTTCGGTATGTGCACTAACCTTCTCCAGATTGTCTATGGTGGGACTCAAAAAAATTTTTTAGAAAATAGTACCCACGTTTTTAATCTTTTACGTTCATTTGACTCGCAACTTCACGGACAAGACCCGGCGACTTTAGTCCAGCTACAAAGTCTAGGTCACACACCTTGAGTCGTACAACACAGGTGCACCGACTGTGGCAGGTCACAATACGTGTCTTTATGGCCGGGAGTTGTTTCTAGAGGCCTCCTCCCGAACAAAGTTCTGGTCTCAAACAGAACCTCCTTGCTCGGAGACGAGGACTGTAAGCCCAGAAAAGTCACTTGAGACACAAATGTGGCACAGGTGAAGCCTTTACCGTCCTTCCTAAACAGTCTACTTCTTACAGGCCCACAGACCCTGGACCCATCAGTAGATGGTGGCATCGTCGTGTGCCGCTAAAGTGTTTGAGAGGGACCGAGTCGAGTCCCTTAAGGCTCCCTTACTCTCGTCGCACAGGACAAGGGGTAATATGGCTAATGTGAGACGGAACCCCCCACACTACCTTCGTGCCTACAGTCTCCCGTCGTTCCCAGACCGTGAGATCGAAGTGCGGAATTACATTAATCGTCGCGGGTTCCTACAAGAGATGGCGAAGAAGGACCCGAGAAGTGGAGAAGCAAATAGCGAAAACAGACACCCTTTCCTTGACCCATAATTTTTTCCGACTGTCATTGGAAGTCCCGGAAACGATTTTCCGTCAGAGGCGGTACCTAAGTGGTAGAGTGAACCCGCCCGAAGTCAGGTCGGGTCGTTGGCTTAGTGAACACAACGACCAACCAAATTACGTCCGGGTATTCTTTATTGGGACCACCAAAGAACTACCGTAAAGAGGTTTCTCGAGTGAATATCTGTCCCTCCTTGGACGTGGGGTCCCTTTTAAAGTTATAGGAGAAAGGACTATAATCCCTTATGAGACCAAACTTCATCCACGAAAAATTCTATTCCATACACACTTTAAGTGTGACGATAGTAACGATAGTAACAAAAATAATAACAAAATGTCGTGGACCTCTTGCAAACGAGAACCCCTTTAGATCTTTAAGAGAGAATCCCCTTTATGGTAAACATAACAATCTTCTCTTTCTTCTTAATTGAACAGTCACAACAAAACGAGAGTTAGGTCTGTCGGTCTTTCTCCACCAAAAAAAAAAAAAATGTACAGACGATTCATAGTCATAAAGTATAGAAAAAGAAACGTACAAAACTTTCTCCAGAAAGGAATCGGGAGAAGGTAATAACGAGAATTGACATTAGTCATGAGACACACAATATACTATATCGAAACAAAGTAATCCCGTTACTTTTACCATAACTTGTTATCGTTATATTCCGTCCCTTTGTCAAACATTAAGTCGACCTTTAACGATTACGTCGTCTGTCAGCTATTATATTAGTCGAGCTGAAAGGATCCTTTTGTGTTCGCTTTAAAGGGGATAAAAAGAGAGTTTAGGAAGAGTAGCCCGCCCTCACTCTCTTTACGAGACTTGTGGTGACCTTTCGACCAACGGGGACTTCTCTCTTACAGACATACGGGACCCAAAACTTACTGTAGGTGTCCAGGACCCTTCTCGAGGATAAATTCTGAATTTGAGAGGGGCCTCTGAACAAAAGACTCTCTGATCTATTAATTGTCAGGACTTTCCTTTGTCGACCTACTTTACCACGAGTTTCAAGGAGGGAGAGCACACGTAGAGAGAAGAGAACTACGTCTTCATCCCAAGAATACTTTAATAATAGCTTATAGTGCAGGGTTCCCTTCTGGTCCCCGAGAGAGAAATGTTCGGATACAATACGTACGAAACGTGTGACTTCTTAAGTATTAACGACATCCAATTCTGGCCATTTGCACTCAGTACAGATCCCGCCGTCTTCGTTCGTTCAACCCACAAAAATTCCTCACTCCGCAATCCTAAAATAACGAAAGCTGCCATCATTGAAGGAATACCAACAAGATCTCAGTTTTGGTTGACACATCTTTCAAAATACACTCTCCGCACGTGTCTCAACCACGTGTGTTTATGAACCGACGTTGATATTATGACTCTTAAGGGAATATAAAATGAAGTCACTCACGAACCTCTTCGACCCAACGTTAAATGGTAATCCCTTTTTATCCTCACTATGTAGATTAAAACTCAGAGAGATATGTAAAGGTAAGGTCATGAGAACGGACCTTTTAGGGTACCTACCTCCTCGGACCTTCCGACGTCAGGTACCCCAGCGACTCCCAGCCTGTACTGACTCGCTGAAGTGAAAGTGAAAAGTGAAAGTACGTAACCTTTCCTTTACCGTTGGGTGAGGTCACAAGAACAGACCTCTTAGGGTCCCTACCGTCTCGGACCACCCGACGGCAGATACCCCAGCGTGTCTCAGTCTGTGCTGACTTCGCTGAATCGTCGTCGTCGTCGTATGTAAAAGGATCAGTAACCTTGGTTGTGTTAGACGGATGAGCACTATGCTTAAAAAATTACAGGATTACCAGGTCGTCTCTTCTCGTCATAAAGTACAAAGGTCTCTGAAGGTGTGTAGAGACGGTAGAAACCTCTATAATTAATATAAAACTTCGGTGGTGGGGCTAAAAGTTTCATTTCAGTATGAGACGACCCTTCACGACGACCCGTGGACACTCAACGAAGGTAGTCGAAAGTACCGGTCTTTGAACATAAATTTGGTTTTGTTTTCGGTCTTCGGGACGGGACATCAAGGTTGAAAAGTCGAGCAGAGGAGGACACCCAATCTTACCGCCCAGCGGAGAATCCTGAGTGTCGGGACTACCCCATGCACATGCGAGGTCTGGAACAGAGTCCGCACACCGTCTGTGTGCCTTCGAGTACAGTGTCGGGCGTCCTCGGTTTCCCCTCCGCTAAGACGACGGGCCGGGACAGAGGGAAGGACCGGGGGCACACGTACGGACTGCGGCCCGCCGGAGACGTCGTGTTTGTCACACAGAGGAAACGCTATCGGGCACAGGACACGGAGGTCCGACGGGTGGACCGGTCGCGTACGGGAGACAAGGAAAGAGATCGGTACAAGTGTGCTGGCATCAACGGTCGTGAAAATCACTGGTTCTGAGTCCGAAGAGTCAATTACCGACCGAAGGACTTTCGTAGGAGCCCACCCAAAACCGACGTCACTTAGAAAAGAGTCGAGGTCCCATGGGCTGTGTCTCTTAGACTCTCCCGCGATTTCACTTAAGGGACAAACCAATGGGAAAGTGAAAGGTCTCTATCCCCCTTTCCATATAAAATGCAAACAGAGTTTACATAAAATACAAATCCTACCTCTTTTTAGATGCAAGGGAAATCTTGTGGTTTACGGAACACTAAAAGTAATTAACAGTGTGTGCCTCATCCATGAGTCTACAACTTAATTTTGTAGTCACTTTCACGGGACAAAACATTTATTTGTCACGCCATGTCAGGGTCGACAGCGATGGGATCCATGTCTAAAACGAGGTGACGTCCGGGTACAGCATCGAGGGGATCCAAAGTAAGTACGGAAACAGTAAAAAAACTGGGTCGCATGGTCTTAACTCAATTACTGAGTCAGCATCAATTGTAAGAGAGACAACTTGGACTTGTCCTTATGTCACAATTGCGCCAGCACCTTCTTTGAGACTCCAGACCCGAACATGACAGCTCACGACTTCTTTCGGTCAACACTGGGCAGGAGAGTTCCGGGAGCCACGACTCAACAGTACGTCGGACCGTCCGGGGAATAGTGCGAGAATAAAGTAGTAGAGACACAGAACCGTAATTGGTAGGGAGACTTTAGGGTGTTAGAGGGGTTCACCGAGCAAGTCTCGAACATCGTCCTGGTTTTTAAGACTTTCAAGTTCTCCTCCCAGTACACGTAAGCGAAACTTGACGTCGAGAAGAGGCTCCATCTGTGAAACTTTCACCTCGAACGATTTTACCTCCCCCGTCCCCTTTTTGTGTTCAGATAAGAGACAGTGACTCTGTCTGTTCGTAAATTCATCCGTCCCCATAATATCGTGAACTCTTAGGGGATTTCACGAATCTAAATAAAGACTCTTTATTTACCACCTAACAAATAAAGAAAGAGGGGGAATACAAAAGAACCCTATCTCGTTAATCAAGGAATAAAAGATACTAACGTAATAAGAACGTACATAGAAAGACACCAGGTCCGATATTTTCATCTATCTCCTAGGTCGACATACTTACTTATACGAAAATTACTCACACCCCTCCTTTATTATTATGATTCATCATCTTTGGGTAAAAATACACTACTTGGCTTCATGGAAACAAGGGGTCGAGGGGTCAGGACTCGGTGTCCGGGGGTCCTTTACGGACACATTTTACTGTCGAAGTGCGCGAGACCGCAATCGTTTCCGCGGAGTGCCGCACAAACCAGGGGTGCTACGTGAATTACACTAAAAAAGGCCTTCCGCCACCGTATAAGATTAAAGGTCCCAACTCCTTCCCATTGTACCTCATACACTGAAAAGAGATTGCGGGAAGTAAGATAGAAGCCCACTTTCGGAACGACTTTGTCACTCTATTGTGTCAACGACCCACTATTATGTCAGTAAAAGCACCACGGTACTCAATTAAAGTCTCCACTTTGATAGGAATGCGTCCTTATATTACACCGTAGAGGGGAGTCTGGTCGGTGAACGAGTCTTGTCGTCCACCTGCAGCTCCCAGGGGACACACGTCCGGCCACACCCGACGGTGGTCCGGAAGGGAGGTGGGAGACCAGGGGGCATAAGGGAGAGAAGGACCGGTGAGAAGAGAACAACAATAAGCCCTTCAGAGGCACAGAGACCTCAGGGACCGTCACTACATTAAGCTTTCGTGGGTCGGGTTGAGATGGTAATTAAGTGAAAGTTTGCCGGACACAATCAGAGGAGTCCGAAGGTACTGTTTTATGGTGCCTGAACAACCGAATTTCTTATCTTCAAAAGAAAGAGTAGTAAGACCTCCTATCTTCAGGACCTACTTCCAGGTCACCTCAGTCGAAGACGATTCTCACGAGAAGGACCGGACGTCTCCGTGTCCTTTCCTCTTACCTCCACCCATTCCCCACCCCCCGTAAAAAACCGCAGAGAAGAACTTCTTGTGATTAGGACAACCTAATTCCGGGGTGGGGACACTGGAGTAAATTAGAATTAATGGAGGTACAAATAGATGTCTGTGTTACTGTCCGACCAACTCCGAAGTTGCATATTTAACCTCCCACTGGGTTTGTACGTTAGGCATTATGACGGGTTCATTTTCCTCCTTTTTTTTTTTGGATGCTCTTGGTGTAGCACTGCACTCTTAAAACATCAAGTTGAAAACCGGACTGTGAACTACAAAGGCGGTGGGTGGTCACGGGGTACACTCGTGTAAGACTACTACCAGCGTCCCCTTTCAACTTTTCAGGGGCCTTTATCGGCTCACGGTCAAACGGAAGGGAGGAAGGCTCTCTCCTCCCCACCCTCTCCTCTAAAGATTGTGGGTCCTCACGAGTGCCTGTTCCCTAACCAAGATCACTAAAAGATGTTTCTAAGCTCGATGCGAAACCGTCGAAACTCCACTACTCTTTCAACGAAAGGAAAGCACTGGGACCGGACCCCTTGTTTCCGACCCACAGGCCTGTCGTCTCCGTGTAAGACCAGGGACACTGAAGGCACTTGACCCCGTCTGGGACCCGTATGGGGTCGGACCAGGTCCGGACTGGACTCGTCTTCCCTCGGAGCCTTGGTTTTCTAAGAGTCCTAGCGGTCGAACACCAACGACCCTGTGCCGAGTCTCGTCGTGTCCCCAACCGTCGCCGACTTTCCCTCGGAACCCACAAGGACGGTTACACTATCCGTGAACATCCTAAAACACTTCGGCCGACTACTTGGGAGAGTTTATGTCCGTGGGTTACGACGAGTCGACACATTAACCCTACCTTTACCCGGTTACTCTCCGTCGTCAAATAAGAATTGGAAACCCCTCAGGACAAGGTCCTCTGAGACACACCCCCTCTCTTTCTTCGTAATGTTTATTATTCGAAGAGGCGGACTAAACATTACTTAATCATTATTTACCGGAGCACGCGGGACGTTCAGACTGCTAGCGTCTCGTCGAGGTCGATTCTCGTGCCCTGGTGTAGAATAAAACTAGTCGACATCGTATCGTTTCTGTACATTAATAGTATTAGATTGTTAATCGGACCGTAGTGAAAGGTCACAAATTAATGGGGTTATTTACCATTAACTTATCTCCTGAATTACTGCTCTCTTTGAAGGTAAGACGGAATCCACGACTTCAACAGATGGGCCGACCCGCACTAAGACATCGCAACGAACTTGTTGTCAGGACTAATGGTAAAAGGAAAGACGGAAACCGACAATAAAACAAAGGACCAGAACTGGAAACAGACATATAATAAACCGAGAATAGTCGCAAACTATGACCCCAGGTCTTGTGTCTTCCTCCAATAACCCGTGAAACGTTTCAAAACAGACGAAAATTCACGACGAAGATCACAGGTAGTCGCTGCTAAAGGACAGACCCTGTAGGGAGTTCAGTGGTGACACATGTCTGTGGTACTACTCGCGACCCCTATGTTTCTACTCATTTGAGGTCCTCGCGAGATGCATTTCTTTCCTTCGGGGGCATTTTTATCGACCGCAGTGTTATCGGGACCCCTACACAAGAGTCACGAGTCGAGTCGAGTCGGCGAGCCAGCACAGGCTGAGAGACGTTGGGGTACTTAGCGTCGTGTCCGGGGGACCTGGCGTCGTGCGGTCCGGAGGGACAGGTCGTGGTCGAGGGGCTCAAGTGAGTCTGAGTGCGGGTAGCTCACCCACCCCGAGTCACGAGACGGCCGTAACGACAACCACCACAAAGGATGTCGATACGTAAATGGAACTTACTTAAGTCATAAGAGACACTGACGAATGGTGGATGAAGGATTGGTGAGGTCTAGTGAAGGCAGAGAGGTCTAAACATAGGTTGTTCCAGGATTGGTGTGGTTCACTGTTATCGATGAAAGAGTACACGGCTAAACGTACCTTTGTCGTTATTAAAGACGAAACGTAGGATTTCGAAACATATTTCGTGATCATAGTGACAACACGGGATCGAAACGTTCCAAGAACGAATGGGACCAGGTTACTGCTAGTTTGTAATTTTTTTTCGGTATCTTGTACATAAGAGAAAGAAGGTCGAACACAAACAAGTAAATTATTATTTGATTATCTCTAATCAAGGTGCGGTACATCTAGAACCTGTAGGGTGGGGTCAAAAAAACTTTTGAGTCCGGTACCATTACTAAGGCCATCCAATAGTAGTTCGATATTATGTTTATAAATAAAAAGACGAATATGTCGTCATCCATTCCTTATTATATTTATAAAGAAATGACGAACATGTCGTTATCCGTTCCTGGTACTTTAGTAATAAACTCGACCAATCATCATTCCCATAATTGACGCCGAGAAACCAATAACAAGAATTAAAACTTTGATCCTTCCTGGACTTTAACCCGACCCATTCAGGTAGGAACATCCTACGTTTTTCCCGGCGCACACACACTCGGCGAACCGTCCGTCGAATTACCAAACTGACTGAGAGGCGGGGGGAATACGGGACTTGTCTCAGGCAAACAATCCAGGAACAAGAGGGTCCTGCCACCGACCTGTTGGACCATTACCTGAAGGACGTAGACAAAAGCCTAGACCCACACACACCGTCGGCGAAACAAGGTACACGAGCTGTGGGGCATCTGAGACCTATTGAAACCTACACTTCCCGTCGAACCAGACCTTCGAGGACTGGTCTTCCTCAGCTCTTCCTCGGGCAAAACCCACTACCTTCACTGGAGGCACTCCAGTGTGTAGCTAACGGTCTACTATTAAGAAATAAAATAAAATTAGGGAAAATCTTTTGGTAAACGTCACCAGACGTTACACAGCTACCGTGGGGTGAGGTCATGAGAACGGACCTTTTAGGTACCTGTCTCCTCGGACCACCCGACGTCAGCTACCCCAGCGATTCTCAGGGTGTGCTGACTCACTGAAGGGAAAGTGAAAAGTGAAGGTACGTAACCTCTTCCTTTACCGTTGGGTGAGGTCACAAGAACGGACCTCTTAGGGTCCCTGACCCCTCGGACCACCCGACGGCAGATACCCCAGCGTGTCTCAGCCTGTGCTGACTTCGTTGAATCGTCGTCGTCGTCGTCGTCGTTACATAGTCCAGACACCCTGAGACGGACGAAGTAAGAAACCGACTAAATCGGACAACTACAGCTGTGTAAGAATGAAGTTCGGGCTCCGGAGAAACCCCCGAACCTTCGCTAATCTGACAGTGGGTTTCGAGACCCAGGGAAGGACTTTCTTCCAGAACAAATCCGAGACGGTTAAATTACGAAACAAAGGAAACCTCGAGGAGTCAGTCCGATTATTTTGTTTGGGGTTTGTTCAATTTTGTGACCTCCTGTCTTGTAAACACCCGGAACATAAACTTTGTCCATGACGTAGACCCTCTAAGGTTAAAATTTTTCAGTAAGTCGGGCTTCACTGAACATGATCTTTTCGCTGTTCGTGTTCCGTAACTCTAAAGGCAGGTAGATAAACTCTACTCATTAATCGCAATTAACTCACTAAAAATTTACTGAACGAAAATTTCGTGTGTGTGTCTCTTCTTTTCCCTGTCCAACCATATGATTCGGTGATTATTTAAGATTTATAGACCGGTTCTTTTAATGCAGAATAAGAATAGTGGTTGTCGATGACTTGACTTCTGTTTCGAGAGTACGGCGTCTTAAACACTAATGACTTTGTAAATAAAAAAGGAAGGTCGAACGTACACATTCTTGCGGTGACCTTAAAAGCAATGACCTATCGTCTCGATCCTCCACCGAGACCCAAGATTTATAAAACAGTCTTAACATACGAAGCAACTCACTCTCACACACGACATCGGATGTCGGAAAGTCGACGTGTTCTTATACATCTTCTGTATAGACTTTAAGTAGGAACTCCTCCAGAAGAACATTGAACATTTAGAAGTCAGAACACTCCTAAAAGCAGTAAGAGCCACACAAGATCTCGGACTTTCGCGCCCTAATCCGACGGACTTTACTACCTAAAGGCAGTAGCACAGGACATAGAGTAAGTCGGAATTGTTGGCCGGACCATAGCCATGTTGACAAATACTGAGACTATAGAGTCTTGATTTTTACTTCCAGTCACTGGTTATGTAAACTTTCTGACCGTGCAAAGTCGGACACACTCTCTTCCTTGCAAATTTTAGTCGTTTCGTTTAAAGAAATCGAGGGTCACTACACTTGTACTAAATAGGTGGGGTGCAGACTAAACGACAAATATAAAGAGTGAAATTGGAGACGCCCTTTTGTTTTTTTCTTGCAGAAGTCGAAATCCTAGATTTTCGGTATTCCGACCGTAAGACACGACTTTCCTCATTGTCCTCCCCTGTCCTTTTCCGTACAATGCGTTGTCTCTTGCGTAGGACGGGCAGAGGAGGGTTTTGTATCAATATTTGGTTTGGGGTACAGACAACGACTCGGGTAATCCGGGAAGTCCTGTCTACTCTTTAAGAAGACCAATTTTTCTCTGTAGAATAAGAGTTTAATTTAGGTACTATCTTACCTTTCCGACACGACAGTTCTGTGTCAGTTAGATCTAAATCAAATTTTAAACCCTCCTTGGGACTCGACTATTTAAACGGATTAGAAACTGGTATTTAGCATCGGAAGAAAATGTAAAGTTAAAGTCTTACATTATATAATTCAACGGGGCATTAATTTCTTCACTGTGACATCAGGCCAAGTTTATCCTTATAATTTTGTTAGTGGCGGAACTGTCTAATTTTATGTAAATTTTACATTATTAGTCGATAGGTCGAGTACTTTTTATTGTAAAAGTAGTGACTCAGGAAATCTTGTAAGGTGCTCTACCCCTACTTTCACGGAGTGTCGAAGGATTGGAGATTGTCGGTGGGACAGAGGAAAGTCATTGTGGCAAAGAGATAAATACCTCACTTCTTTGAAGTGAACCCTTGACGAACTATTTCATGGACCCATGTATAAAGGGACCTTCGTCCGAGAGACGACGCGGTCGTCGTATACATTTCCGGTTAAATCTTGTAAACTTTACACGGGGTGTACGAAAGAAAGGGTCGATGACGTTTACTTCATGCAAACCCGAAATCGTTTCCTCCTACCGTGCTCTCGTCCTCTTGACGTCCCCGTTCACCGACCTCTCCTGGAACCTCCGGCGCTGTGACGGCGAAGGGACGTAGGACTCGGGCCCCGTCGGGGCACGCAGGACACCTACGCCGGAGGGTCGAGAGTCACAGGCGGGGTGCTCGCGTCTACCACCCTCTCCTCCCTCCTTCCCGTTCCGACACGTTTTGGTGGGTGACTCTGTCCTTCGATCCACCACCGAGGAACCGCCTCGGTTCTCCTTGGTGCCAGTCACATTCGACTCTTACAGGTGACCTCCAGTTCCGGACCTCACCCGTCCACGGTCCGCAGGGGACGTCTCACTGGGTGCAACCTTTAATAAATAAACCCTCGTCTCGGGGTGGCTAGTCCAATTGACACCAGTAGTTTGTCACAAACCCAGGAAAAGAGTCGTCTTTGGACCACCATGTAACAACTATTGATTCTCTTTTCTGTCGGACAGTTGAGAAGTGAAGTGGAGACACCAGGACTAAAGTAGACTTAAGGTTCCGAGTTCGACACTAAGGGTAAGGGGTCTGTCCAATTTATTCCTCTATCTACAGAAGTCATCGGATTTACGTAGTGTTTTTGACATAGATGACACTCTACGGCAGTCCACTCGCGACTTCCCTTTTCTTCTGTTTGTGTGAACAGACGTATCTCTGAAACATCGAGCCTCGGGTGGAAAGCAACAGTAAAAACGACAATCATCGGGGCTTTGACAGATATATATATATAAAATAGGTCGGGAGGTCCGTCGGAGATCCAGTAGTTTTGTTAGTACTTAACGTATTAAGCAAAATCATCCACTTAACTAATGTTTCTTAATCAACGGTACGACTTAAAATAAGAAGCAGTAATTGATTTTACTGGGAAAGTGTGATATCTACTGTAAGAGTTGGTCAGATGACGGTTTAAAACTGTCTGCACATGTGACACAAGAACAGGATTGTTTTATATGTGCGACAACACATAATGTGCCTTGTAACTGGAGTCATCGGTGCGTTGGGTCACCTCCTGTCCCCGGTATTGAGATACGGGTGCTCTACGGAGGGCCGTGGACCCTGAACACAATAGTCTAGTCTCGGTCTCGTCATTAGTAAAGTGAGTTTGTGTCAGTGAAAAGATTCCGACCGTTGGTACGTATGAAAGTGTAACATTCCATTTCCACTTCAGCGAGTCAGCACAGGCTGAGAAGCGTTGGGGTACTCGACGTCGGATGGTCCGAGGAGACAGGAACCCTAAAAGGTCCGTTATCATGACCTCACCCAACGGTAAAGGAAGAGGTCCCCTAGAAGGACTGGGTCCCTAGCTTGGGTCTAGAGGGTGTAACATCTGTCTGCGAAATGGCAGACTCGGTGGTCCCTTCAGGTTGGTGACACTATTAAATCATCCCTAACATAACATTAATGACAACCGGACAACATACGTCGGTCCTTAAGAATTGTTAAGTATTGTACGTCACCAAAGTCTCTCCATCTCTTGGTGTCCAGGTTCCCTACCTTAATTTCTCATCTTCAATTTCTCCTCTTCCGTTACCGTGGGGTGAGGTCATGAGAACGGACCTTTTAGGGTACCTACCTCCTCGGACCACCCAACGTCAGGTACCCCAGCGCTTCTCAGTTTGTGCTGACTCGCTGAAGTGAAAGTGAAAAGTGAAAGTACGTAACCTCTTACTGTACCGTTGGGTGAGGTCACAGGTACGGACCTCTTAGGGTCCCTGCCCCCTCGGACCACCCGACGACAGATACCCCAGCGTGTCTCAGTCTGTGCTGACTTCGCTGAATCGTCATCGTCGTCATCGTCAATTTCTCCTCTGTAAATATTCTTTTGCAGGGTCTTTGAATGTTTACACAAGTTCGTCACCAACCGAAGGGTACTTTAAACATTTATAACCGTACACATTAGTAAGAAGGATCTCCACTGAGACGAGTAAATTGTAATCGATTTCTCCTCTCACTTTTTCAACCGAATTTCGAGTTGTAAGTCTTTTACTTCTAGTACCGTAGACCAGGGTAGTGAAGTACCCTTTATCTACCCCTTTGTCACCTTTGTCATAGTCTGAAATAAAAACCCCCGAGGTTTTAGTGACGTCTACCACTGACGTCGGTACTTTAATTTTCTGCGAATGAGGAACCTTCTTTTCAATACTGGTTGGATCTGTCGTATAAGTTTTCGTCTCTGTAATGAAACGGTTGTTTCCAGGCAGATCAGTTCCGATACCAAAAAGGTCACCAGTACATACCTACACTCTCAACCTGACACTTCTTTCGACTCGTGACTTCTTAACCACGAAAACTTGACACCGCAACCTCTTCTGAGAACTCTCAGGGAACCTGACGTTCCTCTAGGTTGGTCAGGTAGGATTTCCTCTAGTCAAGACCCACAAGTAACCTTCCTGACTACAACTTCGACTTTGAGGTTATGAAACCGGTGGACCACGCTTCTTGACTGAGTAAACTTTTCTGGGACTATGACCCTTTCTAAGTTCCGTCCTCCTCTTCCCCTGCTGTCTCCCACTCTACCAACCTACCATAGTAGCTTAATTACCTGTACTCAAACTCGTTCGAGACCCTGAACCACTACCTGTCCCTCCGGACCGCACGACGGCAGGTACCCCAGTGTTTCTCAACCTGTGCCGACTCCCTGACTTGTCGTTTCACCTATTGTCGAAGAGACTCACAGTAAAAGAACAACCACATTACTTTGATTAACATTGATGGGTTATTCCTAAAGTGCACCGTTGTATACATTTCGGTATCAGATCGTCTAAGACCTGTCCTGTTTACAAACAACGTAGTCACTTATTTCCTCTCTTGACTTTGGGGCACTTCTCGCTCTTAGTAAGGAGACCGTTGTAAATCTCTTCTGGGCTCTTGAACTGAAAACGTTAGTTTAGAGTCAAGACTCCAGTCTGACGGACCCAAACCTAAGACGGAGGCGGACAAACAAGGACACTGTAATCCGTACGACGAACTCAAGAATTAGAGCCAAAGGAGTAGAGACTGAGTCCCGCGATCGACACAGATAAGACACGCTAACACTATCTCTAATGTGACTCTGTTACTTACGTCATATTATTGGTGAGTTATTATAATCGGTATGTGCACACGAAGGAGTGCCATTCCGGTCCTTTCTTACTAAGTCACGGTGAAACATCAACTTCTCGTATTAAACCCTTTCATAATCTGATTGAGAGTCGGAAAGAAACAAAACATGAATCGATGTAGTATGTCTACGGAAAATACTCAAGGTAAAACAGTAATAAAAATACAAGTGTTACAGGTAAGAAACTTTAAATGTAATCATTTGATTAAATACGTTTAACTTATACACTTTGTCTTCACATCCAACTAAGAAACCATTTAGTATTAGTAAAGAAACAGTATACGTATCTTCCTATAGGCATGATTGACGACTCTATTAGAGTATAAATTTTTGGTCGAGGTCCCTGAAGGGACTACTAGGTTACCAATTCTGAGACACGAAGGTTGCTACCCCACGTCTAAGCTAAGGAACACCCTCTTGACTCTGAGGTATACGATACACCGGTATTTTGATTTTATGAATTTAAAGTTTTTTTTATTATTTTGTTCCTTTATTTGTAGAACTTTTTTATCCATTCTTTTTTATTTTGACCGAGGTCTCACTAAGTGAATTGTGGGGTGTGTTTCATTTAACAGAGGTCTTTTCCTATTGACCAGTTGGGTCACATTTCACCCACAAGTCAGAGTACCAAACAAATAGTCTTAATATCGTCTTAATTGTTCCTATTTCCAATCTTTTCCCATCGATTTAAACTCCGTGTTCTTTTGGACGGTTAAACATCTTATTGCCTCAGTGTCTTACCCACGTCCGCCACCGTCGCAAAAAGGAAAAGATTCGGCCCAGCTCCCGATCATCTTCGATTCTACTCACTGTGCCGAACCCCTTGCCTTGTTGAAGGGGGACGTTACAGAAATTTTAGATATTATTATTATATTATTACATTTCACGTAGACCCGTAACGGAAGACGACGCCAAGAACAGACCGAGACTCGGTCTTGGCAGTCGGACGAGACTCACGTCCACTAACTGCCGCGTCTGGGAAAATAGACTTGCGACGTCACAGAAGAGAAACATGAAACCGTCACTACAATGGAACTACAAGTTTTTGGAAAATTTTCGTCGTGTCCGACAGGAACGCAGAACTGTTTAGCAACAGACGGCCATTACTTCTTTTTTCATTTGGACCGAAGCACTAGTGACATTTATATTTCTTTATTTATGAAGAATCAAAAATGTTTACCAATACATGGAACTCTGGGGGAGTGCCTTTTCACTAGACCGGTGGAAGGGAATAAAGAGAACGTATGTAGGTGTACGACGAAAAGTTCTCGTAGCTCGTTCCCCTCAAAGACTCCTGGTAAACTATAAACTCCTGTCTTAAATCCTAAAAATGTACTGTAGGAAAGAGGCCCTAAAAACTTTTCCCTTTGGACCCCTAATAAAAATAAAGACGAAGTACACGACGGTGACAAATTTTTCGTCATGAAACAATAGATGGGTGAAATTAGATAGGACAATTATCATTACTACGGAAAATAAGTGTGCATGAAAAGCATGTAAAGGAGTAGGCTCCAGACTTCGTCCGCACACTCCAGTCGTTCCACCTAAGACGAATTGTGTACTCCTTTGACTCCGAGTCCTACCGAATGCTGCGAGGACGAGTCAGTCGTCGCCTAGTTCAGGAATTGAGGACAAGATGAGTAAGTTTTATTCAGCGAGATGGTGACAATCGTCACACAAAGTCTTCCCTTAGAGCTGAAACAGCTACTTATAAATCGCAGGTCTCGTTTCCATGGTCGTAAGTGTTGTTGGGCAGTCTCCAGGAGTCATACAAACCCACGGTGTAAAATTCCTCTTATGACCGTTCGATTTTCGGCACTTCTCGCAGCTTTACGATCTTATTACTCCTCTTCTTTTAAGATAGTCTTTACTTGTTTCCTAAAAGTTCAGACCTCTTTCCTCCCATGTCTCTGTGCCGACTGCAGAGGCTCACCAAATACCTGATGGACCGCTTTCTCCTTACTCTAAACGAGAAACGTTAGAGTCCGTCGTCTTCATCCTGGTGACCTACCTTTAGTGTGTCTCCCTCTAAATACGAATTATATTCCTCTTTGAACGATTGTAGATCGCTACAGGCTTTTACCTTCTCTGATCGAGGGGTAGTGACCTTCACAAGAGGGACTCTGACTGCACTTCTAATATACTGAAATACCCGCGACATAAAGTCGTCATTACATCAAAATAGTACTGGGAGGATTCCCGAGTCTCTTCTTAAAGGAGTGATCGATCTTTGTTCCCCCAAAACACCGGAAAAGGTGGGACTAAAATCTTTCAACACATGTATTGTTGAGGACAAAGTGTGTGGCGACCCAGGACCCTTTTCGACAAGTCAACTACCCCTTTCCGTCGAATCAATTTTGCTTATTCGTTTTGAAAAGGTTCTATTCTTAACTTTGTCTGTGCCCCTACACACGTCACTACACACACACACGTATATAAATTGAGAAAGTCCTACCCCACCGACACCAAAACGAGAAACGTAAACTGAACAAGAAAAGGGACGAAGAGCCAGGTCGGGAAAATCTTGTGTCGGACACTTTAACTTTCTTTATTCCCCCTTTCAGTAAACTGAATCCACCGAAGTTGAATTATCCCTTTCCTCGTCCCGTAGTTTTGTCTCTCACCGATTTTGTTCAAACACTGTTTCGTCTAAAAGGTTCTCTCTGTGGATTAAGCCTAGGTCTCAGAGGTAAGACCCCGATTAAGTCCCCGAGTAACGAAGTAGTAATACGGAAACCCAAATTAAACGGAGACTTCACCTTCACAAGATCCTTAAATTAAAAGTTGAAAATTTGAAATACTAAGATTAAGAGAGTTAAAATAGGGAGAGTAAAAGGTGTAAAACGTATCCTTTACTTCCGAGAGTTAATATTGTTTGTGGTAAATAAGAAATTTAATAAGTTTTTGTAAATAATTTACTTTGTGACGAAATCTTTATGTTTTTCAAACGAAGTTACATCTATACTAAAATGGTCACTTTCCTTTTGTCAGGTAGTCGTGCAAATGATCAATTTCACTTTCACTCCGCGAGGTAACCGTTCCATAAACCTTATTTATGTCACGTTAAGGAGACCTCTTACCGAACGACAATAAATTCTAAACCTTGTCGTTGCACAGTTTGGTACGGAGTTTAGTAGTCAAGTCAAGTCAAGTCAGTGAGTCAGCACAGACTGAGAAACGTTGGGGTACCTGACGTCGTACGGTCCGGAGGGACAGGTAGTGGTTGAGGGCCTCAAGTGGGTCTGAGTACAGGTAACTCAACCACTACGGTAGGTCGGTAGAGTAGGAGACAGTAGGGGAAGAGGAGGACGGAAGTTAGAAAGGGTCGTAGTCCCAGAAAAGGTTATTCAGTCAAGAAGGGTAGTCCACTGGTCGAAGTCGTAGTCAGGAAGGTTACTTATAAGTCCTGACTAGAGGAAATCCTACCTGACCAACCTAGAGGAACGTCAGGTTCCCTCAGAGTTCGCAGAAGAGGTTGTGGTGTCAAGTTTTCGTAGTTAAGAAGCAGTTCAGTACGCCGGGGTTCATTTGTGAACGACGCTATTTAGAAAAATCGGACTCGTACTAATTTCGGAAGGGGTGGCTGAGGGTCGTCCGCGGAGAGGAGGGACTCATTGGAGTACCGAGAGAAGGAGGGTGTCCAAGGTCTCCCCGCTGATGGTGTAGCTGCAGACGTAGTTGCTGATGGACCTGCAGAAGACGGGGGTGATGCTCCTGAGGCAGGGCCTTCTCTTCTGCCTCGCGATACAGGAGATGTACCACTTGAAACTGCCGATGTCACGGACGCTGGTGTGCAGGTTTCCCAAGTTCTCCACCCTCACATTGGCCGGAGTGAGAGGTTTGCCTGGCGAGTTCAAGAGGCTCTTCAAGGTCGAGAAGTGTGGGAAAAGAGATCCTAAGCTTAAGTCTGGTCCGGCCCTTATGAAGATGTAGACACTCATGTGTCGCTAAACACACACACACAATCCCCCGTCGATGTGCTTCGGTCTGATTTAAAAAAAAAAAAAAAAATTCGGTACAAAGTCTCTTAACGTCTCTCGACCTGAGACGGAATGCCTACAGAGGAACATTTACGTATGTGGTCCTAGGGAACTATGTAATCGACCTTTAACCCTCGTGTTTAATCTAATTTCTGTGTCGCGGAGAGGGATATACTTTGACACACAGTCGGACAAGTCGCTTGGTGACGACTGAACACAAAGAAACTTTACTTTTAACGATCCTGAAGGGGTTTCGAGTCCTTTTCTTTTTCTCTAAGGACTTTCTTTTTAATTTCCTTTATTAATTTAAATGTATCGAACTTCAGTAGCCTAAAGAATAAGTCCACAGTCGTTATAGGAAAGTGAGTAGGTGTACAAGTCCCTCCTTCGGTTTCGAGGACGTGTACAGCCGTGTGACTGCTATTTATGAGAGAAACGTGGTTCCTCTTTTCTGTTAATAATTCTCGTCGACACAGAAATTTGTCCTTTCTCGCACTTCTTCACAGATCTTTCCCAAGGGTCCCTCGACCATAATTCACTCAAAGGGTGGACACTCGCAACTCTCTGAGACAGGACTCTCTCGAGATTTTGAAAGGGGTGTCTGGACATAATTAGTGCACCGAGACCGGAACATAACAGGCGGTAGGGCGTGTGGCAACGCAGAGGTCCGATGTACGACCAGAATCATTGTGAAGAGTTCGAAGTGACACGTGTCCAGCGGAGCCTTAGAACGGTAGTCCGTCTAAGACTAAGTCCCCCAGAAACCACCCTGCACACTACCCCACAAACCTTTCGACGGCCACTACGACGAAGCCAGGTACTTGGTATGAACTCAATCGTCCCAACATCCTTATGGATTCAGTCCGTAGAACGACCCACGGACCTGAACGGAAATTGATCATAGTCTATAAAGCACGTTCAGCGAGTCAGCACAGGTTGTGAAACCCTGGGGTACCTGACACGTCAGGTACCGTAAGAGGTCCGACCTTATGACCTCACCCATCGATAAGGGAAGAGGTCCCCTAGAAGGGTTGGGTCCCTAACTTGGGTCCAGAGGGCGTGACGTCCGTCTAGTCTATAAATTCGGTAGGCCCGAAAGGGTTCACAAGACAGCCGACTTCTATTATTTACAAATCCCATGAAACCAGATTTCCTGCACACGACTGGTCGAAATAGTACCGAGTCTTTAAACCACCACTCCCCCACCCCACGTTTTACTTTTCTGTGAGACAGGAGTTTCTCGCTGGCAGAGTACCCCCTCGTCTGCACATTCGGCCGTCACTTTCACCTTTACTCGTTCTCGACTTCCGGCCACTCAACGGCCCTCGGCACCCTTGGTCCCCTCCGTCCTGGAGTGGACGAACCTTACTAGTCCTTCACGACTCGGTCCGTCCCGGAGGGGTGCACGACTCGACGAACAGTGACGTCTGCTCTATTTCTTGTTTTACAAGGACCAAAAGACTGAGTGACGAAGTTGGGGTCACAGGAGGGGGCGTTGGTCGCGGAGTGGGTGTGAAAACTTCAGATGTTCCTAAAGATCGAGGAGAAGAGGTCTTTTGTCTCAAAAGATTATTCGGCCTAAAGGGGGAGTGTTCCCGTGAGAGTGAATATAACCTCAACTTAAATTTCTCCTTTAACTTGTCATGGTCAAAATAATAAAGTCATGTATGAAGTCAGCAATCAGTACTCTTTTGTACATTTTCAGAACTAGCAATAGAGTGTAAGTTGGGTATTTTATTCTTTTCCTTATAACTCAGGGTGTCTACCTCCTTTGCGATCGTGTGTCACCTAGGTGTGCGAGAGTCCGGCGTCCGAGAGCGGAGAACGACTAAAAAAGTGAAACACTTTCTTAGAGTAAGTCGTTTACTCTTTCTCCTTTTTCCTTCTGAAGTCAACACCCTGTCGTTGAGTAATTAACGGGTTGAAATTTTATAGTACGACTACGTTTTCCCTCGATTACGGTCAAAGTTTTAAAAGTATACCAACGAATCTAATCGGTTGTTGACGTTTTCGTTTTTCGTTTTTACTTATCTCTTGCGATTCTACCCTCTGTATGAGTTGTCGATTTACCAACTAACGTACTAATAATCTTTAATGTCTTAGGTGACTCCAAGTATTCGTTCTACAATAATAAGTTTATGTGGGTACCACGAATACTGACCAAAAAGGAGTAAACACCAATTTAAGTTATAAAGTGATTTTTAGTAATACACAGAAGATATTGTAAGTAAATTGTCTCAGTAAATTGACAGTTCCCGAGGACAGTTTCATTAACAAGTTTTACGAAGTTTTATAGTTCTCGAAGAAACGACAAGCCGACTCAAATTGGACTTAATGAAAAAAAATTTACTTTCCATTTTATCGTGTCTTAATCGTCGTTTTTCTACAAGTAAATGTTCTCCACGTCACCGGACCAGCAACCAATTTAACTTAAAAGTTGGTCCAAAATCTTGGTCTTCACGAAGGAAGGGACAGAAAAATCATCTTTTCCCAAAGGACAGAAGGAAAGTGACGACTCTCACCTACAGAACGTTTACAAAGTATATGACACCAGCATTAATTTGATTTCCTAAGAATCCCCTCCCGTCCGGGAGCCAACTTAAAAGGAGAGAGGATTATACGCACCTTACTTGTACTACTAACCCTTTGCCGAGAAAAGTGTGAATAATGGAATGTTCCCCGAGATTGACGACTAGAGTCCTCGGTCAGACTGACGGGCGAACAGTAAAATATTTTACAGGAATGATCCGACCCCCGTATAAAGTCGAGGAGTTCCGGACTTTTAGGGAAGGTTCAAAAGGTTTTCTTTTTACGTTCGATATGTCGCAAAACCGTCAGGACGAGTCCTACGACCTCCTTCCGAGTTCGAGTCACCGTTCACGTCTCCGGGTTCTAAGTCCAGTCCAAACCTGACCCCGCTCCCGTCCCCCTCTCCTTATAAAGTATTGTCCTTTAGGTGGTGTGCTGAAGCTAAGCCCTGTGGTTAGCCTCACGAGAATAGTTCAAGACGAAATAAAGGAGGAATCAAAGAGATTCAATATGTTTTAATTCTTTTATGACATCAACCTTTATCGAGTACCCCAAAGGACAAATACAATTTTTATTTTTATAGGAAGTGCCCAGACCCAGGAAATAAACAGGGTTCTTGTTGACGTGGAGCCGAAGGAAAGGTACCCTTACCCGTCAGATGTGATTCAACAACCTTAGCGGTTATTGACCGGTCCGTTTGGTTCGGACAGAAGAGTTAACCTGTTAATAACAAAAAATAGATGCCATTCTCAAACTGTGTAATCTTATCTTTTCCAGTCACAAAAAAGGTAGTCAAATAGATGTCTAAACGTCTTGACGGGCAGTTGTCCACTACCGTCATCAGAAAATATATCTGAAGGATTCCGTTTCTCAATAAAATCTTTGAAGTTTTTGTGAGGGAAATCTTTACTAAGAGTATTCGTTATTGGTACTCCTGTACAGACTTTCTTCAAAACACACCGATAAAAATTTAGTCTGGTCCGTTCCCCTTATTTATTCCCGTGACATCCAATAAAGTATTCAGTTATGTTGGCGACTAAAACTTACAGGAGAAACTATTTCGCTCCTCTTGACTCATGACTTAGGAACAGAACTGGATTGATCCATATACTAGAACTCATTTAGTAGATTAGAGAGACCTAAAACTTAAGGTGTAGACATTTTATTACTCGGACACTATGTACTAAATTTGAAGGAAGTCAAGTCAAGTCGGCGAGTCAACACAGGTTGAGAGACACTGAGGTACCTGGTGTCGTACGGTCCGGAGGGACAGATAGTGGCTGAGGGTCTCAAATGAGTTTGAGTACAGGTGACTCAACCACTACGGTAAGTCGGTAGAGTAGGAGACAGTAGGGAAAGAGGAGGGTGGAAGTTAGAAAAGGACCTTAGTCTCAGAAAAGGTTACTCAGTCAAGAAACGTAGTCCACCGGTTTCATAACCTCAAAGTGGAAGTTGTAGTCAGGAAGGTTACTTATAAGTCCTGACTAACGGAAATCTTACCTGACCAACCTAGAGGAACGTCAGGTTCCCTGAGAGTTCTCAGAGGAGGTTGTGGTGTCAAGTTTTCGTAGTTAAGAAACCGTGAGTGGAAAGAAATATGAGACTGAGAGTGTAGGTAGGTACTACTGACCTTTTTGGTATCGAAACGCATCTGCCTAGAAACAACCGTTTCACTGCAGAAACAAAAATTATACGACAGATTCACCCAATATTGAAAAGGAGTTCCTCGTTCGTAGAAAATTAAAGTACTTAAAGTACCGACGTCAGTGGTAGACGTCCCTAAGACCTCGGGGGGTTTTATTTCAATCGGTGACAAAGGTGACAAAGGGGTAGATAAGGGGTACTTCACTACCCTGGTCTACGGTACTGGAAGCAAAAGACTTACAACTCAAAATTCGGTCCAAAAAGTGAGAGGAGAAAGTGAAAGTAGTTCTCCGAACTACTTTTGAAGGAATCTCTCAATTATATAGTATCCCAGGTACATGATCCCACCTGAATTGTAACCATTTTACCGGATCGCGTTTCGGAATGAATCATCCACAAGTCATTTACGATCACTTTCTCTATAAAAATCCCCTTTCCTCACCTTGGCACATGATCTTAGTGGCTTGGTCGAGACGGAGTCGGTGGGTTGGCTCGGGGCACCACACACCAGAACTGATCACGCCGTCCGAGGACAGACAAATGTGGTGTGCGTGTGTGTGTGGGGGCGGTGTAGTGACGTGATAATATGTGTGTGTGTGGGCGGTGTAATGACACGATAATATGTGTGTGTGTGGGCGGTGTAGTGACATGATAATGTGTGTGTGTGTGTGTGGACGGTGTAGTGATACGATAATATGTGTGTGTGTGGTGTAGTGACACGATAATATGTGTGTGTGTGCACGGTGTAGTGACATGATAATATGTGTGTGTGTGTACGGTGTAGTGACACGATAATATGTGTGTGTGTGTGGTGTAGTGACGTGACCACGTGTGTGTGTGTGTGTGTGGTGTAGTGACACGATAATATGTGTGTGTGTGTGCGTGTGGTGTACGGTGTAGTGATATGATAATATGTGTGTGTGTGTGTGGTGTAGTGACGTGACCACGTGTGTGTGTGTGTGTGTGGTGTAGTGACACGATAATATGTGTGTGTGTGTGTGTGTGTGCGTGTGTGTGCGGCGTAGTGACACGATAATATGTGTGTGTGTGTGTGCGGTGTAGTGATATGATAATATGTGTGTGTGTGCGGTGTGTGACGTGATAATATGTGTCAGTGTGTGTGTGTGGCGTAGTGACACGATAATATGTGTGTGTGTGTGTGTGTGTGTGCGCGTGTGTGTGCGGCGTAGTGACGTGACAATTTCGCGAGGTCACTGAAGGACAGACCGGTTCTGTTTCAGGTTTCAGGTTTGGACCGTGGGCTCCAGGAGGCTCCGCGCAGGTGAGCGTGACGCCGCAGACCCTCAGGAGGACGACGGCCGAGACGCACGACAGAACGAGGCCGGCGGGACGAGGAGAAGGGACAGGTCGCGGGACTGGAGTCCCGACACCCGGAGATACGGGAGGACGGCCTCCGCGGGCAGGTGGACTGTCGGTGGAGGGAACGAGAGTGAATCAAACAACAACAACACGAGTTAGCGAGTCGGCACAGGCTGAGAACCACTGGTGTACCTGACGTCGGGTGGTCGGAGGAGCCAGGTACCCTAAGAGGTCCGCTCTTATGACCTCTCCCAACGGTAAAGGAGGAGGTCCCCTAGAAGGGTCGGGTCCTTAGTTTGGGCCCAGAGAACGTAACGTCCATCTAAGAAATGGTTGACTCGATACTCCCTTCAGTCACTCTCTGGATGTTATTCCTTTTATCTATGGTGAAAAATTTTTACTATGATTTTTCCGTCTCTTAAGATCGCAAACGGTATAGATTCCATATCGACTAGAGGAAGTTTTCTTCTATGTACGTCATTTTTGTCACCTATCAGTTTCGTGAGTCTACCTTTGGTCTTCAAAGACTCTGTAATAATCCGTTGTGAGAATGATTCGAAGAACCGTTCATTTGAACTTATGTGCACCACGAAATCAAAATGGGGAAATATTGACTATTGCCACTATCTTCATACCTCGAGTAGTTAAAGGTCTTCATACCTTTTAGAGTAGTTACTTTTCTTGAAAGTACCTCGACTTCGACAGACGAGACCAGAAAAACCATATATATATATATAATTAATCTTTCTTTTAGTACTCTTGACAAATACAATAATACTCGTGGTAAGAATTTAGGTATGAACTTACGTACACCAATTGACGATCAAGAGACGAAATACAAGAAATTAATTTTCAAATATCAGAATTCGACACTTCATTAAAATTATACATGATATGTCAAAAAAAATTGACTGGTTTTTTTTTTTCTTTGGATTTAAGACTTCTCTATAGACTAACTCTACTAGTTCTATTCAAAGTCTCTAGTAAACTAACATGTTCAATCAATGTCTGACAGGAAATGCTCCACATCGTTATAAGTCCGTTAGGTCTCTTATGGTTGTATCTCTTTCGCGAAGTGAACGGTTGACCTTTACAAGGTCTCCGAATAAATGTCCACTCGACAAACCTTGAATCTCACGACAAAGAAGGTGTTCACAAAGATTTTAGTCCGTTCGAGAGGTATTACACCTTTTAGACACCTTGGTATTATAACTAAATTTGGACATATAAAATTCAGTTTTTATCATCTTTCATCGTGTATCTTCACAACTAGTAACAAATTGTTTATTTATGACGTTGTCATTTGTTTTGCCTTGTTTTTTCGTTAATTTAAGACAGAATCTACGATAACGAACTCTTTTCCTCTATTTAATCTTCGTAGTCCAAAGCGACGTCGGTGACGTCGTCAAGGGATCAAAGAATCATTCAACAAAACAAGTATACGACCCCTCATATAGTTTCGCCCCCCCTATATAATATAGTTTCCTCTCCCACCTAGTACCGAATTTTGTGTCTTATCGTACCTGAGATCACTTACATGGGAACCCGAGTTTAGGGCGAAGACGTAAGAATTAACGATACATTGAAACCCATTGAATTGGAGTGGTTCGGAGTGAAAGCAGTAGACATTTTACCCACATATTATTATCAAATAATAGCCTCAGTTAGAATGAAGGTTCCAAGTTAATTTTGTTTAAAAAAATTTCTGTTCAACTGATGGTTTTCCTACCGAAACTAGTTACAGGTTGTTTAAAACGTGGGAAACTTTTCAATGTCGTTCGACTTATCGGGACAAACTGTAAAATCAAATTATTTTCTTTTGGAGTGTTTATGGAACATTTTTAAGTGTAAAATTCAGGTACGAGATATCACACTTCCTTATGATGCGGTCCTAATGTACACGGATTCCTTCAGAAGTAGGGAGAAGTCTCCAGACCAAAAAGTCGTCGAATGAAGTCATTAGATGTAATTCTTAATAAAACCAGCACTGTCAAGTGTACCTAGACGGAAAAGAGGCTCAACAAGAGTGACTTTGTCTTCTCACAGTCTTACCGTGCACACAGTTTCGTCCTCCATTAGAGAAGAGCGGAAAACGTCAGAGCGAGAACGTACCCCCCACTGGACACTCAGGTTTCATGAAAGAATTTCACTTGTTGAGCCAGGAACGAAGTCACCGTCTCACACAGAGACACGTGAAAACGAAAATAATACCTTTTTACAAAAACTAATGGCCAGAATAAAATCGTACTTTCCAAGATCGTGTATGAAGTCGACTCTAAGTTCCCAGAATATTGTTTAAAGGTCCCGATACCAGTTTATGATTAAGTAGACGATTTTAAAAAAAAATTAAAACATCTGAGTCTATTACCGTAAGTACTCCGTATAAATAAAATTGTCCCTTCCTTCAATTCCCATCACAATCCCTTAGCCGTTTAAAATTATAAAAGATTTCATCTTCTATTACTTATACCGTGTCTGTAGTTTATCATTAACGAGTCTATATCTATGTCTCATATAGAATCAACGATTTTAAATCCCAAAAAAGAATCTAAAATTTTTTTAAAATTACATGTTTACTTGGTCAAAAGGGGGTGAATCTGTGATCTTCACACAGACCCTAAGATAGTCTAAAGACAGACTTCTATCAGTAATATAAGGAAAACATATGAAGGTCTCCAGAAGTCACTTGGACGTTCTTACGTGGAAAAATGAATTCCTTACTCAAATCTCTTAACCTACACAAAGTTCAACAGGGATCGGTAGAAAATCCTTTCGAACTTACCGAAAGTTCCCGAGAATTTACTTCCAATTTATTTCTTGGATTTTGTCCTATAAATCTCTGAAGGCCTATAAGAAGACTAAATTAATACAAAGAGAATACTTTTACCATCAAACAACGGCCCAATTGGAAGACTTGTTCGTTCTTACGATCCACAGGCGCACAGGTGAGTGTACACCGACCTCGCACCTCGGAAGGGGGCCGAACAAAATGGACCAGACTCACTTTGGGTCCCACGTCCTCTGTTAATTATCGTTGTTTCCTATAAATTGTCGTGAAATAATAAAAATTTTAAGAACCGTCACAGTAAACTAATTCACCCCTCTTAAATTTTTTCTTTGCATACGGGGGAATTTACTGACTTCCCACTCTAGGACAATTTCTCTTAGTCTCTTTAACCACGACCCAACCACTTTTTCCTTTGACCCCGTCTGTAGTGACGAATTATCTAAAACTGAAACCCTGGTAAGAATTTCAAGTGTCTCCCTCGGAATTTTCGAGAACTTATTAACCCCGAACTACCGTTAAGTGACCTAGTCGGTATTCTTCGTCCTCCGAGTATTCTTAAGAAGAGTAACGAACTTAAAAAGCTTCTGACGCTGTGAGTCTATTCTTCGAGTTTTTGTTTTATTAAACACAAAGAAAATTCTTGAACTTTACGATGTAATGCTCTTATCTCGGCCCCCACCCCCACCCCCAGTACAGCGTAAGATTGGAGGATTTCCCCTCCTTCCTTAGTACAGTGGAAAACGAAGGAAAATGGGGTGACTCTGATTTACGACTACACCTTTACCTACTTTCCTAATAAGAAAGATTAGGGATTTACAGTCTTCACCGGCGGAGAGGCTCTTTATTGCGTGGACTAATTAACACATTAAAGTGTCCCTTCGCGATTAAGAGTCGGAATATTTGTACATTACATGAGTAAACCAAAGGCTCAATTGACTTTTGTCAAATTACTCGACGGCATGGCACACATACGCGGCACAATGGGTCTCGTCTGCGGCCCTCTGCCCCCTTATTGTGCGGTCACTGCGAACCTTATTGTCACAAATATGGGGTAACTGAAACCCAACAGTCGTACGATAAGAGACACAAAGGGAATCATTGAATAATTCCGTCGACTTGAGGTCACACGACCACAGATTCACAGTAAACAACATTTAATGTGTTCGTACGTGTGTGGTTTGCGTATCAGTTAGAAGTCGCTGGTTTTTTTTTCGTAAAGGAGGATATCTGCTGGTTTTATAAGAGGTACTCTGCACGTGTGCCTCACTTTCCACTGAGAGTTGTACCCCGCACGACCGTCTTGTCATAGGACCGGAAGGCGAGTCTTCTTTACGAGAAAGACGTCTAAAAGAGGAGTAGATAAGCACGAGATAAAATTGTCTTACCAGCACATTGAGAACCAAACTTTCAACAGTCTGTCGGAGTGTCGTCCGAATATAATAGATGTCTCAAGAAATACTCCTTTATATTTAGTGGTGTTTACTCTGAAAAGTGTCGGTCTCTATACATCTTTAAACACAGTCACGAAACGACCGAACGACTTTTTATAGAGATCCGAGGTTTCGAGAGAGTGTTGAGTAGGGGACGAGAGATGGGAAAACCCTTCGTTAAGAGTTTTGAACTCTAAATACCAGGTCTCTCGACTACCACCGATATTTCAAAAGATAAAAGAGAAAAGAAATTATAATTACGTCTCTTGCTCCGTAATAGTAAGTAATAAAATCAAGTACTCATAGGACACCCGGACTTTATACCAAAGACTCCTATACCGAATGGAGACAAATTACCCCCTCTATACACCTGAAACCGTTGTCCGAAGAAAAGGTAGTCTATAAAAATCCGTCCACCATCTTTCAGACGAAATCCTTGTCTTGAAATCATATACCCGACATAGGTCCAAACCAAAATTTTACATTTAGAAATGTTTTATAATTAAGTAAACCTCGGGGTTGTCAATTTTCAGTACTTAGCCTCTTGTCGGTCGGTGTCAGATAATAACAATCCTTGACCTTAAAGTCATAGAAAAATAACTTGATAAAAGTCTCTATACGTTATGAAGGTTGATCAAAAGTAGATGTAATTCCAACCCATTCAAAGTCAAATATCAATGGTGAGGGAAAACGTGGGTCTAGAAATTTTCGTCATAAAGACTCAGTAATTCTTTCTTATATATATTACAAAAATCAAATTTAGACGGGTCTAATGTCATCGAGGTTATAGACGAAAGAGTCCCTTTAAGAAAAAAAGGGGTGTGAAAAATTGTGTTAAAAGTCGGGATTTATGTACTAGTGTTCGAGATTCCAAGCTCAAACACTGCAAAGGGACCTACAGAACGACGAGACAAAGTCACTCAGGAGTTAGAAGTCAAGTCTGGTAGAACGAACTATCATCCGGAACAAATTCCCGAAGAGAACATCGAGGCAATCATCTCTTAGTCGGACGTTATGTCCTCTGGGCCCAAACTAGGGGTCCAACTCTTCTGGGGGGGACCTCTTCCTTTACCGTTGGGTGAGGTCACAAGAACGGACCTCTTAGGGTACCTGTCTCCTCGGACCTCCCGATATCAGGTACCCCAGCGTTCTCAGTCTGTGCCGAATAGATGAATCTAAATATAAATTCCTTGTTTAGATTTGTTCCTCACATTTTATCTCCGGTTTGTGTATTGATCCACTGAAAAAAAAAAATTGAAATTTATCTCACGAATTTCCAGAACGATATATGTGACGCTCATCAAATCAAATCAGTTAAAACTCTGGTACACTACTTATAACATCACTAAATTTATTTCAAATCTCGGAAAAAAAAAAAAAAGTAATTTTTTTCTCCTCTAACACAGTTCTCCTTCTACTTACACTTCACGACTGAACTGTCCGGTCTACCTTAAGTCCAGGGTCCCGACGCTATGGTAGGTTGAAATCACTCGGTGGACGTACCCCACCCCATCCCCGTATTTTTTCGCCGGAAAACGATTTCTGAATGAGCCTGTAACTGACTATTGACGAGGGGATTTTGAACACTATTAGTACCACTATCACTGAATCGTAAATAACGTTCAAACGATATACGGTCCGTGACATAGTTTGTGATATGAACAGAATTGAGCAACCTAAGAGTAGATATTTCACCCATGACAATAATAGGGGTAAACTGTCCACTCCTCTGCCTCCGACTCTCACCAATTCATTGAACGGACTCCAGTACATCAGTCGTCACTTTAGTCCTAAGTTTGGGTACGTCAAACTGAAGTGTAGATTCGAGTAATGAGTGAATGCAGTACTCTTTACGAAAGTTTCTTCACTTTCTCTCCGTCCAAACTTCGCGGGAACCGTTCAGTAGTACATGCACGGTAGACGTGGGACCTTGAACTCCGTCTGAGTCGAGATTTTTACCGTTTACAGTACGGTCACTCCCTACACTAGGGACTCAGTGTACGATCCTCCAAATGCCCAAACATTTTGTTCCATCTCCCAATGACTTTTACTACTGTATCATTTTACAGTGGATCAGAGGGAAGAAGGTGACCTTACTTCTGTGACTTACTAAGCGTTCTGACAACTTTCAAGACGTAGAGAAACCATGGGACTTAGCAAAAAAGTCTCTTACTTTAAACTAATTGTCTTAGCTATCGTGTCACAGCCGCGACCACCTACACTATGTCTCGCAGTACTCGGTGACGGAGTTGTCCCGTCGAACAGTCGTCCAGTACCCCCCTGGCGGACAACGGAAGGGAAAAGGAATTCGACGTGTCGCCGGCGTTACTGATAAAGGTAAAACACTCAACACAGACGACAACGATAGTAACAATAAATTTTACGTGCCTCTTCCGTTACCGTGGGGTGAGGTCATGAGAACGGACCTTTTAGGGTACCTGCCTCCTCGGACTTTCCGACGTCAGGTACCCCAGCGATTCTCAGCCTGTGTTGACTCGCTGAAGGGAAAGTGAAAAGTGAAAGTACGTAACCTCTTCCTTTACCGTGGGGTGAGGTCACAAGAACGGACCTCTTAGGGTCCCTACCCCCTCGGACCACCCGACGGCAGATACCCCAGCGTGTCTCAGCCTGTACTGACTTCGCTGCGTCGTCGTCGTCTCGGAAAGCGTCTGAACCAATAGTGTGCAAAAACGTTTAAGTTCTTTTTCCTCGTCTCTAAGATACTCTTCTTCCCGGTGGACCTCCTGAACGTCGTGAACGCTAGACATCGTCCTCCAAGCCCTTAACGGCGTCCGTACCCGACGGGGGTCTGAAATGTGTCTTCGACGGGGTCGAGACTAAGAGTCGCCACCAGCAGTCTCGGCCCCACCCGTCGGGTGTCTGGAGGTCTCTCGTTCGAAGAGCGTCGGGTACCCTAAAGGAGAGACTGGACGGAGGTCGAGGACTATTCCTTTAGTCCTGTCGTCTCTGAGACCCTAGTCACTGTTCTGCCCCGACTGACCGTACCTTCTATAAACCTTTTATGTCGACCTATCCAACTCGGCCTAACACCTCCCGGTAATACAGACTAGACTTCTTAAACCTTGAATGGATCGTCCGTCACAAAGAAAAATCTTAGACACGCAAAAGGGACGAAGACTTCCCTTTTGAGTGAACCCGGAATAGTATATTGGTGTGACTTTCTTATTTAGTACGTCCGACCAACAGGTCATAGTCGGTCGTCCGTCACGTGCGAGTAGGCAGGGTGCACGAATGTACACAACAGAGTAGGTATAGAATAGAGGCGATACACAAGCCACGACCGTAATGGGAGTAAAATGTCTACTCCTTTGGTTTCTGGGTGTCCAGTGTATTGAACTGACCTTAGCGTGGTAGGACCACGTCACTACCGGCGGCAACTCGTAGGGTTGAGGTGGCAAGTACGAGTATCGAGAAAAGGTACTCACCGTCCATTGCAAACCTTCGAATAAGGTATTTGTCATCGTCACGAATACTTTTTTGATAAGGGTAGAGACAACAAAGACATACCAGAAGTCGAACAAACGATATCGACGTCTCAAAATCCCAAAACAAAAAAAAAAGAAAAGAAATGTATTCCAAATGTTAAAAAAAAGTTAAGTTTTTAAAATTTAAATCTTTAATTTTTTTTTAAAAGAAAATTTTTTGGGGCGAGATCAACGACTCGCACCCCCGTCGAGAGGGCAACGCCACGTGCCGAGGGGCACCGCCACCGAAGAGAGCGACGGTTCGTCCCCGAGGTCCTGTGCACCTAAGACCATCGAGACCGGCACCCGAGTCATCAACGGTGAATACCCGAGATTTGTGTCCAATTATCAACACCGTGTGTCCGAAGCAACGGGATATTGTACCCCCCCCCCGGGAGGTTTGGTCCCTAACTTGGACACAGAGGAAAATAGTCGTCCGTCTAAGAAATGGGTGACTCGGTGGCCCCTTTGGGACGCATTCGAAAGTACTACAAAACACTTTAGTGATTTCGTCATTGTAAAAGACCTAATGATTAAAATAGTTTATCGACTTAAAGACCGGAAAACTACACTACACAATCAAATAATCACTTCAGGTGAAATCTTCCAAATAACATCGAGAAAGGATTTTATACACATAATTTTTACGATATGTTTAGGTAAACAGTTTGAAAACGAACTCGGCAGTCAGGAACATGTAGTACTTTGAGCATCTTGTAGAGGTCCCCGATGTCTTCCTATCTAAAGTCACAGTGCACGAGAAAGGAGCAATCAGGCGGGGAGTCGTGAGCGGCTCGACACGAAGGGGTAGTCCGTCTGCCCTCCCGTGGTACTTCAGTGTTACCTGTCACGAGCTTTAGAGAACAGAAGGTCCTCGAGTGTCAGGTTGTGCTCTTTGCATATAGGTACTTTTACTATCGTTTTTTTTTTTCTTTTTTTAGTGCTCTACCTGTGACAAGTCTCTCTCTCTCTCTCTCTTCTGAAGTACTTTCCTTCTGCCATTTCTACACTGGACGTCAAAACTGTTCCACCTTAAGCCCAGAGTGCCGGATTCTAGGACGGGATTCAACTCAGTGGGTGGACGCACTCCCCGTGTTTACGTCCGAGAACCTTGGGTACAGGTCTTTCAGACTGAGTAAGTTCAAATACTCCAACGTCATCCTCTAAAGTAAACGTTATGCACGAGGTCTTTAAAGGGGACTTCCACTATAAACACAGTATGAATCCCTTGTGTCCGAATTTCACTCTCATCCAGCCAGACTTAAGCTCTGTATCTTCTTCTTCCATAACCTCCTAAACTCACTTCCTTCGGCGTCGTAGTCACAACTCCTTTCCGTCAGAAACAATATACTTTCAAACAAATTTGGTCCCTTGAGTCTCTCTCCGGTGCGATCAGGACCAGATTCTAGGACCAGATTCAGGACCAGATTCAGGACCAGATTCTGATTCTATTTGATTGTAAGACCCTCATTTCGGGTGAGTGGCCCCAGCATTCTTTAAGAAGGAAGACAGAATGTTTCGCTTGACAGAGTAAACGAAGTAGGTATTTGTTCTATGTCAAAGTTGGTCCGACTACGTTTGTTCTTGGTCCATTGGGAAACCCCAAAAAAACATAAAGAATGCGTTAATATTTTTAAAACAATATTTTACACAAGGAAAACGTTACACCATTCGAAACATTTCACTCCTATTCTTAGTATTTTAGTATATTTTTATCCCTTTGTCCGTACTATAGGTCACTATTCTTTATAAGTAAAACCTGGTTGTCAAATCTTCTTTTCACACACGGACCCCTCCTTGCTTTCTTATCACTCGTCAAAACATTAAAAGACAACTATATTGTACTCCAAAAACCTTCCATGTAACTTCTTCACCCACGGATAACAGACACTGGAAAGGACGAACAGTTAAATACAAAAGAAGAGAGACTACAAGTCAATCTCAGACTACTTTTTCCTCATATAGATTTGCCTCAGCTCTAAGCCAAACCTACTTTCCAGTTACCACGACAGACAAATTAGTGATAAATGATGCAGGCATAACTCTATCGTTAAAAAATTGAAAAGCCGACGTAACACGTCGTACACCCCCAGAATTAAGGGGTTGGTCCCTACCTTGGGCACAGACGACGGGACCTTCACGTCTCAGAATCGGTGACCTGACGGTCCCTTCAGGGTCGTTAGTAAAAAATTGACGTATTATATAAGACTAAGAATCCTTTATTCTGGTACTAAATTATCCACGGAAATTTTGTATAATAATTCATATCTTTCCGTCTCCTTTTACTCCTCTAGACCCAGAACTCAGGTAACGAAGAATCCACACAATTAAACCCGTCCTCCGAAGTTTCGGAACGGGAGTTTAAACGATATCTGTTTACTCAATTTCACGATCAAATTATTTACCATAAGAATTATAACTATAAACTTTCCGTTAATCAATGAAAGACTCAAAGACAGTTTTAATTACCATCGACGGTACTGTTCAAAAATACCCACGAAATTTAATATGTAAATGTACACAGTTTTTATCAAGGAGAGTAGGTGGTCAAACTTTATGTGACCACTAGTCTTTATCGACTGAGAGTAAATGAGTGTTCCCGTAAAAAGAGTGTGAGCAACGTCTTAGTTTATACTGCTTTTACATAATTTAGTCAACTGATCCCAAGTAAATCTGACAAGATGTGCCCACTTCTCCGTCTTTATGGTCAGACAGTGAATCTCTTGGTAAGAAACCCAGGGTAGGTTCAGACGTCACCAGTCAACTTAAGCAAGTTTTATAGAAGGTCTCCATTGATCTTTTAACGAAATGGTAATCGTCCAAAATACGTGGCCAAAAACAAAAAACAAAAATGGAGGTATCTCAGAGTATGGACTCTTTATACCTCTTTACAAGAAAAGGATTTAACTTTTTGAGTCGACACCAGATTTACTTTACCCTATTTAATAGAAAAAGTGTTAATAGGTAATTTCCCTCTTAATCCTAATTATAATTAGTGTCTACAAAGTAGTTCAAAATAATAGTTGGTCCAACTGACGGTTTCACGAAAGACCTTCTGTAAGAGAGAGGGAGGGGGTGGACGATGACTCTTGTTTGACAATAATACCCAGGAATCTATTTCTAATTACCAAAACCGTTAAATAAACTCCTTTAGACATAAAATGACACGCAAGGTGAGGTCGGGTTCCGTAGAGACTTTTCGTGCCGAACAGTCGAGGAACTATTTTAACGTGTTACTTCTGTGTTCTCTCGTATTAGGTAAGGTGGTAGTCTTCGTCTAGTCATTCCTCAGGTTCCAAATACAGTGGACTGGGTATCAAAAAATTTAAGACCGTTCGGAACAAATATCTATTCGTTTCACGGATTAGATTAGAACCATATGTTCGTCGGTATAAATATCTATTCGTTTCACGGATTAGATTGGAACCATATACTCGTCGGTATAAAAATGGGTAGTGTAAAGTGACAATACAGGTGAAAGAAAGACCTTATTAAGTAGAAGTGACACACTGAGAATATTATTAACGTTTATAAACTAATACAGGAAGTAGGTAAACGTTGTATGGGGTATCTACTCATTGAGTAATTCCAAAAGGTGAACATTTCTTAAAAATAGTTAAGGTGGATTGAATTTTTTTTTTGTTTTGAGAGAGATGATTTCTCTAATAAAGTTGACTTCTGGAGTCCTACCTGTCTTTGGTTACGTTACGACCCATAGATCTTGAACCTTTGTTCATGTGTTAATCTTAATAGAATAGTTCTGGGTTGACAATCTAAAAGAGTCGACATTGTAAAAAGGTACGGAACTCAGTGAACTCAGTCCTACGTGTTAAAGACCCCTTTTCTTTAAACTAACCGTATATCCGAAAAAAATTACTTAAATAAAAAAAAATTAACTTCCTATTAACGAAATGTCTTGACACAAACAAAGACGGTTTGTAGTTGTACTTAGTTGGTATCCATATGTGTACAGGGGACGGAAATACGAGAAGGAAACCTTTCTTACTTTTCGTGAAACGGACCTTGGGGTGGTTCTGTCGTGCCTTATTCCTTTCTCCTCAAGAAGTTCGCAAACAACGACACGAAACCAAAAATCGGACTCCTTCTGTCCGTCACTACGGCTCCTCCACCTCTGGTGGTGACCCGTTTTGTTCCCACATAAAGTGACTACTTGTCATCACACCTTGCACCTTAACAAGGTTTCCTCTCCTTTAGATACGGCATTTGGGACGTTCACGTTATCCCCGCCTCGTAGTGAAATCCTCAACATGCAGATCAACCAAGATGTCACTATAAAATAGAAACAGATCTTGAAAACGTCCGAAATGACACAAGGGTCGTTTAATTTTTTACACTGAGTATAAAAAGTCAATCCTAAAGAGAGTGTAAATTAACGAAAAGAAAGAGAATTACCTCTATGATACTCCTTCGTTTCTGATCTGGTTTTTTTTTTTTCCCTTTATGGGATAACTGAAAGTCGAAATAAAGTGACTGTAGTTGTCTTATGTTCTTTGCGTCACTTTAGTTAATTCAGGGTAAAGACGTTGGCAGGTTGAGATCAGTCTGACTCAGTCTATTGACTCAGACACAGATGTTTACATTTTATTCACCCAACCCGAGCTAACGTTCCTTGTCCTTTTACTAATTCTACAATGTTAAATACTGTTGGTTCGAATTCAAAACCTTTAAGACTCAATTTATTTTAATAAAAAAGAAAGGACGTTCTGAAGAACCCCGGAATTTACCATAAGGTACTTAACATTGAGAGGTTTGTCTCACTATCTTATGTACAACGAGTGGCTTGAATGATCTAAATCCTTAAGACAAAGTGACCTCGTAGAACTCCCTGGACCGGACGTACCCTTTTTCGATCTAATAAATATTTTGGGGTAAGTTGAAATTTTATATGATTCATATATATATGAAGAGGACCCGAAGGAACCACGGAGTCTACCATTTCTTAGACGGACGTTATACCCTCTGGACACAAGCTAAGGACCCACCCCTTATAGGGGACCTCCTCCCGTTACGTTGGGTGAGGTCATAAGAACGGACCTCTTAGGGTACCTCTCTACTCGGACCACCCGATGTATGTCAGGTACCCCAGCGTTTCTCACCCTGTGCTGATTCGTGTACGTACTTATGAGGAGGATCGGCACTTGTCACACTTTACGTAACGTTACTGCAAATGGTAGGTCGGGAGAGACGTCTAAACGAGACATCAACTTAGATGCACGAACCTAGAGCAGGAGAGACCTCTACTCACTGATATCCGATCGACAAAGAAGGAAGTTCCTAAGTACACAACATCACCTAAAACGGGGAATTTACGGAGACCCATAAGGATACTCTCGACGAAGTTCAAAACGTGTATTGAAAACGGGGAAAAGACCTCAGACTAAAGTGTGCAGGTAGGTTTTGTACGTTCGTCACGACACTACTCTAGACCGTTCGCCTGGACGGACGCCGCACAAGTGACACAGCAGGCGCCACGCCCAACGGAAACGACTCTATATGGACCCGGACGTCAGACGGTGACGAAGACAGGACACAACAAAATTTACTCGGAGTAGGGCGAAACTACCCGGTCAAGTGACCAACAGAGACTCCTGCTCAATGGAATGCGTTCGTCGAGACGAACATTTGGGGAAGAGTTAGGTAGAGTGTGGGGGACTACTTTTCTGCTTCACTTTGGAGTACTTCCTGACCCGTCTCCCGATCTCCCTCGCCCCTCCGTGAGTGATTGTGCGGAAGTCTCAACCAGGACTTGTGGCTAGTAGGATTAAAGCGTTCCCTCTTGATCGGTCAAAGTGTGCGAGGGCAGGTTCCATTGTCCGAGAAATGGACACAGAGACCTTCCGGAAAAGTGGACTACGAGAAGGGAGGACGACGGGTGCACCGGGGAGGTCCGTCACAGGGGCGGAGGGTGAGTACTCAGGAAGACGGGGGGTGTTTTGGTACACGTTTCACAGGGATCTCGAAACTTAGTGCTCCGAGACGAGCGACCCGGTTCTCTCAGAAATCTTCGACAAGACCCTACTACCGGATACCCCTGAGGGATGTCGTCGTTAGGGCTTTGTTTCCACTCCACGCCAGGGGTGGGCGTACGTAAGTCGGGACCCGTCGGAACTTTATTCGTAAGTCACTTCGAAAAGTTTTTTGATTCTAGGACCGTAGGCCAGGGTAGTCAAGTACCGTTTATCTACCCCTTTATCACCTTTGTCACCGTTTGAAATAAAACCCCCCCGAGGTTTAGTGACTTCTACCACTAACGTCGGTACTTTAATTTTCTACGAACAAGGAACCTTCCTTTTAATACTGGTTGGACCCGAAGGGACCACCGAGTCTCCAATTTCGTAGACGGACGTTACGTCCTCTGGACCCAAGTTATGGACCCAGTCCTTCTAGGGGACCTCTTCCTTTGCCGTTGGGTGAGGTCATAAGAACGGACCTCTTAGGGTACCTACCTCCTCGGACCACCCGATGTCAGGTGCCCCAGCGTTTCTCAGCCTGTGCTGACTCGCTGAAGTGAAAGTCTCTCGTATAATTTTTCGTCTCTGTAATGAAATGGTTGTTTCCAGACAGAGTAGTTTCGATACCAAAAAGGCTACCAGTACATATCTACACTCACTCTCAACCTGACACTTCTTTCGACTCGCGGTTTCTTAACTGCGAAAACTTGACACAACAACCTCTTCTGAGAACTCTCAGGGAACCTGACGCTCCTCTAGGTTGGTCAGGTAAGATTTCCTTGATTCAGGACTTATAAGTGACCTTCCTGACTACAACTTCGACTTTGAGGTTATGAAATCGGTGGACTATACTTCTTGGCTGTAAACTTTTCTGGGACTACGACCCTTTGTAACTTCCGCCCTCCTCTTCCCCTGCTGTCTCCTACTCTACCAACCAACCGTAGTGGCTGAGTTACCTGTACTCAAACTCATTTGAGGCCCTCACCACTCCCTGTCCCTCCGGTCCGTACGACGCCAAGTACCCCGACGTTTCTCAGCCTGTACTGACTCACTGACTTGACTTGACTTTCGAAAAGTTGACGGAACGTAGACCATAAGGGAAGTCTAACCGTCCTCCCGTTTTCCGGGAGCGAATTGGACGAGGGAACCTCCCAAAATTACTGAAAGACGGGTTCAAACTAATCCGCGAAACCAAGTTTCGACTACTTTGGTAAGGTAGGGTATACCTCGGAGGTCGGGGGTAGATAGTTTAGGAACGAAGAAGGAACCCTTTGGACCACTATGAAAGTCTAACACATAGTATGAGACCTCTTCCTTTACCGTTGGGTGAGGTCATAAGAACGGACCTCTTAGGGTACCTGTCTCCTCGGACTACCCGATGTCAAGTATCCCAGCGTGTCTCAGTCTATCCTGACTTCGCTGAATCGTGTGTGTGACACTTTACATTACCGGACTCCCGTCCCTGACACACAGAGAAGACAAATAACACTTGTGTCACCGGGTCCCTTGTCCTCGTCACTGTCTACTTTTACTTTTAGACTTTTTCGTTCTCTCAAGGTCCTTTTGTAGATAAAGACGAAATAACTGATACGGTTTCGGAAACTGACACACCTAGTGTTATTTGACACCTTTTAAGACTCTCTCTACCCTTATGGTCTGGTGGACTGGACGGAGAACTCTTTAGACATACGTCCAGTCCTTCGTTGTCAATCTTGACCTGTACCTTGTTGTCTGACTAAGGTTTATCCTTTTCCTCAGGTAGTTCCGACATATAACAGTGGGACGAATAAATTGAAGACACGTCTCATGTAGTACTCTTTGCGACCCAACCTTCTTTGTGTTCGACCTTAGTTCTAACGGCCCTCTTTATAGTTAGTGGAGTCTATACGTCTACTGTGGTGGGAATACCGTCTTTCACTTGTCCTCGATTTTTCGGAGAACTACTTTCACTTTTTCCTCTCACTTTTTCAACCGAATTTCGAGTTGTAAGTCTTTTGCTTCTAGTACCGTAGACCAGGGTAGTGAAGTACCGTTTATCTACCCTTTTGTCATCTTTGTCACAGTCTGACATAAAAAACCCCGAGGTTTTAGTGACGTCTACCACTGACGTCGGTACTTTAATTTTCTGCGAATGAGGAACCTTCTTTTCAATACTGGTTGGATCTATCATATAAGTTTTCGTCTCTGCAATGAAACGGCTGATTCCAGGTAGATCAGTTCCGATACCAAAAAGGACAGCAGTACATACCTACACTCTCAACCTGACACTTCTTCCGACTCGTGACTTCTTAACTACGAAAACTTGACACCACAACCTCTTCTGAGAACTCTCAGAACCTGACGTTCCTCTAAGTTGGTCAGGTAAGACTTCCTCTAGTTGGGACCCTAAAGAAACCTTCCTTACTACGATTTCAACTTCGAGGTCATCAAACCGGTGGAGTACGTTTCTCAACTGAGTAACCTTTTCTGAGACTACGACCCTCTCTAACCCCCGTCCTCCTCTTCCCCTACTGGGTCCTACTCTACCGACCTACCGTAGTGCCTGAGCTACCTGCACTCAGACTCACTTGAGACCCTCGACCACTACCTGTCCCTCCGGACCGCACGACGCTAAGTACCCCAGCGTTTCTCAGCCTGTGTTGACTCGCTGACTTGACTTGACTTGGAGACACTCTCAAATCCCAAAAGTCTGTGTTACGTAGTGCCGAAACTGTCACTCCTAAGGATGAAAGACCTTGCCGACTAGGCACGTCTAAATTTCTTAGATTCTGTCTGGGACGTCGCATCAAAAAAAATTAAGAGGAAAGATAAGATTCTCCTTCAAATTGGCTTTACCCCACTTTCACTTCAGCACAGGCTGAGAAACGCTGGGGTCCGAGGAGTCAAGTACCTTAAAAGGTCCGTTCTTATGACCTCACCCAACCGTAAAGGAAGAGGTACCCTAGAAGGACTGGGTGCCTAGCTTGGGTCCAGAGGGCGTAACACCCGTCTGTTGAAATGGCAGACTCGGCGGTCCCTTCAGGAAAGATAAGATTCTCCTTCAAATTGGCTTTACCCCATCTTCCTTTATTAATTACAACTGAAATAGGGGAACTCCTTTTAGACTTGGCCAGATATAGTAAAATGTGTTCGCACCGTACACTTTTAGTCCTAAAATGTTTTCTGTTTAACGTCTCTTACTAGTGAGGTAACTGTCTTTACCTCAAGAAAAGTCATCGGGAGCTCGTTAAAAAGTTCCTAAACTAAAGATTTTTAGGTCAAATGCATATGCAAAGTCCTAGTTTACTCAACGTTCCTCGTTTTCATCAACTTCTAAAACTTTTCTATCGATAGCCCCTACCCTTCTTGAGAAGAAACTCTCACCCGACCTTAGGGTCTACGGACTCTTAGCTCCAGGTTGGAGTAGTCGGAGAACGAGTCACGCTAACATCGTCTCCTGCCACTCACACGGGCACACCGAGAGTGACACCGACCTCGACATGCACAACTAGGTCAAAATGTGACACGTCTCTTATTTCCGACCACCGACGAATCCTCTTTATTGGCAAGATATTGAAGTAATCAAAAAGTTTAATCATAGTCTCTGTCGAGGGTGAAAAGTGGTGACACGAAAGACCTTTGTCTTGGTATTTCGTCTCTCAACATTTCACGGAGGGTAAAGGGAGGTCCTGATTATAGAATTAACTCTGACATAGAGACTGACGTATAAACTCTTTTTTATTTAGTATTGAGACTCGCGGGGACACAGTCTCCGTTTCTACGGCATCGGTATTGGAAAGCGACAATAAATTTTATCATTTTTAATAAGAGAAAAGAACTTCCCCTGTATTTGCATAATATGTGTAACTAAAATGTATGTGAGATTACTTATGCCAGTCGTTTACTTTTCAAGTCGATCTACTAAAGTACTCTAAAATCGTCTTACTTGATATGATATTTAAGTAACTTATAAATCAGGGACTATTAAACCAAGAAACATAATTTCCCCTCGAAACACCTACTAAGGAAACGGGATTAATATAGGACCCACCAAACTCACTTGAAAAAAAAAAAATACGAAACCGAGTTACAGGGTCCCCGTCCAGTCAGACAAGTCATGGGAAGAGGTTTCATTCCACCCGAAACCGGAAGAACTTCGAGACTTCGAGTCCAAGAAGTTGAACATTTCTCTCCTCTGGCTTCGTCTACCGGGGATTTCAAGGACTGGAACTCAACTCACCGAGCCACTGAAGCCGGACGTCCAATTACATTCCTCCGGTTCCCCGGGTAACAAATCGACAACCACTCCTACCTCTATTCTAAGTGGAGACCAGGGCACCGGGGATTACGTAAAAGTCCCGCGCAGGGGAGTCGCGGGGAGGTTCATTTCCGAGGGTTACTTTTGGACTGGAGGAACGTGAACTGTGAGTCGACCCTAAAACAATGGTAGACGGAAGTGGGAAGAGTCCTTACGGAACTTTTATTGACAGTCCAATAATGGTCTTTGAAAAAGTTTCCCTGAAATTTCAGTAAAACGAAATATGTTTATACAAAATCACATAGAATTAACTTTCACCCCTTTTTTTTGGAGTGAGATGGAACTTTTTATTCGGTGAATAAGTGTAAATATCGTCCGAATTCCTGGATGAATGTAACGTCCTTTGGGTGTACGAATGAGAGAATGACCGAAAAGACAAAATGGCAAAGACGAGACGCGAACACTAAGACACCCGGAAATCTCATCCGGTCACTCGTCTGTTCGTAAAGGAACGCCCCTGAAAGAGAAAGTGAGTAAATGGTAAAGAAAGGAAGGAAGTAAGTCGTGTATAAATGACTCACGTGTGACGACTGGTCTACGTAAAATCTGAGACACTTACGTCATCTCCCTTTTTTTACCCGCTTTCAGGACGAAATTACCTCGGACGTGCGGTTTCATCCCACGGCCCCCACCCCTCTCCTGATTTGTTCGTTTCTGTATACGTCATCCAGTACAGCAACCACTCACAATCCTACTTTGACATTTCGTCATTCTTCCTGTCCGTTATCTTTCCATCCCTTTTAGTGACAAAATATATATAAATTATATATTATATATATAATATTATATATGTATAAAATATAATATATATTATATTTGTATTATGTAATTTTATACATCCCATTAGATAGAAATAAGTCGTTAGTTATATTAAAATATATTAATACATAGAGACATTATTATATCTCCACTACTTATGTTTTACTTACAAGGTAAGTAACGGAAAGATCACCAATTACGATAATTTATCATAAACCTTGGCACAAGGATTATTATAATCCTTTGAACGACGAACACTCCGTTCTTCGGTACACAGACAGACCGTTTTCCCGAAAGACCCGTCTCCCTTGTTTTTTTGCGCTTCCCGGTCCCCTCCCGACGGACAGACACAGGTGTGGTAACCCTGTCCCACACACACACACACACACACACACACACACACACACGTGCGTACGTGAGACATGTGCACACGAGGACACACACTCTCTAATCTCGCGCCCCAGTGCCACCTGACACGATTCCTAGGTCCTCGGCAACGGCCCAAAACTCGCCTCGTCAATGTACTAGATTGAACCCAAGACGGTCCTAGCGAGACCTGAGGACACGCAGACAGGTCTGACGTCGTCCTAGGAAAGAAAGAGACCGACCGACCCTAGGAAACCTACATCAGGCAATGGTCCTTCTTAAAAACCTTTTATCCACTACGGCCCTTTTTTTTTTTCAATGTACACAACAACTTATCCTGTAAGGACCTAGTTTATTGATGTGACGTTCACTTTTCCTTTTTTTTTTTTTTAGTGGGAGAGTGACTCAGCGGGAACCACGTGAAATAATTACTTCGGTGTAAGAAGGACTTGAATTCCGTCTTTAATCACTCGGATGCCGTAGACGACAAAGAGACCGCAGTCCTTTCCGACCACTGACAGACGTACACATGTCCGTAAACCCGAGTCGTCTGGGGGTCTGCCTTGGGAGAGTCGTCCCAAAACCTATTCTCCTTCCAAGACGAACCACACAATGCAAACCAAGATCCCGGTGACGTTCAGTCGAGCAGATGAAGAGGAGGCCCGGTTCCGGGACCGGGGTCTCCCAACCCTCGTCCGTCGGCCGCAGGCTCAGGGTCCCCCACGACACCCAGTCTCTGTCCGTCCGGTCCGACTCCTCGAGGAGAACGTCCGACCCTCGTGATTCCTACGGCGGACGAAAGACGAACGGTAAACCGCATAACGAAATGATACAAAACAAAGTATAAAGGAGGATGTCCCCAAGGATACCCAGGAATCCTCACGGAGTCAATGTCATTACGTTATAACTTTCCGTGCTAGTCCTTTATGGGTTGTGTGTCCCGTGAAGAGACGGTGTTTTGAGAGCGAACCAAAAAAATGACTTTACGTGACGTTTACGGATTCTACTGTGTCAGTCCAAAGTGGTTCAAAGTTCAACACAGACTGAGAAACACTGGGATCCCTGACGTCGTGCGGTCCGAAGGAACAGGAAGTGATAGAGGACCTAAAAAGTTTGAGGACAGGTAACTCAGCCACTACGGTAGGTCGGTAGAGTAGGAGACAGTAGGGGAAGAAGAGGACGGGGGTCAGAAAGGGTCGTAGTCCCAGAAAAGGTTACTCAGTCGAGAAGCGTAGTCCACCGGTCTAATAACCTCGAGTCGTAGTCAGGAAGGTTACTTATAAGTCACAACTAAAGGAAATCCTAACTGACCAAACTGGAGGAACGTCAGGTTCAAAATTGGGTGGGGGTCTGAGAAAACCTTCCTGAAAATTTTTAAATACCCTTTAATGCTTTACTTATAAACTTCCATACTAAACATGACATTTACCTCCAGCATATCAAAACCGTAGTCTTTCTAACCTAAACTTATAGGTCAGACGACATGTGATCGAAGCATACAGTAGTCGACTGCCGAATAGGGAGATTCGGAGTCAAAGGAGGAGAGATTTTACTCCTATTATTATGGACGGAACGTCTTGACAAGATTTCTAATTTACATTATTTGGACCGTGTCACGGACCATGTATCTTTACCATCTATTTACCATCGATAATATTATTATAATAATACGTAGGACTTTACTTCAAGGGAGGGTGGTTCAAGGTATAGTTAATTCTTTACTAAAATACAAAGGTCACATATGAACCAGTTCAATTTATCTCTTTTTTTTGTAATACCCCTTTATTATAGGATCTTATTAACCATGGTTTTCTTAGGATTTTATTTTTATATCCAGAACAATAATTAGGGACTTTTATTAGTAAACATTGGTAACACCCTGTCTAAATAACTGATGTCGTAAGTAAATCTTTACGATTTGATTACTCTTGAACCGGTAATCAACACTATTACCAGATAGTAAAGTTCCAACTTGGCACACATGAATAAACCGGAGTAAAGTTTTATTATTTAATAAAGTTTGAGTAAAGTAAAGAACTTTTACAGGGACATTAAATCCAGTAAGAAACCTAATATACTCATCATAAGGATATTAGACAGTAGATTTTATTTGGTATACTAAGACCAGATAAAATTCTAACTTTTTGAAGTTTTTTTTTAAAAAAAAAAAGTCTTTAACGTATTTCCCCAATCTCCGAAGAGTTCGGAGACTAAATAGAAAAATACGGACACAAACTAACAATAAGGTATAATTCCAAATAAAAGGAAAATTTTATCGAGACGTGTTTCTCTTATATGAAGATTTATGATGACGTTCCTTTACAAATGTCTACGTTTACTGAAGATAAATTCCTCGATCACTAATTTTGAACCTTCTTACACCGTGATCTTTCGTACACTTATTGGAAACTTTTTAGAGTGTTACCTTGACTTATACCCTATAAATATTAGGTCCTAATGTCGTATTCCCACACACACTTATACGTGCAAGTCCTACGACGTTTCCTGGAGTGTGACTTTGAACAATTGAGATTGAAATGAAATTAAATCTGTTTAATTGGTAAAATAACAACCCGCTGACATTACACATTAGACGGTCACCCTTGAGCACAAAGGTGTACGGATACTGTCCATTCGACCTGTCAAAGGTGGCAGGACACAAAGACTATTTCTGTTCTATAGAAAGACTAGTAGAAAGACTACGGAACAAGTGACCCGACAAAGGTAGAGAGTCTCTACGAGACTCCGACCTCTATTCACAGTCGAAAAGTCAAAAAGTGACAAGTGTCTCGTCTGACGATTATTTCAGTCTTTTTTTTCGGTACTAGTAGAAGTCAGTAAGAACAACAACAAAAAAAAAAAAAGGTTAGACAACCATGGGTCTACTAAAGAACCACATTTCTCGTGGGAACAGCCCAGTAGACTCCCTAGTCCGGTCCAGCACGCACCGCAAGACCACCTTTCGCACAGAAGACAGAGGGCCCGCCCCAGACGCCAGGCTGAGGACGGGTCGCACCACCCAAGGTCGCTTCTCCGGACCGAGTCCGGGCCGACTCTCCGGATTACTTGTACAGTCCGCGCAGAGCTCAAAAGGTTCGAGACCGTGTCGACACCGTGAAAGGCGGGGGGGGCGACGCTCCGTGTCGTGCGACCGGTAAACAACCGTTCAAGTATAAAGTGTGACGCCCCTTAACTTTACTACCTTGTCTGTCTTCATCTCAAAATAAACGTCATCGGATGCAGAGGGGTCTGAGACTAAACCGTATTTCGTAGACGAAGTACTAGACGAAGTTCCGGTCAAGGAGAGGAGGTTGTTTCCAATGCTGAAGTCTGTTCGACACGAAGGCGACCGTCCTCCTTTAAACGGGCCTCTGAACTAAATCAGTCTTAGTTTCGGAGGATGGGGTCTTAAAGGAAAAAAAGTTAATAGAGGCTTCTCCGCCGGGCCTGACATTTACGCAGTCATATTATTTACGGTACTCTGTCCCGTCCGGGAGGAAGGAGGACAACGGTAGTTCCCCTCCCTCCCCGCAGAGAGCAACCGTGGGTGTGGGGGGTGGGGCCCACGGGTACTCCGCGTGGGTCGAGAGACGTTGTCACGAGGTATTCCTGCCGGGAACCTACACGGACCCGGGTAACCGCACTACCTGTTCACGAGGCCAAAGTGGACGCCGCCAAGCCGAGAGGTCAACATTGTCGTTTAACCGTACTACGACTTACATTAATAGTGATAAAAAGTACCCCTCTTGCGCAGTATATCGGAAACAGAACACTACGCCAGGAGTAACGATTGACATAAATGAGCGTACTAAGAGAACTCGGATCAGTATATAAAACCAAGTTCTGTTCGGAGTGATCGGAATGTCTGTATGCATGCTTTAATTTAGGGCCGTAAAATAATACGGTCTCGTTAATCCACGGTAGGAGTATTACTCTTTGTACTGTAGAAGTAGCGAGAGGAGAGACAAAAGTACACCGAAATTACGTCTGTAAATGCTCTTAACTTATCAGTCAAGTGTGTGTGTGTGTGTGTGTGTGTGTGTGTGCGTGTACGCGGGGATTTAACTTATAGACGTATAGAGGTTCCTCAGGACACCCACTCTGGTACATAAGTAGAAGAAATCAAGAATCCGGTGAAACCAAATTCTCATTCTTGGCAACGAAAATACTTCACTGAAAAAGATATTTCAGTTTTGGAGTGTCGTCACGTGTCTTGCGGCTACCATATTTCCTCGATTCATCTCAGAAAATTATCTCTCTCGACCCAACATTCACAAAAACAAGGATCCCTCGTCTATCTAAACCGAGGTAGACAAGGTATAAGTATTGTTTCCCCGCGTGAAGGTCCTCCCGGTCGAAGGGGTCCCGGCGGACCCTTACTAGGAAAGTGGTCTTACTTTCGCAGCCCTGGCCACCGAACCGGGGCTCTTTCCGGCGACCGTCCTACCGGGAAGTCTTGGGGTCAAAGGAACATTCAGTCCAACTGTATTTAAAAGGGTTATATCTCCAACATGTTTTTGACGAAAGAGTAGAAGGGTGTCGTGCCACATCAATCCCTCAAGTCTTCCACATTCCCAATGGAGGGGAAGGACATTGGTGTGTTCCAACCATTAATCTATCCTACCCGCCCGCCGCCCCGGTCGAACGTGAATTTCGTAGTTTTTCCATAGAGGCCCTCTCCGGCCAGAGGTTTGAACAACAACAACAACAAAAAGTTAGCGAGGCAGCACAGGCTGAGAAACCCCGAGGACCTGACGTCGCGCGGACCGGAGGGACAGGAAGTGGTAGATGCGGACCGGAGGGACAGGAAGTGGTAGAGGCTCTCGAAAATTCACAGTTTGAAAATTCAACAAAGATCAGTCTGAAAAATTAGAAAAAATTTTGACCCCAATTACTTATCTTTATACACAATATGGTTTATTCCTTTTTGGGGACAACTCAAAACATTAATCGTTTTGAAGTTTCCGTTAAAGTTGACTCTAGAGGGTCTAATTTTACTATTCAACTGGGTTCTTATATATGAAAAAAAGAAAGTGATTCGTCTTCTTTTTACTTTCTAAAACGGGGTCTATGGCATATTGTTTGTTTAAGGACACATATACTGTATGCTACGGTCATAGTTTTCCACTCACTAAGGATCATAATGATAGCATCGATCACATATGTTACGAACACAAATATACAATCGCAGTGTTTAAAGAATTCTTTGTCCTTGTATAAACCTTCATACCATTGGGGAAAGAGGTAAGACACCTGAAGAGTTTATGATCTTCGATTTTTATGGAGTAACTAAATGAATTATATGAAGTATAATTTCAGTATTAACATTGTCTAGTTTGAAAAGAATTGGTAGAACCACAGCTGTTAGACACGTAATCGACGGACTATTGACCCGAAGGACCGTCTGGTTTATCATATGTTTATAGAGTTTTTCAAACGACGTCGTTATTACACCAGTTTCAAAAGGAGATCGATACTCTAAAGAGACGTAAAATCGTTCTCTTATATATTTTCATTATAAGTCTCTCACCTTTTGTATCTGGCAGCCAACTACTTCCAAAATCTAAAGTCGTGGAACCAGGGACACCAATAAAAGACATTCTATACCTGGACTCATAAAGACCGAATAGGTACACGACCTACGAGGAAAATATCCAGACTCATATTAACCGTCAACCTCTAAACAAACAAAGGTCCAAATAACAGAGGTAGGGTTAATTTGACATTCGAGGTCTTCGTCCTTGGTAAAAAATTATGTGGTGTCTCGAGGGCTTTAGACTGTGTCGCGAACCATGTTTCGTCCGTTTGTTTTTACAAAAACTTTCTTATTTACTTACTTACTTTATTTTCGACTTATTCGGTCTTTGTAAGTCCTATCCAAAAAAAACAAACAAACAAAAAAACAGAATCCTTCCTAACAAATTTCTCAATCAAACCAAAATTTAAAATTATCGACTGAATAATTTCATTGTTTTATTTTTTTTAAGAAATTATAAAGTTTAATCAGATACGTACAACGATAAGACATATACTCATTTAAATTTATAAACCGAGGTAAATGTTTGGACCAATTAATTTGAGGAAATTGGTAATTTCTAAACTATATAAAAAAAGGGAAGAATTCATGAATTTAACTGACATTTTGGAAGGGTTCACAAATTCATTGAGAATAGTAGTAGTATTAAATTTGAATTTTTATACTACTCCAAAATCAAGAGAATTTACCAAATTTTGACACATATTTGGATTTTAAAGTGAATTAGTGTTCAACTTTAGTTAACAAGGTAATATAAAATGTAACCTCAATGTACAGACTGGACAATAAGATTTACCGGCTTCAAAAGGATGCGAAATATCCAATAATTTCAAGGTGTAAGAGTCTACGAAAAAATTATGTTTTCAATGATCGAGAAACCAGAACTACGGACCTCTTCCTTTACTGTTGGGTGAGGTCATAGCAACGGACCTCTTAAGGCACCTGTCTACGACGTCAGGTACCCCAGCGTTTCTCAGCCTGTACTGACTCGCTGATCGTGTGACCAGAACTACGAAAATTTTTACAGAGATGAATGAAAAATTTGAGTCGACATTGATTCAAGTCAAGTCAGCGAGTCAACACAGGTTGAGAAATGTTGGGGTATCTGACGTCGTGCGGTCCGGAGGGACAGGTAGTGGTTGAGGGCGTCGAACGAGTTTGAGTACAGGTAGCTCAGCCACTACGGTAGGTTGGTAGAGTAGGAGACAGTAGGGGAAGAGGAGGGCGGAAGTTAGAAAGGGTCGTAGTCCCAGAAAAGGTCACTCAGTCAAGAAGTGTAGTCCACATTTAAACGCACGTTGACATTGATTTCACAGGGGAATTGTGTTGAGACCCTAATGTAAGAGGAAATTGGATGCTCCATAGAGTTGAACGGTCCGAAGAATTACTGATCTCCCAAAGTCGGTCTACCGAAGTAAGAGTGGAAACTGGTTCTCGAGGAGTTTGTACTGAAAGGACAGGAATCACTTTCGTCGGACACCAGTGGACCTAAGATCGTGGCGAACGGAGATGGGAGGACACATGACGTCCCCGGACGGTGGGATGGGTCCGACCTATACACCACTCTGGGATTGTCACGCGTCCAAGGGAAGTAAATGAAGACCAGAGAACCTGGTACTTGAGCTTTGGTACTCGTATTGTGGACGAACTTAAGACGCACGGAGACCCAAAACCGATACTCCCGTGTCAAGGGTCGTCGTAAGGTATCCTTCCTCGGTCTTCCCTCCCGGCTCCGTGGAAGGTCCTTTTTCCTAAATTTTTTTAATAATAAACAAAAAAGGAATTGGTGAGAAGTAAAAGGGAAAAATGAGATTAGGACTCAAACAACCATAAACCAGTCGTTTAGTGAAACGTCTATAGCTGTAAAAACTATGGACATCTGATTAAAAAGTGTAGAAATAACTCGTATAATATTCGTTTCGTCACTTTGGGGCGGGGGGGTCCTTGACTTTCGGGTCGCACCGAGGACGGGTGTCCTTGAGTATTGAGACGTGACATTGTCCGGTCGAGTCTTTTGTGTCTTAAACCCCACACACGATGGTTCCCCTATTTTTGTCTCGTCCCATTCTTGGGTCTTCTTCCTAAAACACAATCCTCTTACCTCTGGATAGGGTGTACCGGTCTCCTTCACCTCTACAAATGTTCCGTGTCCCTTCCAACGTACTCTTTTACCTCTGCCGCTCCAAGACCCTCCTTCCTACTAACCCGGATCCGACCATCGCACCTAACAACAACTCAGCGAGTCAGCACAGACTGAGAAACGCTGGAGTACCTGACGTCGTGCGGTCCGAAGGTAGGAAGTGACAGAGGACCTCAAATGAGTCTGAGTACAGGTAGCTCAGTCACTACGGTAGGTTGGTAGAGCAGGAGACGGTGGGGGAAGAGGAAAACGGGAGTTAGACATTACTCTTAATTTCCTCCCTTTCCTTAATCCTCTCTAGTTCTTCCTATAGTACCAGCCCCGTCTAACACTTTCTACGACCGACGATGGGACTCCCCACTACGACGCACACGTCGGCACTTGACCTCTCCTTTGCCAGCCTGCGTCTCTGCTCGTCTCCCGTGCTCTTACGCCCGGGATCGCCATCGACACTAAAATAAGTGAACCAGTTGTGTATAATGAAAATAATACACCGAAAGGAGTTCCTTTCACAAAGACTACACTTGGTTTTACAGGTCGGGACCACGGATTTGTTGAGGGAAATCCGTCTTCCGTCGAAAGGTGTCTTTCTTGCAAGGAGGTAAGTCCGGAGACAGCCTAAGTCCCGGGCGACTGGGTGGTTTACGAGGAGGACAGGTCTACACGCTGAATAATGGTCCGTCCCGTCTACTGCCCTTTATCCTGGATGAGTGACTCTTGGTGGTGGCTTCTTTGCTACCCAAAATACAGGCAAGTCAACGAGTCAACACAGGCTGAGAACGCTGGGGTATCTGAGGGCCTCAAATGAGTTTGAGTACAGGTAGCTCAACCACTACGGTAGGTTGGTAGAGTAGGAGACAGCAGAGGAAGAGGACGGAAGTTAGAAAGGGTCGTAGTCCCAGAAAAGGTTACCCGAAACACACTTCTCTATAAATGGGTCTATACTACGTCTTCTTTCAATTCCTACCCTCTTCCTCGGCGACTGTCGTTGTGCCTTAGGCATCTACCGACACCCACACGACGTCGTAGGCGCGGGGAGACCTGACCGAAATAACTACAAGACCCGGTAGGGGCACCGTGTCAATCAGACTCGTCGACGTCTCCGTCAGAGGTACGGTCGGTCCAACGGAGAGCCACCCTAAATACAGGAGTAGAAACCGGCATAGGGAGATTATACTACCGTACGAGTGTGAGAATTTTACCCATTTTTTTTTTTTTCCTTGAGTGTCTCAGACGCGTACGAAAAAGTGTTCTTGGTCCCAGAAGGTCACGGAAAACGTTCAGAGATATTTGAGAGTGGGGTCGGAGTCACACGTAGGAGTGTATTTGCTGGAGTGTGAGGTGGGAGCGGAAGATGTGTGTGTTTTGACGCCATCATAATCGTCACTTCAACGAGTCAGCACAGATTGAGAAACGTTAGGGTTCCTGGTATCGAGTGGCCCGAGGAGGCAGGTACCCTAAAAGGTCCGTTCTCATGACCTTACCCTACGGTAAAGGAAGAGGTGTTTTGATACCATCTTAGGTCAAAAAGATTAAATCCGACCTCTATTTCCCAGTCCGAACCGGGGACCCAAGGCGAACACGGAGTATTCAATAAGAAATAGTGACGATAGGTCTCGACTAGGGAAGACGGCGCAGGTTTAAACGGGAACCTTGGTCTCTGACGAACGAAATCCCTTTACCGGTGTGTCTCCCGCGTCACACCCGGCTCGACTGACTTAGCAGACACCTTGTCACACCACTGTGAGACCTCGATATCCTTACGTAGTGGACTCAAAGGTCCGCACTATGTCTTCAAGGGTCGGGGAGATTTCGATCAGCAGGGAGGCGACAAAACGTCTCACCCTCCGAAGGTCCCTTTAGGTCCGGACACACCCAACTGGTCGACTGACGGTCCTTGTCTTCGTCAGTCTTACTCACTTGGTCCTCCTTCGAGTCTGGTGGGAGTGTGCACGTGAGTCCGGTGATTGGGCCCGAGAAAGGCTCTGGGAGGTGGTTCCTGCTATTCCTACTTCGAATAATCCTTTCCAAGTCTCCTTATGATTGAACAAAGATCTCCGAAGAAACTTGACATAATTGAACTACGAAATAATCATTAAACGACAGTACGAGACAATCACGATCTACTCTTACTGTCCCAGAGACAATAGTGACATTTTACTCATTGCCCCACACACCGGATGTGACCAATGGCCAATTGTCAGTGGGGTCACCGTGTAGTGGTTCCACTGGCTCCTCGGACACAGTTTATTGCTTGTGCACAAAGGAAGGACCCTAAGGTCCTTGGGACGTGAACAGACTGAAGAGCAAAAACACCAATAATGAAAGTAAATACACCGAAGATCGACTCCTTCTCAAAAAAACATAAAACATTCACTTAGTAAAACAGACAGAGGAAAACGGTCTAATATGGACAAACCATCTCCCCCACTTTAAGTTGTTTTAGTGACGTTTACTCTCTCTCTACGACTTGCTAGACTGGAATTCCCGGACCCTGGCAGTAAAGTTATCATTCCGGAGCCCGTTCGGGTCCAGAGTCGTTTATCAATGTTGTGATCAAATATGATCCTTTGAAAGAAAAAGGGATTGACAAATTTCTACAAGTCACTTAATTTTTTTTTTTTCATTTTCTAGGTTAATCCTTGACTTCGATGTAAGGGAGCACAAATTCCCAAACAATTGTTAGGTTACTATCGACTCACAATAGAGTATAAAACACGGACCCACCCGATCTTAAGCGGTCAGTGTAGTGTCTTCTTCTAGTTCAGACTTCCAAGTCTTAGACTCCAAATTCGACTGAAGTTAAAAAGGACTTTTCTTAATCTTTGCGAAGAATATCTCCCATAAAATTTTCGTAAGAGACTTTAGGTCCAATGAAAAAACCAGAACGAAAGTGTCTATAGGTTTATGTACCCTGACCGGAAGGAGTTATTCGTCATCTTCGTTCAAACAACAGGGACTCGAACTTGTTCGTTCATTTTCAACCGGGTGTGAACTTTGTTTACACATGTTTTTGTGCTACTACGGAATAAACAAATAAGGATCTTCAGTCACCTTTCTTGACCAGGAGTCTGTCAATAAACTCCAACGGCTCCTTTTCAGTAACTAGACGACTTCGAATCCACCACCTTAAATTTATTCTGAATTCAAGCGTAAATATCACTTTGAAACGGATTCCCCCATCTCTCTACCCAGTCCCTCAACGCCCCGACTCCGACCCGTGGAGACGAGAAGAAACAGACTCTGCCATGTCGACCTTGAATAAAAAGAAGAGAGTGGGACTTGAGACGAGATTAAAAAAAAAAAAAAACCAGGGACAATGTCGAGGGACCACAACTTTGGTTCTAAATCGAGTGTCTCACACGAGATGGGAATAAAATAACAACCTTTATGGGGAGAAGGAATATATAAACAAAAAAAAAATTTCTTTGTAGGGGTCTCGGCATATATTATAAATGTACTATAAAATTGAAAAACGTGGAAATGAATCATCGAGACAAAGGTTCAAAATGTAGACCCCGAAACTGGAAATTGGACGTCACTGAATTTAGTACTCTGTGACTCCCGACGTCCTCTCCTTGGCCAACTCACCTCCTCAGTTGCCGACTCCAACGAGAATCCTACGTTGGAACTATTTGGGCCTCGGCTCTCGTCCCAAAATTCAGTACACTGAGAATTTAGAACTTTCCATATCCGACTACTCTGCATAACGGAGTGTCGACCACTAAAACAAAAATTATACTTTTAAGCCACAGCACGAAGAAAATTTTTTTCCATCGGTCGACGTTCAACAACGACCCCAGAAGAAAGTTCTCCAGATTGAAAATTTTGAAAAAGACCCCTAGACCATTGATAAAAGGTTCTTCAGGCATACCGAAACCAATTAGAGATGGGATAAGGGTGTTGAAGACAAGGGAGTTGGGTGTGTGTGTTTTACCTAAAGTGACTAAGTGACTGAAGATTTTCTGTAAAAGTCATCATGGCAAATAATTTTACCCGAAATGAAAAGGTCGTAAATAACACTTTTCTTATAATCACGAATTAAGACGGCAGTGGACAGATTAAATGTATATAGACACACCATACAATCTGACGTCCTTTTGGATGCCTCCCTTTTGTCGGACACGATTGTTGATTCTCCGATAGGAAAGAAAAGTGTACGTGTTTAATTCTTGATGAAGGACACCGTTTGTCCTACTACCCTTTGAAGTAAAAATTCAGTGGGGGGCGGGGGTGGTATGAGTAAAGAATCCCCTTTTTTTTTCGTCGACTAAGAAAAATTTTTATTTTTAAAGATTTCATGGATCCAACTGTGCCCTGTGACTTCCCCCTAAAACCGGAACCCTTAATTCTACACTTCTACTTATTCCAATCCGATCCCCGAGGGGACTACAGAGTCTACCATTTCTTAGGCGGACGTCACGTCCTCTGGACCCGAACTAGGGACCCAGTCCTTCTAGGGGACCTCTTCCCTTTCCGATGGGTGACTTCATAAGACCGGACCTCTTAGGGGTCCCTGTCTCCGATGTCGGGAGCCCTAACGTGTCTCATCCTGTGCTGACTCGCTGACTGTACGTGCGTGTTCCAGGCCGACTCCTTACTATTTCGTCTGCTTACTCATGGCACAACCCGGACTCTCGCACTCCTCTCCTACCCGCAGAGCAGAGAGAGGACGATTTGAAAGCAGTCAAGAGGACTTCCGCTTGCAAACGATGGAGCTAGTGAAACTCAACGAATTTGAGAGTATTACAAATGCAAATTAGACTATCGGACACATTTGTATTACCTGTCAAAAAACTGTACTTCTCTTTACAATTGAATACTCATATGCAGGAAACCAAAGACCACAGAAGTTCGACGGGAATTACAACATAAAGAGCACAACCTCCTTTCCGTAAGACACTAAATTCACCTGTAGGACATTATGGTTTCGAGGAAGGCCAGGCGGACCGTTAAACCTCGAGTGGACTCCGTGGGACGATTAATACCTCTGCCGTGTCCCTCCCGACGTACTCGTTTTGGCTCGAGTCGCCACACCCCTCCTTTTACTTTTGGTCAAAAGATTTGCGACCACACTTTTGTTTATCTTCACAGAACATCGCAAACGGGTTGTCGTCAAATATTACTGGAGAGAAGTTCCCGGACAGAATTCACCTGAGTACTGTCCTCGAGCTTTTCATTTGAGCATTCCCCACGCCACCAAGTCTGCACCGCCGCCGTAGCCCCCGCGACGACACACCCTCGGCCCTCGGGCCGCGGGGCGTCCGGAGTGCGCCCGTACCTTCGGCGTCCCCACAGACGTGTGTCGGGACACAGTCAATCGAGCACTCATTGGGTAGTGGGGGTTCCAACACCGATTCCGTCGTACATAATAAGAAGTCTCAAAGACCCCGAGTCCTTAGGTCCCCGTCGAATCGTCCCAGGAGACCCAGGCCCAGAGAGGGCTCCGCTACCCGGGACCTTCCGAGTCGACGTCGAGTGAGTGCACCGACAGTCGACCAAGACAAGGAGCGATGAACGTCGGGACTCCACGGTCAGGGAACGTACGAGGACCGACCTTCAGAGAGAGACGACACCGCACCCCCGGAAAGGTCACTCTTAGAGTGTCACACCGTGGAGCGAAGCCCTCCCCCGTCCTCAGGATTCCTCCTCCCGCGTCGGAAAATGGCCCCTTCGTGTCTTCACCGTCGGCAGCGAAAACGACACAAGTCGAGGAATCTACGTGCCTTGAGCCAGGTCGGGTGAGAGTGCCCCTCCCCTTGTGTGCCTCGTCCGTGCGGTCCGTCACTCGGAACTTCGGTCCCGTCTTCACCGGACGGGGTTTCTACTACGGTGTAGGTTGGCTACCCGGGTGTCACTTGACACTACACTTTAAAAGTTTACAAACGTCACGACCTCAGTCGGAAGCCTTCATGACCAAACCTCCGTAACTTGGACCAGGGGAAATCCATAGTTCGACCAACGACTCACGACTCGGTGCGAGTGGACTCGGGGTCCTCTCGTTCGTGTGTCCAGAAATTCTTACCGACTTCAAACCCGAGGACAGACCCCAGTACCCTGTCTCGCACCCCAGTTTCTTCTCGTCGGGAAATAATCGTCCTACGAGATTTGAGTTCTCTTGGTGCCAGCGAGTCGGCACAGACTGAGACACTGGGGTACCGGATACGTCAGGTACCCCAAGAGGTCCGGTCCTATGACCTCACCCATCGGATAGGGCAGAGGTCTCCTAGAAGGGTTGGGTCCCCTCTTGGGCCCAGAGGACGTAACGTCCGCCTAAGAAATGGTCGACTTGGTGTTCCCTTCGGACCTCTTGACGTCCCGGGGATCTAAGAAGTAATACACCACACTCCGACCCTGACCACGAGACGTCTAGTGACTCCTCTAACTAAACATGTCAAGGGTAAACCGGTACCTTCCCCGTCAACACGAACAAAATTACCAGGGCCTTGGGGATGAGGGTCGGGCTGAGGTCTACCTGTTAAAGTCGTCCTTTGACTTATTTCCCTATACTTGAACCCAATACACTGTTCACAAATCCTGTTCTACTTGAAGAGTAAAATTAGACTGTTTAAAATAAAAAATTTAGGTACAGAAAGAAAATTTAACTTCGTCTTAACTATAATGTTACAACACAATCAAAGACCATATATCGTTTCACTAGGTCAAAATATATATTTATATATGTATATACAAGTAAATAAATATTTACTATATATAGTAAATAAATATACATATTTACAAGTGATAAAAAAGATTCCTTTCGTCGTATTCTTAAATGTATATTTAAAATTGATTTTATCCCAACTAATATTTCACTAAAGAGATCTTAATGGCTTTAATTGAGATGGATGGAGGACTGTTTTGGACCCGTGTAAAATTCAAAAATCAATATAGACAGGAGTTAGGCTCTTCCGTTACCGTGGGGTGAGGTCGTGAGAACGGACCTTTTAGGGTACCTACCTCCTCGGACCACCCGACGTCAGGTACCCCAGTGATTCTCAGTCTGTGCTGACTCACTGAACTGAAAGTGAAGAGTGAAAGTACGTGATCTCTTCCTTTACCGTTGGGTGAAGTCACAAGAACGGACCTCTTAGGGTCCCTACCCCGTCGGACCATCCTCCGGCAGATACCCCAGCGTTTCTCAGCCTGTACTGACTTCGCTGAATCGTCGTCGTCAGGAGTTAGAACGAGTATAACTAGGGTTCTCTTAAAAGGGACATTTACATGAACACACAGATAATGTGAAAAGTTAAAGACACCCCAAAAAAACCACACACAAAAATCACGAACAGAGACGAAAAAACACTGGTCATTAGAGTATAGTGAAATATAGAAGCTTATAATGATTATTAATTGTTAGTGATAAACGTTCACCATATTTCCGTGGCAGATAAACAGTCGGTTCCCTACACCCTCAAAGAATTGGACCTTGTACTGCACCCTATTTCGGTGTCAGGGTGACAAAAATTTGGAACTTATTTTCCAACTCAATACGACCATATGCCCTTTCCAAAAATACGTAAGACCGCAATAAAAACAAAACATCACACCATTGATTCCTTGGGGTACATTAGGACTGAAGAGTGCCGTGCGGGAGAGTCCGACCGCACTTCCTACTTCTCCAATAAAGTGTCCAAGTCCCGTCTCCGACACCTCCCTTGACTGGATTGAATTGGGCGCGACACGCGAGTGTACGGTACGAAGATTAGAACCGGGTAGTCGGGTTCCCAACCTCACACTACCAGGCTGGCGTGGCACTCCCCAGACAGCACAATCGTGACAGTACCTCGAACAGACCACTATCTCTCTCCACTCCTCCATTATCTCCTCAGGCCACCCCTTCCCGCCAGAAATAAAACCTATTTATTCACGTGACATGCGAGAATTAGGCGTCTTGTTACCTCGAGTAGGTCATCGATTAACGAGGAGAAACACTTGAGCACTTTCTTAAGAGGTCAAGAACGGATCTGTCTTGAATAGTACACAACCACGATAAGGGTACACGGGGTCACTAAAAATACAGACCTGGTTAACCTAAAGAGTATATATGTATATATATATATAGACTTTTTGGACACGACTGAGATTCTTCGAGGGGGCGATCTTGTTTGTAAATTAGACCGGAACTCGAGTAACACAGAATATCACAGCAGTCATCTTACCCGACAACGTACACCGTTTTAGTTCATGCACTCCGAACCTTATTCGAGTGGGGTCGAGACTTTGGTCGTCTAATCGTCGCATTTATGGGTGCACAGTGACCAAGTGTGGTGGGGAGTTCTTATTCTATAGTTGGTAGAATTCTTGGGCATCAAAAAGATTACTTGACCTTAGTGGATTCCCGTGACATGAGCAGTGTACGTGTGAACGTCAACCTCCAGGTGTCCTTCCTGTGGCAAAGGACCTAGTTTGGTGTCTCACGCTCATAATATGGGATTTATTGTGTGATCAATGACATTTACAGTCACCTCCCTCAAAAAGGATGAAACTAAATTACTTGCGGATGCCGTTTCGGTCGACAATCGTGAAGAATTGACGGACAGCCTCGCTTACCCTTCTACCCCTCCCGACTTTTGCAGAGAGGACATAGATGAAGCCAGATTGTTAATTTCTCAAAAGTTGTCCACAATTTCTCGCTGTGGTCCCAGGGAAGGTCGAACTACAGGAAACCCACCACTGAACTAGCCAAGAGGAGGTCCCACACCCGGACCTCAATGTGTTCCTCTACCAACCTTTCAATCAGAACTTAAAAACGGCGAACTTAGGAGAGCGGATGTTTTAGTCGTACAATTAAAAGACCCAAGGGGGACACTCCCTGTCATTCTTGTTTCCCCACTCTCTTCCGTGTGGCTTGTGTCTCCTCTAATGGTTTGATTGGCTCGGTACACGCAAAACTGACTATCGTAGACGAAAAAGACTTGTTTCCTTTGTGAACTTCGTCTGTGCGTCCCTCCCTTCATACGTCGAGGGTGACGATTAGCAGCAGTAAAGATCCTACGTAAACATTTGTATACACTTACAATTCCCAGAATGACGGAACCTTCAGGGAAACTGTAATACGACCCACGTGACTCCCCTCTATTAGAAAGTTTGTGTTCCTTTCAAATGTCAGACTAATAGAACTTTTCCTCTTCTTTCAAAGAAGGAGTTTACTAAATATTGAACTTTGTACAACAGTACAAAACCATTCGGGGGAAATACTTAAGGTAGGAAGAGACACCGTTCAGAAATTTTTTATTTACATGGTAACGTTGTGCCGCGAAAGAGTTATCGTATAACATGAATATTACCGGACTACCTTCAACGACCCGAGCCAAATCAGTATATCTTACACCTCGGTTCAAGCCTCATTTTGGAGATTAACTTAATGGACGCTTTGTGACTGTCTGTCCGAAAGTCCTGTCTGCTTCGAAACGAAAGGGGTCGTCTTGACCCAGTACAAATTCAACCGGAACATCGACAGCGCCTGACCAAAAATGGTCGTGCAAGTGGAACCCGAGGTCCCCACACCCCCGGGAAAAGGACGTCATCTCCTTTCCCATGGGGTCCCTGAGTGTGAAATAGAAGAATAACATCTCTTTTGACTAATGTCTCGATCAATTTGCCGTCTCTGAAACTTTATTCTTAGGTTTCATAAAAGGACGTCTAATGGTCACAAGAACGCACTAAGAAGTAGAGTACCTTTCCTTGTCTATCCGTATCCTTTCGTCGGGAAAAGAGATCGGTAGTCACAGGTAGACTCTTCATAGAGACAAAGTGGAAGACCCTTCTTAAGTCTCATGAAGGGCAACAAGTCCTTTCTTAAACGACATCTGTGAAAAGTAAACTTTTGCTTCTCATTAGACCAGGACAAGAGAAAGAGGGAGTGAGAGAAAAACAGAGGGAGTGTCGGAGACGTTAGGGCCTATTGCCTTCCGCCAGGACAGATTTCGAGTTTCAGAAACACGCCGGTTGTTCATTCAAGGGAGCTTACTCACAGAAACTCCCACCGAAGTGACGCGTACGTGATAACACACCAGACCAAGTGCCGCCATTTTGACAAAAAATGACATTTAGGACACACCATAGACAAAACATATAGTTGGAGGTACAAAATCAAAGGTAGTATAAAAAAGAGTAGCCAAAAAAAAAAAAAAGGTACTACGAAAATTCATGTGTCGTCAACGATTGAACAACAAAGAGTCTGACAACATGCACGTGTCGTTTACCCTTGTTAAGACCGTAAACCTATGTACGGTGACTAACATTTGGTTAGAGAGGTATTTATTCTCCTTTTTAATCTTTCTTTCGTTTTTTTTTTTTTTCTTTTCTTTTTCTTTGCACTCAATTTCCCACAGAAGTGATTGTATAAACCGACAATAGAGATAAAAACAATATCTATCGACATACTTTTGATATCCACAAGTACTAGCACAAAAGCTACAATTGCTGTTTCATCTTTTAAGTAATCTTGGTCGTCCAATCATACGAATCTCTTAGAGAAAATTGTTCACGTAGAGAGACCACGGAGGCAGGAAAAAAAGGAAGGAGGGAGGGACGTACAAACGTACGGCATCGACGGGACGAAAACGAGTAACGATCGCTACGATTACAAGGAATAAAGATGGAGTAAGGAGGTCATAGAGACACATTAATTACGTACAATCTGTTTAATACTGAAACGAAAAGAGAGCTGCACCCAACCTCTATTGCGTCGTAGGATCCCATCTTCGGGGTAGTCTTACGATGTCAGAGTGAAGAAACATGGTATGGGAGACTCGTACGACCACTTAGTGACACTGATAATTACCTGGACAAAAGCATATTAAGTTTCTTTTAAAGATGACATACGCGAATATTTTTAAAGTATAATCTAGGGTTAGAAACCTATTTTCATTAGTCTGACAACGTGTTTTATCGTTGATTAAGTCGGAGAGATCAAAAGAGATCTTTAAGTGTCCGTAGTAACTTGACGAGACTTCCTGAAGTAAAATAAAGCTTATAATAGACACGGTAACAGTTATCTTCATCCGGGCTCTTCCTATTAGTACAACGGAGGATTGTGGTGTTTAAGTGCGAGGGCGACGAGGGTGCTTACATAGGTACCATCAGACAGCACGGTCTACACTAGGAACTAATGGCTCCGTTCTGTTCATAATTCCTATTTATTTAAAAAGATGTTAAAAATAGAAGGTGTGTGGGTTTGAAGGGGCAGTGATACCTCTTTTTATTTCGGGTGACTTCCTTAGTGGCTTCGTAAACGTGACGTCGAATGACACCGATTGTATTTAGACATTTCAGAGGTAAATAACCCAGTACTCGAGTCGGGCCGAGAACTGACGTCAATCCGACACTCCACCCCCGCCCCTCGGGGGTCCCTCAGAAGTGACTCCCCACGTGGACATATGGGCGGATGGACACCAACGGAAAGGAGTGGGCTGGACGAGCTCTAGAAGTGAGCACAGGAATGGGTAGAGGACCCTGATGGAGTTTCGAATTCACTTTCAGCGAGTCGCCACAGACTGAGAAACACTGGGGTACCTGATATGTCAGGGACCCTAAGAGGTCCGGTCTTATGACCTTACGCATCGGAAAGGGAAGAGGTCCCCTAGAAGGACTTGGTCCCTAGCTTGGTCCTAGGGACATCCGCCTCAGAAATGGTTGACGCGATGGTCCCTTCGAGAGTTTCAAACTCCTGTTTTAATAAAGGAGAAGGGTCTTTCCGCATTCGGGGGGGGGGGGTTGGACAAACGTCACCCTGAATGGAAAGACTGCCGGAACCTGTCCTTTGTTCGCACTGTAGACGAAATAGGAAACTCATGACAACGACCCTGTGTGCCAACCACCCGGAATCCCTTTAGGGGCTTATCTGCACCACGGAGACCTGTGTGTTCTCGGAGGTGTAACATTGACTGCCCTTCTCAGCCCGAAAGAGAGGTTCGTAAAGACAAAGAGCTTCCGTCCGGGGAACACGTTCCCTCTGCGTACATATTACTCGAGAGTCTCCGGAATCGCCGAGGGGTCCCTAGGCAATCGACGGAATCTTTTCAACGTTCCTTACTCACGACTGTCCCTCTGTAAAATTAACACAGGACCTTTAGACCTTCGTAAGGACACCGAAAAGTTCCATGGTCTGGGGAGGGTCCGAACTCCGACACCCGGCACCATCCTGGACACTCACTCGCCTCCAGAGAAAATTCCTGGTACCTCAGATGTCAGAAGGAAATCATTGACTCGACCAATATGGGTCTAGGTCCCCACTATAAGCATAAAGAGTTGAGGGTAAGGATGCAATCATATTTGTATCCTGAGAGAATGGTAACGAACTGCCTCTACAGGTGCGTCTCTTGAACTAGTAGCCCCGAAACAAGTGTTCAACGCACCTTCGACTGGCCACCGCAACCCGTACAAGGTCTGTATTGAATGGGACTTAATTCAAAAAGACTACGTGCGACCACGTATGACATCCGTCTCGAAAGGTCATTAGAAAAAAAAAAAAGGTCCATTTAGGGTGACGGGTGACTGACAAATCTTCATATTGTCTAACGTACAAAAAAGAAAAAATAACCATTATTTCTCAGTGTGTCTCCTGGTAAAGTTGTAATCCTTTTAATGGAAACTTAAGTTGATTACTATTTTCACGTCCTAGGATTCTACGTAAGTATACACTTGGATAAAGTGTCAGAAACCCCCTTGTCCGACACAAAAGCAACCCGTAAATTTAGATATTGCCGGGGGTTTAGATTCGTGAGCATCGACTATGTTCAAACGTTTGGAACCTGTCTGACACCAGTCTGGGACACACAACCCCTACCGACACGTCCACATGTACATCCTTTTCGAGGAACCCCCGTCACTCCTGATATAAATGCTCGCAAGACCACTCGTAGAAGTGATTTTTTCATTCTGTTCCAACTCGATACTAGGGACCGATATACTTATGTTATTGTCTGAACGATGAAGGGGCTCACGGAATCCTTTAAGTCCGAACGTCGAGACGGGGTGCCACAACCTGCGAACTCACATCTGGCTGAAGTACTTCGGCCGTTCCGACCTTCCCAGGGCGACGTACAAGAGTCGTTGCGTATGATTAAGTGGACAGAAGCCTTACACAAGGAGACAAACAAACGAACGTGTGAGACGGACGGTTAAAGGACAGTAGTCCCTATGTCCTACTAGAGTCCCGTCTTTATGCGGTGTATTGTACGAGGCTTTGTAGCGGTCGTAAGAGAGTCACTTGGCGGCTTTGGGAGCACCATACCTGAGGACATCGGTCCTCCGCTCTGAACTAAACCGGAGGTTTCTCTTCACAAAAGAAGGAGGTTCGGTGCAAGAGACAAAGGTCAAAATCTTTAAGAGAGTACAAATCCACGTCAAAGATAACCCGATCCAAAACGAACACTGAAGGAGAAATCTTAAGACTTTAAACGAGTCTGAATTGGGTTTACCGTCGGACCGAAAGTAGAGCGAAGGACCTCCGGTCCCCTAGCGGGTCGTGGCTCCTGGACAAATTAGTGTCCAACGAGCATCTTAGGGTTCGGTCCTGATCGCACAATGCCACTCTTCTCTGTTCGGGACTACGGGATTCCCTGGCTCAAAAAAAGGGGGGAAACTCCGGTTCTACCATCAAATGACCAACCACCGAATCCTTCTCTAATCCGAGCTTTCCGTGTAAACCGGAACACCGAGGAGAGTACACTCTTTGGTTTCAAAAGGAGAGTTTCCAGACGTTCCCAGTCCGGGGACAGACACGGCACCCCCGGCTCTCGTACCGGTCGGGAGCGACTCGAGGGACTGGGCCACCCCTGCCGCCCGGGGGAAGTTCGAGTGACTCGCAGATGGACAATGAACCCAGGGAAAGTAGTCACGTGCTGGGTTGAAATGTTCCTTCACCTAACCCATTATCCAATTACTTTCATTCTGCCTCTCCCTGGGTTACCGACTACATTAAAGTCCAGATAGTCATGCTCGCCATAAAGTTTTACTTGGGAATCTTACGAGTCCCAAATACCAAGGAAGTATCAATTCGGGGTTCAGGAGACAATAAGGCGTATTGTTACCTAACCACGAGAATACTGTCGCTAAACCTAAAAGAAAAGTCCCGATAAGTTCCCGTAAGTGTAGGTGGAGGATTGAGGTCTAAGTCACTTAGACGTTCCGATGCTCGTCCCGTCTCAGATGTTCAGAAACTGATGTAGTGCGCCCCAGAAAGAGAAGGGGAGACGTGGGTAAATTGCGGGGTAAGAACGAAGAATTGGAAAAGATCAAAGGAGTCGATCATCCATGAGGTACGTCCAAACGAGTCCAGGTCCTCTCCTCTCGTTTAAACTGTGTTCCTTCGTCGTAAAAGATGTGCACCCCTGTCCGATTGTATTCTCGTCTTCGGAGTCGCGACTCTTCTGTGCAAAGATTCCACTATCTCCCTCTCTTTCATTACTTGTCTTTCTCGGGCGCTCGCGGGTCGAGCTCATCTTCGGTCGGACTCGGATTTTCCGCCAGCGAAATCCTGTTTATTGTTCCCTCCCACGAGATGGACCATTTCTTCTCCGTACACTGCACTACACTTTTGTCTCTGCGTAAATTCTCTCACTGAGGTAGGTCCCCAACCTCGACCCCAAATCCCTACTGGGAAACTCCAGACGTCTCTACCCTTGGTGACCTGTCAGAGTGAACAACGACAAGGGGTGGGACGGTTAGGGATTCGAGGCTGTCCTTCGGGGTGTCTACGATTTTACTTTAGATGGTCTCTTGGGGCGACCACCGGGGTCACCTCAAGTCCCTAGTGCCGGCCACCTTCCTTCCTCCACCTGCTGTACTCTCGTACCACTCCAGGAGGAACCCACGATTAACGACGTCTCAAGGACAGAGGCTCAATTCGGACAATTAGTACGACGAGACCTTCCGCCAGGTCTCAGTCTCCGTCAGAAGGTCTTGTGAACTACCGATTTATTTTCTTCGAATGAAGTGAATTAGGTAAAATAAATCCCCCTTTAAACGTAGGTGCAACTACTACATACACGGGTCGAAGTCGGACTATTTTTATCAGTTCAAGTTCAGTAAATTAGGACTTCTATGTCCCAGACATTATCTTTATCGTGGTATTAACTAAGGATTACCATCCGTTCGGTCGCCCGTGGCTAAATAAATCCGAGCCTCTCGTAGTGTATATCAACTCAATTTTACGAGGAAACAGTAAATTAAGAAGTAGAAACTTTTACGTAGATCTGCAGGTCGTTGGTCCGTAAGTTGTGATTAGGATACTTTGGCGATTTTTCTCCCTTTCCCCGCAGGGCAAGGCTAATTGGTGATTATACGGTCGTAATTGACGCAGGACGGCGGGGGCGGGCCAATGAAAGAAGAGGGACCGAGCCACCCAAATCTTCCGGGCGAGTCCGCAGTCCAAACGCGTACCACACACACTGACGATCGCCTGGTTTCGCCGAGTGCCCGGTCTCCCATGTCGCGTACGTACAAAAGGAGGCGGAGGCAAAAATTCCTTTCGCAAGTACAACGGCTCTTTCAGGGTAAAAGAGACGGAGAGGAAAACAAACGACATTTATTACTCACTAATACGTCTGTACTTTCAGTCACCACCGTGTTCCAAGTAATGGGATGAAACGTCTCCCACCGCTCCAGACGCTTGTCGTCCGACGACGACGACGTTCTCTCTCAATAATTCCTACACTTTAGAGTGACCTTGCACACGAAAGACAAACTTGTCTACTGTGGCAGGTACTCAGTCGGCTCGGTAGGGCACCACTCTTGCGCCGTGTTTGTGGTTCCTATGGGTCGGCGGAAAACCGCTAGGACGACAAGGAGGACCGCTACGAAAACTGTAATATCGTGTCAGAGGAGGGCAGTGGACAGTGGCTCTTGTAGTCCCAGAACCTTGCGGTCTCTAGGTGGATTGACGAGTAGGATTCTTTCCTGAACTATAACCAAAAAAGAACCGTCTACAGTCTAAAAAACAACAACAACAAAACAAAAGAAAGAAAGTCGGACTTAAGATTCGTTGTTAAGCCCCGAACGCCCCCACCCACCACAACCACCGCACGAAATCATCAAGGGCGGAAGGAGTGGGGGTGGGGCCGGGGACGGGGACGGGAGAGAGTGGGGAAAGGTTTAACGTGCCTGAGGTCTACTTGTACGGTCTAACACCCTCCCTGGGGTCACCCGCAGGCGAGGACACGCAGGAGGACGCTCGCGAGGGGGCGGTGGTCACGCGTGCCCCCGCCCCTCCGGGCCCCCCACAAGGGACCGGGTCCTACGAGTACGGAAGAATAAGCCCTGACATGCAGCGTCCCGTGGCACAGTCGCACAGCTCAGGTCTCCCCTCCATAATTCCTGTCTCTAGTCTAATGTGGCAAAGGAGATCCTCGCGCATGTGTGTGTCCGAAGAGTTTCCAACTCTGTGACCAAAAAAACAAACACAAAATAAAGGAAATGTCCACTGACAGAATTTGGTAAGAACCGTCGTTTTGAACACGAGGCATTTCCTTCGGAAACCCGACCCTCCGCCCAGTCCCCGGCTTACGATCGTGTCTCGGGCGCTCTTTCGTCTTTCGATCCGACCCACCCCTTGTACGCACACACTACTCACGGAGATTAAAAAAACCACTGACCCGTCACGTGTGGTCTACTAAAACCAAAAAAAGGAAACTTATGTCTAGTGGTACCACGATGTTGGAAAAAAAAAAAAAAAATTCTTGGACTTTCTCCGTAAAAATGCTTATTTCACTGGAAGGGGCTCCGACTCTTCGGTCCCAGCTACTCATATAATGGCTTATCGAAACCTATGAGGAGACCCCCTGGTGCACATGGTTCCTTTCCGACAGTCCCCGGTCTCCCCTGCTTTAAACCGAAACGACTTCGCGGTCACACCACACCGGAAAGGGGCTGAGGGTCGGGTCACGGGTGCGAGCCGAGGCGTGAGGTGCTGAGGCCGCGTGTGGGGACGAGGGCCCTCTCAGTCAGACATGATGAACCCTCCCGATTTCCCTTTAAACCTTATTTCTAAGGTTTGACACCTTTCTCTTTTAAGTTCTCAACTAAAATATAGGAAAGGGAAAGACTATGTCGGACTTCGGATCCCCCTTGTACACAAATAGACACCCTCTATTTGTCCTACCTCAGGGTTTCTGAAATTGTTTTATAAAAAAATTTTTAGGTGATCTTATCTTTTATGTAATAAATCTATATGAAATACGACTCTCACTCATATATACGAACAGGATAAATTTGAACACTCTTTTTTTCACCATAGGGAACTATGTAAATCTTTATACCCCCCAATAGAACAAAGTAACACCCCCACCCCGCTCTTCTATCATTTAGTCGGTTGGCCCTACAATGGTCCTTTACGTTCGGAACCCCCAAAGATGACGTCTCCCACAGTGCTTGAAACTTGAGGTTTTCGGCTCTGTCCCTTTTCACAGTCTGGGTACCTTTTCTTTAGTTCGGAAAAAAAAAAAAAACGATACCGTCCTGTGCAGTTATCTTTGGTACGGAAAGTTTTGTCTTGGTTATTTTACGTTCCTAGTACATTCTACACTTTTTAACCTTCGTAAGGTCGTGTTATACCTAAAAAATTTTTTTAAAACAAAAATTACATGTACAATTTTTTTTCCCCCCCAGTATAATACCTGTCTGAAATACTTACCCTTAAACGATTTCTTGACACGCATCAAGAGTTAATCTTTTTATACACTTACTTTCTGTCGACATTTCCATGCCGTGGGACCTCTCAACATGTGTGCAACCTTACATGAGACCCGAGTGGGCTAGGTAAACCTCACCTATAAGTCCGAGGCAGACGAGTGTACACCTTGGCACACTCATCCTGAACCTTGGCACACTAGCGCCCACGGTCGGAGCGTCTACCTTGGTCAGGACAAGGGGGTCTGTGGTCCTTGCGGAGACCTCACCGTCTCAGAATAGTGTCTCTCGTCGGTGGTAAAGTGACTTTGTTTTCAAGTGTCGTAACCTAAAAAAAAAAAAAAAAACGTAATTGATAAATATATGAGTCCTGAGAGTCATTATGAGTCATTATAAGAAAAGAATAATTATCAATGTCCGAACAACCAGGCCACCCTAAACCCATTCCCCCCTTTTTTCTATGGAAGATTTTACCTAGTTATCAGTCTTGGTTTTAATATGACGTACAACATACTGGCGTTCCTTTAGTTTGCTAGGACATTACTAAGGTCAAATCAGTATTGATGTAATCGTCGCGATTAAAGTAAAATCTTTACCACTGAAGACACCAAAAAGATCGTAAACAGAGATTGTTTACTACTTTATTAATGAGTACCGGGAGAGACGGTAACAGAAAGTAAAAAGTGCCACTTTAATCTGGGGAAATGAAGTGGTAACACGGGGTTGTCTAATTTACATTTTCCTTTTTTTTTTTTCGTTCTGATAGGTGTGGTCATCTTTTACACGAAGAGATGGACATTCACTGCATTAACATCCATCGAACGGTACCTCAAAAGTCCTACTAGCCATAGTCTGTCAAAAGTAAAACAGGTTTTTCACGACCACCGGAAAACACTACCACAATGTTGGGAGTCCCCCGAAATCCTCCTACAGGTGCGTTGAAACATCGTCGAAAATTAAAGTTTTGGTTAAGTCTTAGAGTTCCCGTCGAAAGTGACGGAGAGTCGGGGTCAATCAGTTTGGGGTCGCTGGAAACGGGGACCAACGGTTCCCGAAACGTCACACTTCGTCCCTTTATTCCTAGACAGACAAATCACCTATGGCACATAGGAAATTATCTGGTCCATTGTCAGGCACAATCAAATCTGATAACGAAACATGACATGAAAGAACCCACCGTCTTCTTTCTTTTCAATTTGCAATTTTTTCTTTTTTTTGACGCAAGAAGTTTGAGACATAATAATCGTTGGAGACAACATATATCACAAACTATTATTTCATAATTAAACTAAGAATACAGAAAACATTCACTCTTGTTATCAGAAAGTCCTTTGTCTTGTACGTAACTCCGAAACTTTGTAGGTTACATATACACCGACTCTTCTCAGGGTTCGCCGGACTCTGCGGCGAGGTGCGTCCTGAGTGCGCACCAGCAGCGGGAGGGCTGGAATTCTGAGGTGGTAGAACCCTGGACCTTGTTGTACTGAAAAAAACTAGTTATCAACCAGGAGTTTCAAAAGTTCCAGACTACGACCTCGGGACACCACAAAGGGCGGGGGTTGGGGTCGTACAACCAGACTTTCCAAAATCCCTGAAGTCAGTGCCAAGACACGAAACGAAACCAAAGGATAAACACCCCCCTCCAAAAGCATCTACTGACAAAAGTAAAAAGAGGTCCTTCTCCGAACAGTGATAGTGGGCGTCGGTTTCGTACCCTTTCTGACGTTTGGGCGAGGGCACTCTTCCAATCGACTCCCGAGAAGGAGAGGCGCAGTGGCCGTTTCCGTCTCGGCGGCATGGACGCCCAAAAGTCCCTGAAACAAAAAAGAGACCACGGAATCGGTGCCGTCGTCGGTAAAAATAATCAAATGGGTTTTAAATTTTTGTTTTTCGTCAAATTTGAAAAAGGGAGGTAAGTAACGAGGGTCTCGACACTAGTGACTAAAAAAAAAAAAAAGGAAGAAAACCTTTGGTGGAGGTGCTTTTGGGAGCAAACGGCTGTTGGGGGAAAATAAAGAATAGAAATACAAAAGAGAGAGCGGAAGGAGGGCGCAAAACGTAAGGGGGTCTTGGCACTTACCTGTCCAGGCAGAGACCAAACCGTAGTGCCTCAAAAAGGGTACGCAGACGGGGTCTCGACGAGTCTACACTCTGTTTAGAGGGATGTTACCCGAACGGGGGTAACAGACACGTCACATTATCTACGACCGCACAACCTCCAACGGGTACTCAGTTTTAGGCGAAAGGTACGAAATGAGAACTGTGGGGTAACTTCGGTGAGTAACACACACGCAGACCCACACTTCAGGTCGAGGCACACCAGGACACGAACATGACGGGCGAAGCGTCAAGGAAACGTGAATGAGTAGCTCACGACAAAACTTTACGACTGTAATATATTTGCATTTTCTTTTACATTCTTTTTTTTTCTTTTTTTTTTGTTATCTTTTGTGTGTGTCTGTTTGGGTATTCTAGACATAAACATATATGTGCACAGGCATGTTCATATGGATTTATTTTTAATTTCTAAAAGTGGCAAAATTAACCTCGGGAGGAAGATGAAGAAACAAGGAACTCACTGCGGAAATAAAGTCCCCGATGAACGTGAGACGACTTAAAAAAGTTTTAGGAACACCTGTCTTTTCTGTTATGCGGTACGCGTTCTCTTCCGGACTCTTCCAGTTTCTTACGTCCCCAGTTTTACCGGTTCGCAGATCCGTGTAAGGTCAATAAGGCTACTCTTTCACCACTCTAAAGACGGAACGGAGTCATAAACTCGGAATTTTATCCGTGACACTGCGGGACGGAGGATTTTGGTCACAAGTCACGTTTTCGATTTATGTTTGACACAAGAAAATAAAACGTGGACAAAAAAAGTGGAGTAGTTCTTTTTCTGTTTTTATTAGTAACATGTCGTTTATAGACTATGAAGGTTTTCTCTCTTACCGTCATCACTATGAGTGGAGACATATTAGGATTCGGTGTTAAGAGTGATGGTTCATTTTCATTGAATGGTGGTACACTGGGACCCGTTCAGTGTGTAGAAACAAAGGAATAGTCATTTATCATCTAAACATCTTTACTAGACGAATTAAAAATTTTATAACGGGAACGACCTGTGACGGTTCGGGTAAGACGGAGTCTGACTATTACTCAAAAAACAGAAACTGCTACTGTAACGATATTCGTGGCAAACTCTTAAAGTCGACATCTCCCCTCTTTCGTAGTCTACAGACTGTATTACCTGTTGGATTACGTAAAGTTCTGAACCGAAATTAATATGGTACAATTGTAATTTGAGTAACTTTCGAAAAATAATGTGAATTAATAAACTGTCCCGTGATTTGTGATTAATATTGAATGTCATTGGAAAAAAACGATTACTTCTTACTGTCGTAATATCTTACTCCTTGTTGAGTAATTTTTTTTTTTTTTTTCTACATGACCTGATGGATACACTATAAAAGTTTGGTCTTGTCGTAGTGCACCAGTAAGAGTAGTAGCGGTAGTAGTAGTTTTCGTAACTTCACCAGTACTGTAACACGAGTCGCGACACGTCTTACTGTAATTACAAATGTTGGACATGAACATTTCAAATGTCGCATTCCGTCTGTAATACACAGTTGCATTGTATTATTACTAAATATCTCTTCTATTTGTTCAGTTCGTAAAGATAAGGCGGACTTACTCTCCCCTCTATCTATAAAAGTCTTTTATTTTTACTCTACTCTTTTTTCTGATCCTTCGACTTTCCTTTAATATGTATATCAGTTTTACCCCAATTCTCATCTTTCATCTTTTTTGAGTCACTCAATGTGTTGTAACACCCGAATTGTTCCTGTCACATTACACGTTCCTCATTTAATAGTGTCGATGTTTCCACTGAGACCTCTCCTTCTTTGGATTCATAGAGACTGCGTTTGGGACTCCTCCGACCAGGTCTCTTTAGTGGTACCACGGGGGTCTTTCGTCCCTTCCACTACTTCCGTTACAGTCCAAGACGAAATCTCTTATTAGTATCCACACAAGGTCCTCGGTTCTGATATAGATGTAACTTAACACTCGACGGGTCCTCAAGTCGGTTCTGTTACGGATTCAAAAGAGTCTAATCCGGTTTCCCTATTTCATCTATCTTGTAGGTTTTCACCCTAGATTCGAGGAAACTTTCACTGACACTCAGCGACTAATTTCTCCGGTCAAGAGCTGTCTATCACGACGTGTGTATTGTCCCTTCTCCCGTCCTAGTCTCTGTCCTGCACTCGCGACACCCTTCTCGGTGTGAAACGATCTCTCCGGACACCTTACGAGCTCAGCGGGCTCGGCAGTGTGTTTTTCTTAGTTTCCTCTGCTGCACCGCCCACTCCGTGTGCGCACACAAACTTAGAGCACAGGGCCCCCACCACTAGGCTCAAAAAGTAGAGAACAATGTCCTTGCACACGCTGGATCCACGGTATTTCCCTCTGGCTCTATTAAACTACTTGACGAGTGAGTGGTAAGATTGTCAAAGAATCCTTGACAACCACTTTACCAAAGAACCTCTAACAAACGTTTCGGAGCAAAGTATAAGACGACTATTGTATTCGTATGAAGTCCTTCACGACCGTCTTTACGACACTTTTCGTACTACTAAAAACATGCCAGGGAGACCTTTTGTTCGCGAAGACTTTTACTAATATTTATTGATTAGTCCGGCTATAAGAGGCAGTGAAAAATCAAACTATGCACGACGATATAATCAGTTCAACAAGTCGTCAATTTATGTATACACGGATAAAATTTCTACCTTAACATTCATGACTACCTGGGACAATGGTCATTTACACGTTATTAACATACAGGAAAAATTTATACCTACTACTTACTTACATAAAAAAAAAAATTCCGTTCTTTAACGTAACGGGTTCCTTAACCAGTTCCCATGGTACCACGAAACCCCCTCCATTAATCGGTTTGGTGAGAATTTTTTGTCATGGATTCATTTTTGACTCGAACCACATGTTTACGACGAAGACCCGTTCAGGGGAGAAGAGGGAAGGGAAAGGTTTGTCTTTCGTCGAAGATACGGGAAAGATGTGCTAAAGACCTCGTCGTCTCCGGTCCCGTGATTTTCCGGCGTACATGTCGGGTTGTATTGCTGGGAAGACTGCAAAGGGTAGTCTCTACTGGTATGACAGAAGGATTCTCGGAGACGTGTACGAGTCTAATTGTGTGCTTAGAAGTAAAATTTTTTTAGTGGGGATCAAGGTAAGATTCACAGGGCACTTAAGACGGGAGAATGAGGGTCGTTACCGTAACCAATCCCAAGTGGGACTTCCTTCCAGTTTATTTTTCTTGAAAGTCAAGGAGAAGGACTACAGACGCAAAACTGAGTCAAATTAAGGATTTACACCCCCAAAGACCTTATTTTTCTTTGGTAAAATCATTGTGTTGGGCAGGGTGTTGTGGGACCCTGCTCCTACGGCCGCAGTCTCGGTATCACACCGACACCGTCCTGGACTGCCACACCCCACTTCCGTCACGGCGGGATTACGACAGTCAGTCCCAATTAAGTCCTTTTAGGTCAGCTCACCCACCCAGAGACTCAGTTGTCACACGGAACTTTTTAGGACCTAAAAATCAGGACGAATAAGTTCGTTCTTGAAGTGCAGTGAACCATTGTGTACCTACGGACAGCTAAAACTGTTCTTGAGGGGTGGGGGCGGGGGCCTTTTTTTTTTTCCGGAGCGTTTCTCTAATGTCGCCATTTTGTCTTGTTTTATAAAAACGCACGACAAAACCAGTGTTCACGGTCCCCAGGGGAGCCAGACATAAAAAGTAGACTCTACGTCCATCGGTGTGTCGTATCTTGTTCAGTGGGTTTATTCTGTTCTTTGGAGAAAGAAGGATGTGTGAAGAGTCTTTCACGTAAAGTAGTTGTAGGATCGTCGGAGAGAAAAAAGCACAAGTCTCGAATAAGACAACCCGGTTTGTTGTGGTGGTGGGGACTAAACACATCGTGTCTCGCACCCTGTGAGTTGCGGAGACTTTAGACACGAGACGAAGGGGTCTAGACCTGGGTAAAAGACGTCGTCTGTCTTGTTCTTCTAGACACAGAGAAAAATAAGAAACGATTTCTGCCACACGGTCGGTCGTTCGACTGAGGTAAATAAAGAGGACGCCCCTCAGTCGTACAAGGAAGAGGATCTGCTACGTCCATGAATTTTATCATTATGCGAACCACCAAATAACTCTCATAAAGTAGGGTTCTAGAATGCCCGTACTTCTTATTTTGTATTTGATTACCGAGGAAGGTTGTTCGAACCCCTCTTAATTGACCTCTCTTCCTGTCAGTAGGAAGAAGGGACCTCTGTGCTCCTCCCTCGCGGAATTCCGTCAGCGGGTCCCTTTCTTGACCTCAGTTCGACTAGACTTTAAACCTGTCTCCGGAGGTCAGACAATCAGAAGTAAGGATCCTTGCACTAATTCTCGAGGCCGACTTCCTTTTGTTTACTGTGCGAATAGGGCAGAACCTCTTCAAAGCTCGCGTCACGTCAACCCTCTCCCCGTGGTCCGTGGAAGGGGTTTGGGCGAACAGGTAGTCAACTGACAAAATAACCTTTGCACCTGAAATGTTTGTTGTGTAATTGAGGCACTAAAGAGTTCTATCGGGGTCAAAGACACGGGTCGGTTTGGATAGATTTTTAGTCCTTCTTAAATTCTCTCCTTTTTACACACAGCAGAGAAAGTAATTTAAAGGGGCCGGGACATCTGCGTGCGAGTGCGAACATGTGAACAAAAGAGATTAGAATACCTAAGTGTCGTGAAAAAAGGAACTGTAGTAGATGAGAGACGTCACATTCCTGTGCCTCCCAGTGAACGTTATATAAATTTGAAGTCAGACTATTGTAGATTCCGGTATCCCGGTTGTGTATCACCAATTTTCTTTAAAACAATCCCCGGCCGGCCGGTCCGGGGTCCCACAAGTGTGTAGACTGGCGTCACATCTGTTAAGGGGGCTCGGGTCGACATCTCCGTTTCCTGGACGTGACCGGCCCTCTGAGTGAGCCGTGACACTTGGGTCCCTAGAGAAAGAGTTGGTCGACTGAGAGGGTGGGTGTCTCAAAGGGTTCTAGACCTCGGCAGGACTGCAGGCACAAGTCCGGGTGTTGGAGGAACTGGTCGGATCGACCGGTTCTTACTCCTACTCCTGGTGCTCCTGATCTCCTAAACCCAGACCTGAGGCTTCCGGTTGATCGGTCCCGTGTTCCTAGGCGTCTCTACGGTTTGTAAGTGTAACCAGACCCTGAAGGAATTTACGAGGGAGGTTCAAGTGGAATGGAACCCGAAGTGACCACGTTTGAAGGTTGGGAGTTGAATGAGGATGAAGTGTCAACTGCAAAGCGACTTAGGCTCGCGGGACAAACGGTGAGCCCAGGACGGGAAGGGACCTGGGACAGTCATAAGTTGTTTCGTTCAATTAGAGGGACCATTCACTGTCGAGACGGGGAACATTGACCGTGCCTTAGTTAAAAATTTAAACTAAACTCTTCACTCTTCTTAAGCCATGGCCGAACACCGAAGTAATCGTTCGACTTAGACAAAGTCGACCTTAGACAAGCCGACAGGAGCAGAGAAGAAAGATGAAAAAAGAAAAGAAAAGAAGGAAAATAGTAACTAGGACGCGTGTCTAAATAGTCGATGAGACAGATGACTCCTGTGGTCCGAGGAAACGATTCAACAAGTATTGTCGGTGTGGATAGGGTAACGAGACCGGGTTTGAAGATGTCGAGGTAGGTCTCTTCCTCCCCCTTTCACCATATGAAGGTGTCTTTGACGGGGGTTGAGGGGTCTTACGGGACCCCTTCGTGTTCTCTGTCGTCTTTTCCTCAGTCGTCCTTCGGTTCAATGGTACACGTCACCCCCCATCGGAAAGTCCTCGTCGGGGGAAGGACGTGACGGGGGTGGGGGCGGAGGTTCATGGTCCTTTACAAAGAGTAAGTTCGTTATACCCCGCTAAGTTCTTAGATGGAGTTTCCTTGTCTGTGAGTAACAAAACCACCCGCTAAACGCTTTCCCTTCTAACTAAAAGGTGAGTGGTGTTAATAAAGGAGACGAAGATTAGGGTAAGAGACGGGACTAGTTCGACTACCTATATATCCGTCCTCGTTGAGCTTCTATTAATACACTACTCTCCGGTGCGGGTCTGTCGTTCTTCGGAAACAGGTCGTTTTAGGACTAGGACCTACAGACACGACGGTCTACACCAGGACCTTAGAGCCACGACAACGGTGAACCTCTGGGAGGGTCCCACCTTAGACGTCTCCCCCGACCTCGTGTCGTACGGACGGTAGGACCGGTCCCCCGGAGGGTTTGGTTGAGGGCGGGGTCGTAGACAGGTGCCGGAACGTCTCTTCCGGCACGCCGCCCGCAAGTTCATTCCGAGAGTGTGAAGGGAGATTTCTTTATCCGGGTCCGAAGGAAGTCTGGTCTTATGTCTAACTATGAGGAGTCTTGTTGACCGAGGACACCTTCGACCACCCCAAATAAGACCAGAGGGTACTTTTCACTAAGGCCCCTTGGTCTCTCGTATCGACCTTAGGGTCGTTCGCAGAGTAGAATTTCATTCTAAATCGGAGCAATGTTTGACGTACAAACACAGGGAGGTTTTCAGTATACAACTGTGGGATCAGTGGTTCCTCTACTACAAACCTGTCTCCAGGAGACCACCCCCCGTCACTAGTCCAGTACTCCCACCTCAGGAGTACTACTCTAATCATAAAAATATTCTTCTTCTAACGCCCACCCTCCTCTTCCCCCGCTGTCTCCTACTCTACCAACCTACCGTAGTCGCTGAGCTCCCTGTACTCAGACTCACTTGAGACCCTCAACCACTACCTGTCCCTCCGGAACACACAACGTCAGGTCCCCAACGTCTCGACCTGTGTTGACTCGCTGACTTGACTTAACTTGACTTCTTCTGTCTCCTCTCGACCGAAGAGAGGCGAGAGGGGACCTCGTCCGGTGTCACTCCGTCGGAGACGTATCGTGTTCCGGGAGGCAACCGTCTCGCGCCGGCACGTTGCGGAGGTAGAGACTAAAGAGTCGGACGTCGACGCCCTTTATCCAAAGATAACAAATTCACTGGGTCGGACATCATGAACAGGGTCGTCGGGTTCGCCTGATTCTGTCTGAAGTGTAGGGTCTTATGATATTTTGCCATCCGAGATGGTGACACCGAACCAAAAATATCTGCTTCGTTTTTCGAGATGACCTTTCCTGTCTCCTTTTCATTCTATTGGGTACGGAATCTTACGTCTTGAGCGGCGACGCCCTTTATTCACTATGACTCAGTATCCGTCTGACGTCGAATAAAGCGAGGTGGATTCTGCTCGGGGTCCTTTCTTCCGTTTCTAAGCGAATTAGTGAACCGATGTGAAGTACCTTATGGAGACTCTGCAGTCTTGGACACGATTCGTGACACACACGAGAAAATCTCCGCAAGTTCACCGAAGCGGGTCCTCGAACAGTATAGGTACCAGAGAGGATACCTTTTCTTTCCTCCGCCAGGAGTCAGGACGTGTAGGCACCAGGGTTGGGTAACCTGGCGCTCCCCTGAGGACTGAGTCTCCGTCGGTCAAACTTGCGATGAGTCACAGGATATGCACAGGACCGTCCTTTTTGTAGAGACAGGAATGAACGATGAATCATTAATGGGTCCTGTTCATCGTACCGGGAGAACTCTCCCTTATATTTATCTTACTCAGTCCTACCTTCCCCTATTTGTTTTTTCCCTCATCCAGATGTCTTTCGTAAAACCGGTGTAAAGAAGATCGTCTCGGGATCGCAAGTGGAACAAGTCAAGGTATCTTGACGAAGGAAGTTGGGTCTTGGAAAAGACTCAGGGTCAGGGACATTACGGACCAGTAATTGACCGAAGATAAAACTTTGAAGGCACTCTAAGACTGAGATAATAACCGTATCCGTAGGAATTTTATTCGGGAGTAAAAAACTCGATCGGACTCACTTAGTATCAAGGAACGTTCGTTTTGTCAGATAATTTGTTTATACTATCCTATTCTCCCGATACTTCTTTCACGCTACCTTCGTGTCTCCCTCATTAATTGTGACGATCTTAAAAGTTTGGGACTAAAACTTATAGTTACAATCTCGTGACTCCTTTAAACGTCATAAAGTTTCCAGTGGCATATATTTGACTGTGTTGTTTAATATATTTTACTGTGTGAACTAAAAGAACTTCTGAGCCTGAAAAAAAAGAAAAACTACCCCGGTTTATCTTTTTTTTTTTTTCACTTTTCTCAGAGAAGACAGACGACTATTGGGCATAGTCAACCGTGTCCCTCCCTCCTCAATGTTCTTAGGTTCAGTTCAGGGATTAGTCTCTCACAAACTCTACCCGGTCGTTTCTTCCTCTGCCTCCGGTGTGTCGTGGCGTGTACTCGAGTCGTTAGTCCTCGTCCTTTTTCCTGGGTGAGACTTAGGTGTCCGCGTCTGGTTCCTCTTGGAAGAGATTGACCGGGAGACAAACCCTTGACCCTCGCGAGAGGACACTTGTGCGCCGTAAAGGAGGGGTTTGCTTTGCCTGTCCTCGTCGGTCCGAGCATGAACCCAACCACCAGGAACAAAGACGACCTGCGTTCGAGGAGTCCCTTTCCTCTTTAAGACTCGTCAGAGTTACCACTGGTCATAAAAGGTCGTGGGCAGTCGGTACTCCGTCCCTTCCTTAGAGTAGTAGTTTGCATTTCCGACAGTCTTACCGTGCCTCCTGAGAAGCCGACCACGTCCGTCCCCGGTGCCTAGTATGACCATATTTATAAAAGAGGGATGTTCGAGTATGGTGAATTTTTTTAAGGAAAAATCACCCCTTTTTCATAGGAATCCGACTTTCCCGTCCTTTCTTTGACAGAGCTCCGTACTGAGACACCATATTTTCTACGGGGGTGACCAAATTTAGACACACGAGCCTCACCGTCCCGACCGTCACCCCTCGTGTAATAGGGTCAAGACGAACCGACGACGGTTTCACACGGCCGAAGAGAAGCTGGGGACACCTTCCGAGAGTTACGACTACCTCTCACACGTCAAATCTATTTGACCTAATCTTCTCTCTCTACCTATCTTAAGAAAGAGTCTGTGATTTTGGTCCTACCGAGAGATGATATTATTCTGGTTCTCTCCTTGGTGCGAATAGACTTGCGGTTGGACTGCAGTCATTAATATGTCGTGTACTCTTCTCTCCAGGGACAATTGGTTTCGTCCCCCGAAATAGACCGGAAACATCCGAGGACCTATTTAGGTAATCGTAACGTCTGAGCACTCGGGGAGAGAACATCGAGTCACAAATGAGAATAGAAGACGAGCTGTGTTTTCGTGTCAGTTCTGTTTCGACTCCTTACACTCCGAGAACGTTCCCTGTCAGAGGGGACGAAGAGAGAAAATTAATAATAAATACGAGATGGAAACAAAAGTCCACTTTTAGTTTATTGTCTCTCCTCCTTTCGGTGGGACGTAAAGGACTCGAGACCAGAGTAATCGGTCTAAAGGAATTTTGAGAACCATGAAGTCTCTTCAAAACGGTTCACCAATTTACTTTACGTGTGTTAACGTTTCACACTACTTATAAATACTACCAAATTACTACCCCTAAAAAAAAAAAAACGTAGGTACTTATTATTTCTAAGATTGTCCTTGTCTATTGCTCTACCCCTGTTTTGTCACTTCACCAATTATGTTCTTGACGAGAACCTCCCTGGGGTGACTCTTGTCGTCCTCGACTCCCGGAGCGGAGGAGCGATTGGTCTTGGTCACGTTTCGCCCCCCGTGAACCCCCACCCCCTTCACCAATCGAACAAAGGGGGTGAGAAAATTATCTATGGAAGTCGATTTTTTTCTGTAAAATAGGGAAGAGACACGGATTCGAGCGTCAGAGGAGACCTCCACTACCTTCGGGTCTCATCGCCTATGGCAGCAGAGGTTCTCTGGAAGGTGAAGATTGTCGCACGTAACGACCGAAACCAGCGGTCGTCTCAAACGACCAACCGGAGAAGACTCGGTCAATACTCAATTTTTCGTGAACCACTTCCGACTTCGACACTCCGGGAGTGAGACCTTCGACGTCTGAGAGTGTCCGGTGTTCGTAGTTACACCCCTCCCGGAAGTCTTCTTCGAAAGTCCTCCATTTTGAAACACAAGAATGGGGGTGGTCATCAAGTCCATACTCTCCGTTTCGCGAGGGATACACTGGGATGGTACGAGACCGTACGAGAGACGGGATCAAGGACCAGAGAACGTCGGACTGGACCACCACTACGTTTCCTGCCGGAGACTGTATGACCCCTTAAGCCAGTTCCTCGAGACCCGATCGACGGTGGAGACCGAATCCACTGAGTGAGGGTACTTCGTTTGTAAGGGGTAGAGGGTTTCAGTAAGTATATCTTTTATAAATAACTCGTGGGTGATGTACTTCCAAGACTCCTACACACTCTGTAGTTCCTTCCTTCTTCTCGTTGTTACCGGAACGAAGTTCTTAGGATGTTTGACCACCTACCTTTTCTTATATTTTTTATTCGTTCGGTTCATTTACCGCCTAGGAACCGTTTCACTGGGTCCGTTGTTTCTTTTGTCCTGAAGGTAAAATAGAACCATTATAAGAACGAACCATAGTGACTATATTTTAAATATCTTTTTTAAACAAACTTTTAGTTTGCTATGAAAAGTTCGGGAATTCTTCGCACACAGAAATTATGTACTACTTACGGAAGGAATTTACTGGTACAGGACGAAATAGAGGAAACCCTTAGACTTAAAGGTATATAACTCAAATCATATGTGTCTGTATTCCCAGGTGAGAAGTATTTGATGGGAACCCTAACCTTTTGTTTATGGTTTGTTATTATGACAGATTATAAACCAATTGGGAACACAACCCTTTACGTGTTGGTTCGAGTATTTAGATAATTATGTTTAAATACCCTTTTGTTAAGAGTGGACCTTTGAGTAAATTTCTCGTTTACTCCACGTCTCTTTCTTGCAGGCTATCCGGGGGTACTAAGGAAACGAGGAAGAGGTGGAGACACAAGGCGTGGTCATAGAGTATGTCGGCCTGCAGGAACGGACGGTTAAGATAATTTCGGACGACACGCCCTTAAGGGACAGAGACGAAATGACCGATGGTTCTTCTGGGGCAGTCGCACTAAAGAGTGTGTAAAAGAGAAGGACGTAGGACGTAGAGTCACTTCAAAGTAGAGGGGCTGAGTGCCACTTCACAAAGAGTAGACTTTAGTGTGAGCGAGCAGTAGAGCTTATTTCACGTTTCTCTTCTTTAGTGTCTTCCTCTTTAATGTCTGGTTTCGGAAGGAGAGAGGTCAATGAGTCTGTAATTCGTTTTCGATGTACCCTCAACGAGTCGGTTGGTTCTGACTCGGGGTCGTAGATGGCTTGTCTTCTAATCAGAGCCGTGTGTCGTGTGGCGTAAGCCGTCGGGAAGAGGGAATTGCCTCGTGTATGTGCACAGATCCACAATGTCAGGCTCCTCGACTACTATCCCCAAAGTATGTCGTTTCTCATTGGCCTTTGACCTAAACGTGTCCTATCTGGGGGCTACCGGAGAGGTCCCTTAATCTTTGTCCGGACCTCCTCCCTTTCGATTTTCCCTTCCTCCTTCTTCTTTCCTACTCCTTCCTTCGGACTGTCTTTTCTCTGATTCATAATCCGATTATAAGGACAATGACCGGATTAACTTTTCTCTGGTTCCTTTCAGAGACGGGAACGGTGACCTGACCGTCCTTTTTTTAGTTTCCAGAGAATCTTCTTGATTCGTCCGTAAAATTTTGAGATAAAATAGTATCTTTTGTCTTCGGAATTAGTGAGGTTTCCGGCTTTAGATACATCTGTGTAACATTAAGGTTACCTGGGTTAAGGTACCGGGTCCTCGGGGTTACTAAGGAAAGACGTGGTACATGTCTTTGTCGACTGTCGTGTTTTTTTTACTAGTATCGTAGTGTTGTTACAATTCTGTTTCTCGTCCTGGAGTCCAGACTGAAAACGAAAACTAATCACATACTACCAGTGCAAATCAGCTACCCTTTAGGTCCTATTGTGGATCAACCTGTACTCAGGACGATAGTTCCTAAACTACAAAGTTTGGTATCTATTTTGTAGGTACTGTCTCTAACATCTTTTTACCGGTAAACTTTATCAAGTACACCAATAACCCCCAGTCTTCCGGTCACTTTCCTTCCGAAAGACGAAAAAACGAGGTAAATATATAAATGTTCCCTACTCACTCTTCCTTATACACCCTACTCTGGTTTTCTTTTTTCTTAACTTTTGGATTCCGATATTGTTAGACATGGTCACGATCAAACACAGTTGATAAAGGTAAATTGTCCGTAAATTAATTAATTCCGTTAATTAGGAATTACTAACGAAAAGTACCGTAACTTATAATCCAGTACCTGTATGTACCAGGTTTTTGGATGTACCTTTTTTGAATGTCAAAATTTTACTTTCAATTAGTTAGTTTATTTTGTCACGATTCACCGTGGTATTGCTGACTGATTAAAGTTAGATTGACGCCAAGGGAACTAAGGTTCGTCCACGAAATTGTAGAGTTTTCCACACGGTTCAGATTTTATTTCCGCGTAACCCCCGTGACCAAGTTCTACCGTCGCGTCTTCCTGCACGTGAGTAGGAGACACTCTTGTGGTTTTAGTGTTGATCGACAACTTGTTGGTAGTCGTCCTCCTACGACCTTCGGTGGTGTTTTTTCTGTGGGGTGCAGGTTTCTGTTTCCTCTTCGACGTCGTTTGTCGTCCTCCCCCGCTAGTGATATTTTAGACTAGGATACGGGTGACCCCCCGTTGGGTGTTTGACCTCTCGTCATTATGATTTCGCCAAGAGAGTAACAAGACTTTCAAGACTCTGGGTACAGTCCGAAGGGTCGGATCCCTGGATCGTTTCCTTGGTTCTTAGGGGTCCCTTGCACTGAAACTTCCGTCGTCCTAAACTAGGGTACTGAAGGTGTCCTAACTCCCTTTGTCAGAACCTCCCGTGTTTCACGACACACGTGGTCCTGGGTTCTCTTTCCCCGTCCCTGGGGTGTCCTCTGACTGAGCCTGGACGGACGACCACGACCTCGTAGAGGGCACCTCCACCCCAGTCCTCACCGAGAGATGTGTCCCTGTCCCCGTGCCCGTCGTCGTCAGGACCCTACATTGGGAACTAAACTCGGGAGAACCTCCAACGGTAATTGGGATGGTATCGCGGACATCTGAGGTCCTGACCCAGTGAGGTCTGTTGATTGTCCCTCCCTCGTGTTGGGGTGGGTAGACGACTGTTAGTCTAGTTTCAAATTGACTCGTACCGACCCCGTCTCGTTCTGGTAAAGGGGGTGACGGTCAGGGAAGGTACTTTCGGAGAATCTGAGGAGGTGGTCTCCCATCTGTCTTACTCGTTCTTTTTGATGTCAGGGCGTCGACGGTCTTACTTTTGGTGTAGTGTCTTTCAATTAGTTCTACTTTTCCGTCTCTTACTACAGGCTCTACTTCCCTGTTCTATTTTGGGGTCTTTTTGTTGATTTACTTCACCCCTATCCGTTGGAAGGTCCTTTTATTAAGTCTTAGTACCACCACTTCTACTAGGTTCTAGGGTCTTTTCTTACCTCTTTTACCTTCTTTACGAGTGGTTTCTGGATCTTCTTCATTTTCTCGTTTGTGTCCAGTTGTTATGTGACCTTCCTTATCAATCATCTTATTGACTCCGTCTTCTTGTCTACTCACTGGATTCTGTCTTACCATCTTTAGTGACGACGTTTTGTCTTATATCTTTTCTCACCTTTTTTTTTACTTCTGTCTGATTCTCTGTATAACCCGTTGTAATTTACATGGTTGTAAGTACAATATCCCCAGGAATCTTCCTCTTCTCTCTCTCCCTTTCCTAGACTCTTTTATAAACTTCTCTATTATCGACTTTTGAACGGATTCCACCTTTTCCTTTATCCATTGGTTCAGGTCCTTCACGTCTCTCAGGGTCCGTCCCATTTGGGAGCCTCCTTGTGTTACTCTGTGTATCATTAGTTTGACTGTTTTTAATTTCTGTTTCCATGTTATAATTTTTGTTGTTCCCTTTTTACTGTCGTGTGTTCCCTTGAGAGTAGTCCAATAGTTCGTCTGGAAAGTAGTCTTTGAGACGGTCGATCTTCCCTCACCGTACTATCTAAATTTCACTACTTTCCCTTCTGTGAAGTTAGTTCTTATGAGATGGGTCGTTCTGTAAGTTAGTCTAACCTACCTCTTTAGTTTTCAAAATATCTGTTCGTTGTCAATTCTCTTAAGTCGTGGTGGTTTGTTCCAAATGTCGTTACAATTTCCTTGAAGAGGTCCGTCCTTCGTGTTCTCTTCCTTTTCTGGATGTGTTTTATTTGGGTTTTGTTAATTCTTTTGCCATCCCTAAGGGACCGCCGAGTCTGTCATTTCTTAGACAGACGTTACGTCTTGTGGACCTAAACTAGGGACCTAGTCCTTCTAGGGGACCTCTTCCCTTACCCATTGGTGAGGTCATAAGAACGGACCTGTTAAGGTACCTGTCTCCTCGGTTCACCCGATGTCAGGTACCACAGTGTCTCAGTCTGTACTGACTCGTTGTCTCTTCTTTTACCATTATCCTAGTACGTATAACTATTAATGGAATTTACATTTACCTAATTTTAATGGTTTACCGACTCACCTACTTTTGTACCTTCGTAAAGGTAGTTGGTGTAGGAAGATGAATTGGAGGGTTCACCACACATTAATAAAATGTAACAATTCAATTAGTACAGAGGTAATACCAAACACTGACATTAATAGAGAAAATAAAAACCAGACCGATAACTAACACTTTTGACTCTTGGTAGAAAATAATGACACTAATACATTGTTAATAAGTAAAATTATGGTAACATAGTACTAATCAGTTGTCTTTTGTTTTATTAAGATGTAATGACTTTGGAGGTAAATTGTCTTTTTTTACATTAGTGAAAAATTTTAGGTCTACGTGTAATCTTAATAGAATCTTAAGAACATTTTATGTTTACAAGTCCATAATAAAAAAGAGTTTTCAAGGTCCACACTGAAATTTCTCAGTACAAATTTTCGTTGACCTGATATATTTCTCGAAAATGAAAATGGGTCAAACAAAGTGGAAAAGACAAAGTATAAGCCACGAGAGCACAGAAGGTAAAAAAATTAGAGAAAAAAGGAACAACCAGAGAGAGTTCCGAAATAGTTCTCGTCAACTTTTCGAACACACACACACATATATTATACATATTATCTTATATATATAAGGTCTTTTGTACTTAAAAACGAATCGATTTTTTAAATACTGTAAAACCAAGGTGAACAAACTGATTCATACTTATCTTACGATCTAAGGATTAAATATAAGTGGTTTATGAAACTATTCAAAGTAAATAAGACCGTAGATACTAATGACAATTTTCAGACCTTCCTAATAAAATCACTAAATTTTTTTTTAGACTAACTCCGAACTTAGGTTAAGATTTTTATATTTATTAGGTTAAGATTTTTATATTTCTTTATGATACGAAATTTTTTTTTTTGGTCCTTTAATTATACACTATACACTATGTCATAATAATTGATTTTATGTCTAAAAGAAGTTTAAAGTGTTTTAAAATACGATCACAGGTGATAAACAAAGTATGGAATAAAGTGTCACATAAGACAACGTGACTCGTCGAAGTCGACGTATATTGTTTAAGACTATTTAAGGAAAAAGTAAAAATAAGACAATGTTTGTAAAAATTTAATAGGAATAATACCGAAGAATCTATGTGGGTAGTAAATTTTCATCTGTAAATTAAAGATTTAAGTTCCCCAAAATTTTTTATGGAAACTATAATTAAAGAGTAAAACTATAATTAAAGAGTAGCTTTACGGAATATACGTTAGTGGGAGACAAGAAAAAACCAGAAAATTGAAATAACTCTGAATGTTGCCGATTCAGTTTCTAGACAAAACCATTTATAGTGTGACGTGAACTGTTATACACCCAATAAAAGTTCATAGACAACCGCAACTAAACTTATATAAAGGTGTCCCTAGTCTCTTCTCTGAGACGTACTGAAGTCACGGAAATCTACTAATTTAAGACCATGGAACAAATTGTAGGGACCTATGTAAGGTCACAAAGGACCAAATATCAGATACCCTTGAACTTATCTTAGACGCAGGACAACGACATACCTTTAGTGTGTTTACGAAGTGATACAACTTAACCAAGTGTCACAAAAAGTTCAGACGATATAGGGACCACCGAGTCTACCACTTCTTAGACCGACGTCACTCCCTCGGAGCCCAAGTCGGGTACCCAGTCTTTCGAGGGGACCTCTTCCCTTTCCGTTGGGTGAGGTGATACGAACGGACCTCTTGAGGTGCCTGCCTCCTCGGACCTCCCGATGTCAGGTGCCCCAGTGTCTCGACCTGTGCTGACACACTATTGTGTGTGAGCGTATAGGGGAAGATGAAAAGACAGATAAGTAAGATAATCAAAAACTTTGAAACAATAACTTTGAGGTCTATTTTTAGAATTAAATAGATGAATTTCACATTATATATCCCCTTGATATACACTGAAACAAGACATAAAAGGTCCAACGGACATTTGTACAATAGTATGAGAGTATTAAATTTTTTCTTTTTTTTTCATGTACTACCCTAGATGTCTTCGGTGTACTCTGTCCAAATCTCCCTGTTCGTTCAGGGCATTGTCTGACTGAACATAGATTTGAACGACAGAATGATTTCCACTCGTTCTACGACTAAGACAATCGGATAACGATACTAAATTATCTAGTGATCAAAACCTTAGTCTCTTTGTAACTCAAACTTAGAACAGATCCGGTAAATGAATATCCTTTTTTTTTTTAGGGGTAGAAAGGTGGGTATTCACTGATCATTCCTGTGGAGGGAATCTACGTCAATAATTTTCCCAATTATTCTGTAATATATAGTTTCTTGTTGGTATCACTAACCGAGTACGATTTACAAATTACTATTAACAGTGGTTGTTCTCGTGAACTTTGTCGTAGGTCCTTTATACATGGTATCATTTATGGAGGAGGACGACACGAAATTCACGAACAGAAGACGAGGGAAAGAAAAAAGAATTGGACTCTACGTTTACACATCGAAAGGGTCAAAGACGGGACTAGAGATAACGAACAGTATCAGGGATTCTTACCTCCTTTACTACTTTTACAAGAACAGACTGTCCTAATCCTTCCAAGACGTCTACCATGTGGACTCTACTGTCGAAATATTTTTCTTTGGGTAGTCCTACGTAGGACGGTTTACTCTTAGGGAACGAAGACTTGTCAGGAGACCTGGGGTATGTGCATGAGGGTTACAACGATGGGAACAAATTTTTCAAACGAGTTGTAAAGGTAAGACATTTACAAAATTTTTATAAAGTCACAAGAGTCACTACTATGTGAGTACACGAAACTCTCACGTAAATTAAAACTCTTTATCGGTTTTCAAGAACTTTCGTTTTGACCATTCATGTCTTCCGGTAGATAGACACATCAAGACAAAAATTCGTTTTACTCTAAATTGAGTATTTAGTGACTACGTTACAAGAATATACCTAAAATTCATAAAGACTCCCTTTCCAGGTTTCTATAGAACTTATTCGAGTCATAAAGACCTTAGTCATACATAAAGACTTCAATAAGGAAACTTCCTGTTGACAAAAACGATGTATTGAGGGAAACACAAACGAATTTTGTGTGTCAGTGTCAGTCAGTAGTGATATATCTAGGTCTCTACCACTATAAAGAGTGTAGACATTATATAGTAGATTAAATTTAGCACGTTTTTTTAACCGTTAATATTTACAAATGATACCTCACCCAGTCTAAAGAATAAAAAGTCAAGTTCTACACGTAAAATTTACGATACACTTACATGGACACCGGATTACCTTTTTAGAACCAGATCTGATCAGTTATTATGAACATTCTGTTCACTTCAAACCAACTATTGTAAGTTCTGTCGTTCGAAGAACCCGTAGAATAAATGATCATAAAAAACCATCATTTTATTTTTAGAGGATATTAGTACCAGTAGGGTCAAACATATCCTATCATATGAAATACTTAGTTCCTTTTTTTTTTCAGATTCCAAGATCAAGTTCCACCGTTTGGTTTGTGTACCTATATGACTTAGACGTCAATGTATGTCTTGTTAAAGGAAGTTTTTTTTTTTTTTAGGTTTTGATGGACTCACTGTGGTTATGTGGTCCGTTTACTCTCTTTTGGGTTTTACTCCATCCGCCCTCTCTGACTCTCTGCCAGAACGGTATTTGGGGTGAGGGTCGATTCACTAGGGTGTAGTTCTCCCTTAAGTCTTGGGGCCCGAAGAGGGACTCGTCGTGTCCGAAACTTCGAATGTAGTTCGTGTGGTTGAAGATTTTAGATATGGACTTTCTGTTAGGAGGTTCTGTAGATCGAAACTTTCGGTCACCTCGAACGCAGGTCCTTTGGGCGTTACGGTAGCGAGAAATCTCTCGAGTGTCCGTCTGAAGGGGGGAGGGTACTGGATGGATTTTCCGTGGGTCTATAAGACCCTTTTTCCGAATAAACGAATAGAATTTCACATCGTGACCTCCCGCCCGTAGATTGAATTGTGCGTAGAACCCCGGAGGACGAGATAAGAGACTTCTGTCTCCGGTAGAAACGTAAGAGAGTCGAGTAAGGTCGAATAGTCACGGACACTCTTTCGTCGAACATGGAAGTAGCTCAAAACGAAGACGACGGGTCTCCTGTGGAGGTCTAACGGACCGAGGCCACCCGGTCGTCCCGAATGGGAACACTCAGGGTGTCTTGACATTGTTTGTCTTAAGAATGGTCGAGTAGGGGACCTAGTATCGTCCCTTCGGTGTCTGACACAGTGGGGCAGAAAATCACTTTCTCCGGATAACCAAAAGGAAGTGTCACCTTCGGACTCCCCGTGTGCAGATTAATTTGTGTGTCGGTTCCCGACACACTCCCACTCGCAACAGAAGTGCGATGGGAAGACAGTGAGAGGACTCGTAATCATTGAGGGTCTCCGTTAGGACGCGGACGTGGAACACGGGGTCCAAAATTCAGACCACGGAAAAAAAAAAACCAACGGTACGACCCTACGGAAACTAGTGGACCGACTCCACCAGTCACCCCGAACATAAGTATTCAAGTTACCCTATCACCGTCTCTTTATTCGTTTAGAGTAGACCATTAGTGGGGTACCGATTCGTGTCTTCCTCGTTTATCTTTTTGAGTAGAGGGATTAAGGAGACATTCTTCATATAAATGTCCGAAATTTTCACTAACGGATGCTCAGACCAAAGGTTGGTCGGACTTAGATCCACAACTGACTCTAGGCAGGGAGACCCGGTTACTGTCTAGAATCGTTTGGGAGTTGATGTGTGATTTTATTCAACTGACTTTTCAGTATTTCGAAACTCTCTGTTGGTCCCCCGTCCCGCCCAGGGAGCCCTTCCCCTCTTGACCGAGAAAATATGTTACGTATCTGTGTGTTGACTCTACGTTCATTTTGATTCCTTTTCTCCTTACACAAGGTTTTCCTTGTTCTATTTTGGAGTCTCTTTCTCCAATGACTTTACCTGTTTGCTAAATGGACTATCTTCAAGTTTGATTATGAGTATTTATACGAATGACACGAGTCTTCTTATCTACTCGTCTCTTTTACAGTGGTTTCGGTGTGTTTTATATTCTTTCACGGGTTTATCTTCAGTGAGACGACTCCTTACGTTATTGACTTGACTTTTCGGGTTGTCTCCCAAGTTGTCGTCCGTTCCACTTCGTCTTTTTTTCCCTTTCACGTGAGTTTCTGTGTCGCCGCTTTGAGTTAGTCTCGAAGTCTTTCTTTCGTCTCATTTAAGCTCACTTCTATCCGACTCGCCTGATACCTGTCGTTCGTTAGGTGTAAAGGCAAAATTCTCATCTCTTTCTTGTCTCTCTCTCTTTCCCTCCCCTTTCAATTCACTCCTTGGATCTCGATTCTTACAGGGATTGTGCTCCTGTTTCTGTGGATCTAAGTTCCTCGGCTCTCTCGGGTCTGTTCTCTTTAGGTTTCTCTGGGTGTAACACTGTGTAACGTTAAATTCACACTTGTCAATGTATATTCCTTTCTTAGAGTTTTCGTCGTACTCTTTTTGTTGAACCATGTTCTCTTGGAGGTTAGTCGTCTAAAAACTCGTCTTTACAACGTCCTGTCTTCCCTGACTACTATGTAAGTTTCACGTCTTTCTCTTTTTGTTTTTTGGGTTTTTTGGACGGTTTGTTCTTATGCGATGGACCGTTTTAATAAGAAGTCTTAACTTCTACTTTATCTCGCGAAAGGTCTATTTATTCACCTCAAGTAGTGGTGATTTGATCGGAATGTTCTTTTAGCCTGAAGAAATCCGATTTTTCCCCCGTGATTAATTATCATCCTTTTGTGTAATATCAAAGTGACGATTTCTGTCCATTCATCATTTCGAGTCTTATTAGAGTACAACGTTTCAACTATTCTATGAGTGAACACTTCGATCATAATTATCGATATTCATGTCATTAAACAATTCCTTATGTGTTCTTTTTTACAATTAAAACTGTAGTTTTCGTACTTTGTACTCCCGACGATTTTTACTTCTCGAAAATCTTATACTCGTTTGAATTGTACAATAGTTGAAATTTTCTGACAATATTTATACAGTCCGGAAGGACCACCAGGTCACCAATTTTTAAGGAGACGATAACGTCCCCTGTACCCAAATTAGTGACCAGACCCTTCTAAGAGGTACGACGTCCCGTCGATTCGGGTACGTGGCGTTGATAACTCGGACGCGTGGGACCTTCGTGGAAGAAACGAGGTGTTCTTCTTTTCGGTGTAGTCACTCTTCGGACTCGTAGCGTTGTTTCTTATCGGGAATGAGTGGTGTTGATGTCTTTCGGACACTCGTGGTTTTTTCTGGGTCTTTTCGGTATTTATTTATTTATTTATCTTCAAAAAAATACATTGGGAGTATTCAGTGATTTCTATTTCGTTTGTCTTTTAATCACAGTGTAATGTCTTTTAATAATTTAGTGTTTCCTTCTCGCGTTCTCTTCCTCCTTGTCTTCTTAAAGGTTAGTTAGTCTTTTATATGTTGCTCCGTCCTTCAGGTAAATTTAGATTATTAAATCTATATTTACCAGATTAAACTAGAGTTTCTGTTTCACCGACTTGCCTAATTTTTTTTTATTCTAGGTTAATATACGACGAATATTCTCTGTGTGAAGTCCGAGGACGAGACGAATTCCGAAGGGATTTGCCTCTATTCTACCGCCTTGTCTTCCCGAACTTAAGTGGAGGAGAGTTCTTTTGTGTTTTTAGTGTTGATTGACACCTTATTGACAACTAAATTTTTGTGTTTATGGTCTTAGATGGGGGTTTATATAGATTGTAAGTTTCTGTTTCGGTGTCACTCTACGGTCCTCCTTGAGTTAGGGTATAAGGTGTGGGTGGTCCAACCGATGGGTATTTTACCTGTTATTAATATCCCGTCTCCAACGGGGTGTCCCCACTTTCAACTCAAGGTGTAGTCCTTGGGGTCATACTCCCGGACCATGTCCTTCCTCTTCGAGGGTCTCGTAAGTAGAAACTTCCGACCACTCCAAACTAACGTCCTTAAGATGTCCTGACCTCCTTTGTCTATAAGATGGGAAGTTCCCTCGTGTGTTACAGAGTACGTGTGGTCCTGGGTCCCCTTCTTCATTGTTGGAGTATCCTCGGACCCGGTCTGGATGGACGGTCATGACCTCCCAAAGGGCGTCTCCGTCCCCGACAACGATAAGTGACACCTCTGTTTCTATGACTGCCATCTACAAAATTCCTAATGGGTAACCGTACTTGGGTGGACCTCCGGTTATAAAAGAGTTGTTCTAGAACAGGTTAGGTTGTCGGACATCCGAGGTCACGACTTTATGAAGTCCGGTTTGTTGTTTCACCCACCCTTGTGTCTGGGTCAGTAGTCGTCAATCGGACGGATGTACGTAGGACTCATGTGTCGGTGGAAATTTGTCTGGGGAATTGTGTCAAGACGGGTGATCTCCCTAGTCTGGGTCAAAGTAGTGGTCACCAGTCCTTGGTCAGGGAGGGTACTCCTTCGAACGTTTTCGGGTAATCTGGTCTGAATGGATGATCCCCCGTCTGTCGTTTTCCTTCTTCTTGATTTGTGGCTTCGGATTTTTGCCTTTGACGTTAGTCTTTTTAGATCTGACTTACTCTACCGTTCTTTATGCCCCCTCTACTTCCTTGTTCTATTTTGGGGTCTGTTGGTTCACTTCACCTCTATCCGTTACATAGGTTTTGTATTTAGTCTCATTACTATCATTTCTATTGGGTTCTAGAGTCATTTTCTTACCTCCTTGTCTGGTTCATCTTTGTTCTTTATAAATCGTTTCTCGATCTACTAGATTTCTAGCTTGTCCCTATTTGTTATGTTTTTGACTTTACTTTTTATACGATCTTTCTTAGTTATCGTTTTATATTCCCCGTTCTTCTTGTCTCTCCACTGAACCTTCTGTCTTTTTATCTTTAGTCAAGATACCTTGTTTTATTTCTTTCGTATTTAGTCAACATACCTTGTCTTATTTCCTTTCTATTACTTTGTTTTCACCTGTCATATTCTCTACAGACCCCGTTGTAATTTACGTAGTTATAATTGTAATATCCCCATGTGCTTCCTCTCCTATTTCTCTTTTCTAGACTCTTTTATAAACTTCTCTTTTATCGGTTTTTGAAAGAATTACATCTTTTTCTTTACCAGTGGGTTTAGGTCCCTCCTGTTTCAGAATCCGTGATATTTGGGTTGCTCCTTGTGTGGTCTATGTACCATCAATTTCACTGTTTTGAATTTCTGTTTGGTCGTCGGAAGTCTTCTCCTCTTGTGTCTACATCCTATAACCTTTGTGTGAACTTCAATTGTCTCGTGGTTGTCTTTTGTTAGACATATATCTGACGTTATAGTTTTAGAGTACCATTACCGTTTGGTTTTAGATGTTATCTATATGTTTTTTTTTTCCTTATGTTCGTGTTATGCTTTCAATTAGTAGTTTAGTGTTCTCTTGTTTTCTCCTTCTCTTCTTCTTTCTGGGATCCTTTTGTTTAAGTTTTCTTAAAAAATTTTCACCGTTATTCTTATATGTATAGTTATTTCTTACAAGTTTGCTGTTATGTTAAAGTGAGTAAAGTGAACGAGCGTTCCATTACGAGTTTTAGGAAGTTCCGTCCGAAGTTGTCATCCACTTGACTCTTGAAGGTCTATATGTTAGGCCTAAATCTTTTCCGTCTCCTTGGTCTCTAGTTTAACGGTTATAGACAACCTAGAATCTTTTTCGATCTCTTAAGGTCTTTTTGTAGATGAAAACAAAATAACTGATACGATTTCGGAGTCTGACACACCTAGTGTTGTTTGACCTTTTAAAAATTTCTCTACCCTTATGACCTGGTGGACTGGACGGAAGACTCTTTAGATAGACATCCAGTTCTTCGTTGTCAATCTTGACCTTTACCTTGTTGTCTATCTTGACCTTTACCTTGTTGTCTATCCAAGTTTGACCCTTTCCTCATATAATTCTGACATATAACAGTGGGACTAATAAATTGAATATACGTCTCATGTAGTCCACTTTACGGCCCGACCTACTTCAAATACGACCTTAGTTCTAACGGCCCTCTTTATAATTGTTGGAGTCTATGCGTCTACTGTTGTGGGATTACCGTCTTTTATTTCTCCTTGATTTCTCGGAGAACTACTTCCACTTTCTCGTCACACCTTTTCGACCAAATTTTGAGTTGTAAGTTTTGTGATTCTAATACCATAGGTTAGGGTAGTGAAACACCGTTAATCTATCCCTTTTTTTACCTTTGACACCGTCTGAAATAAAAGAACCCGAGGTTTTAGTGACGACTACCACTGACTTCGGTACTTTAATTTATGAGGAACCTTTTTTTCGATACTCTTCTGATCTGTCGTATAATTTTTCGTCTCTGTAGTGAAACGGTTGTTTCAACACATCAGTTTCGATACCAAAAAGGTTATCAGTACATACCTACACTCTCAACCTAATATTTCTTACGACTCGTGGTTTCTTGACTACGAAAACTTGACACCACAACCTCTTCTGAGAACTCTCAGGGAACCTGACGTTCCTCTAGGTTGATCAGGTAGGATTTCCTTTAGTCAGGACCCCCAAGTAACCTCCCTGACTACGACTTCGACTTTGAGGTTATGAAACCGGGAGACTACCCTTCTTGACTGAGTGACCTTTTCTGGGACTACGACCCGTTCTAACTTCCACCCTCCTCTTCCCCTGTTGTCTCCTACTCTAACAACCTACCGTAGTGGTTGAGGTACCTGTACCCAAACTCATTTGAGACCCTCTATTACTTCCTACCCCTTAGGACCACATGACGTCAGGTACCCCAGTGTTTTTCACTGGTGAATCACTGATTATGGTGAATCACTGAATTGTTGTCTTGATGGTATTTGTAATTATCTAATTTACAAGGTTGGTTTTCTGTCTGTCTGACTTACCTAATTTTTTTTTTTTTTCTGGGTCTATGTACGAGAGATGTTCTCTGGGTGAAATCTCCACCCGTATGAGTGTCTGACTTTCATCACTTCACTTAAACGAATCAGCACAGGTTGAGAAACGCTGGGGTACCTGACATCGGATAGTCCGAGGAGACAGGTACCCTAAAAGGTCCGTTATCATGACCTCACCTAACGGTAAAGGTATTTTCCATAAGGTACGTCTACGTTTTAGTTTTCTTTCGACCTCACCATTACGAACATAGTCTGTTTTATCTAAAATTTTATTAACAATGTTGTTCTCTGTTTCTTCCTGTGACGTATTACTAGTTCCCCAGTTAGATTCTTCTTCTACGTTATTAACATTCATATATACGTGGATGGATCTACGTGGAGTTGTATATTCCTTGTATATTTTCGGTATTTTTTTCTTTGTCTGTCATTGTTTCATTATTATTACTGAAATGATGGGGTGAAAGTAGTTCCTGTATAGTAACTCTGTTTTAGTCATTCCTTTGTGTCTGGAATTTATTGTGTAATCTGATCTACCTGAATTGACTATAAATATCTTGTAAAGTAGGTTTTCATCGTTCTCTGTGTAAGAAAAGTTCCCATGTACCTTGTGACCGGTCCTGACTAGTTTACGACCCGGTGTTTCACTCGGAGTCATTTAAATTCTTGTGACTTTTACGTAGTCCGTAGAAAAGACTTGTGTCGTCATACGCTTGTCTTTTCTTGATGTTCTATTTTCTGAAAATGTTTTGTGTTTGAGTACCTCCGATTTGTTGTAGGATGATTTGTTGGTTACTAGGGACCTCTATAGTTTCTTTTTATTTTTATATGGACCTCTGTTTAATTTGACTTCCGTACTCGGTTTGGATACCCTCCTTGGTTTTCGTCAACATTCTCCCTTCGAATATCGTTATTTCAGAATATCGTCCTTTGATCTTTTTGACGTTTTTAAAGTTGGAATGTGGACTTCGTTGATCTCTTTCTTCTTTTTGTTTTAGGTTTCTTCCTTTCTTTATTAGTTTTGGTCTCGTCTTTGTTTTCTCTCTTTTTGTCTTATCTTTTCTACTTATTTTGACTTTCGACTAATAGACTTTTCGATTTGTTTTAACTATTTGAAAACCGGTCTAAGTAGTTCTTCTTTTTTTTCTAAGTTTCGTTATTTTATTCATCACTTTTTCCCATTTAATGCTGACTGTGATGTCTTTATATTTCCTAGTGTTCTCTTATGATGTTCCTTGCCATACGGTTATTTTACCTGTTTCTCCTGCTTTACCTGTGTAAAAGTCTTTCCATGTTAGAAAGTTCGGACTTGGTCCTTCTTTATCTTTTATAGTTGTCTAGTCAGTGTTCGTGCCTTTGACTAAATTTTGGAGATTGTTTGTTTTCAGGTCCTGGTCTACCGAAGTGACCACTTAAGATAGTTTGTACATCTCTTCTCAATTGTGGATGAGAAGACTTTAATAACGTTTTTTTAACGTCTCCTTCCTTGTGAACGTTTGAGTAAAGATATTCTCGTGGTAGTCAGACTATACTTTTTGTCTCTATGTTGTTGTTGTAATGTCCGTATCTAGTAACTACGTGTGTCTGTGTTTTTGGGAGTTCTTTAATGGTCGTTAGACTTAGGTCGTTACGAAGTTTTCCTAGTATGTGGTACTAGTTTACCATAAATAAAGTCCCTCCGTTCTCCAAAAGTTATCGACGTTTCGTTAGTCACACTATGTCGTGTAATTGTTTGACTTCTTATTTTTGGCAAACTAGTAGAGTTATCTACGTCTTTTTCGAAAGATACTTTAAACTATAGGCAATTATTATTTTTGAGAGGTTTTTCACCCGTGTACCCCATGTATAAAGTTGTTAGATTCCCGGTATATGTCGTTGAGATGTCAATTGTAGTATGAGTAGTCATTCTTAGACTTTCGTAAAGACTCTAGACCTTGTTGTATTCCTACAGGTGAGAACGTGGGGAAAAAATGATCGCCAAAACCTTCAGGATCAGTACCGTTAGTCTCTTCTTTTTCTTAACTTTCTTTAAGTTAAACTTTTTCTTCTTCATTTTGACAGTAACAAACGTCTACTGTCTACTGTATACTATGTATCTTTTAGGATTTCTAAGATGGTCTTTTGATGATCTCGAGTGGTTATTTAAACCATTTCAACGTCCTATGTTTTAATGGAACGTCTTTAGACAAAGTAATGATATCTGATTGTTACCTTATAGTCTTTCTACTTAATTTCTCTGTTAGGATAAATGTCAAGTAGATTCCCTTATTTTATGGACCCTTATTTAGATGTCCTTTTTCTGGAGGTGAGGTTTTTGACAACTTTCTTTAACTTCTGTTGCGTCTACCTTTCTATATGTTACAAGAACTTAATCTTTTTTTTTTATAACAGTTTAATGATATGATAGGTTCTGGTAAATGTCTAAGTTACGTTATCAATAGTTTAATTGTAACCGTAACAAAGTGTCTCGTTCTTGTTTTTTAAATTTGAACATGTCTCAGTCTTCTTGTACCTATCGGTTTCATCAGAACTAAATTTTTTTTTAATGTCCTTAGTCCAAGACATTGAAGTCTGATGTAATGTTTCGATGTCAGTAGTTTTGCCATATCATGACCGGGGGGTTTGTCTTTATGTCTAGTTACCTTGTCCTGGTTTTCGGGTCTTCATTAGAAAACGTGAATACGAGTTAATTAGATACTGTTTACTCCGTTCTTATATGTTACCTCTTTTCTGTCAGAGAAGTTCTTCACCACGACCCCTTTAACCTGTCGATGTACGTTTTATTGTTTTAATCTGTAAGAAATTATGTTTATGCGTTGTTATCAAAGTTTTACCTAATATATCTGGACTTATATTCTGGTCTATGATATTTTGAGTCCCCTTTTGTGTACGTCTTATGAGAAACTATATTTAGGGTAAAAACCAAAGTGGAGGGTCTCATTACTGTTATTTTTATTATTTGTTTACCCTCGACTTATTTGAATTTTCGAAATGGTGTCGTTTACTTTGGTATGTACTTTGTTTTCTGTTTGGTGTCTCACGCCTTTTACAAACGTTTACTACGTTGACTGTGTCCTAATTAGAGGTTTTATATGTTTGTCGAGTGTCTCGAGTTATCTTTGTTTTGTTTTGTTTACTGGGTTAGTTTTTTACCCGTCTTCTGAATTTCTCCATAAAAGGTTTCTTCTGTATGTCTACGGTTTCCCCATGTACTTTTCTACGAATCCAGTGATTAATAATGTCTTTACGTGTAGTTTTGACGTTACTCTATAGTGGAGTGTTGTCAGTCTTACCAGTCGTAGTTTTTTTAGATGTTCATTATTTACGATCTCTCCTACACCTCTTGTCCCTACGACCTTTTCTAACTTCCGTCCTCCTCTTCTCCTGCTATCTCCTAATACAAACCTACCGTAGTGACTGAGTTACCTGTACTCAAACACGTTCGAGACCCTCTGCCGTTTCCTGTCCCTTCGGACCGCACGACGTCAGGTACCCCAGTGTTTCTCAGTCTGCACTGACTCTCTGACTTGTATTGTTGTTGGATGCGTCAACGAAGGGTCCACCACGATCCCCATTTCTTGGACCAACGGTTGTGTTCTCAGCATTCTCTGTACCCAAGTTAGGGACCCAACCCTTCTAGGGGACCTCCTTCTTTTCCATTGGGTGAGGTCATAAGAACGGACCTCTTAGGGTACCTGTCTCCTCAGACCGTCCGATGTCAGGTATCCCAACGTTTCTCAACCTGTACTGACTTCACTGAATCGTACGTGACTCTGACTACCACCTTTACATTTAACCATATCGGTGATTTCTCTTGTTTGACCTCCAAGAAAATTTTTGATTTTTATCTCGATAGTACCTTTTCACTCTCATCACAGACTGAGAAACGTCGGGACACCCGAGGAGACAGGAACCTTAAGAGATCCATTCTTAGGACCTCACCCATCGGTAAGGAAAAAGGTCCCCTAGAAGGGATGGATCCCTAGTTTAGACCCAGAGACCGTAACGTCCGTCTAAGAAATGGTAGCCTCGGTGGTCCCTTCGGACGATATCGGTGGTTTTACTTGTCAGACCTCCAAGAATTTTTTCGATTTTTATCTCGCTGATATATTAGGTCGTTATGGTGAGGACCCGTAAATCGGTCTCCTTTTGAGGACTTTCCTATGTAAGTCGGGTTATAAGTAACGTGGGGATAAATGTTTTCGGTTTTGTACCTTCGTTGGATTTATAGGTAACTGTCGACTTACCTATTCCTTCTACACCAAATGTCTCCCTCTCTCTCTCTGTGTGTGTGTGAAGTCTATATTCCTGTCTGTGTCTGACATTTATTTGCCTATGTTTCTTTATCAGGTGCGTTTACTTTTAATTTCTTTTAATCTTATCGTTATAAATATAGTCCGTTCTGTCTTAAATTCTGTTTCCGACATCAATTTCAGTATAGACATATATATCACCTTATAATGAGTTGGTAATTCTTTTTACTTTCTTAGGGTAGAAGTCGTTGAATCTACCTAAACCATTAATAGTTTCTCTTTCTGTTTATAGTATACTATAGTGAATACACGTCTTAGATTTCTTTTACTATGTGTATTTGGATAAATGTTTTCCCTTTTCTGAGTATCTGAAACTTTTGTTTGAAGACCAATGTTTTACCCTTTTCGTCTCCCCTACTATTTGACCATCGAACTCTGACTGTATGCGTGATAAAATTTATACATTGCTTAGTCCCGGAGGACATATTGTTTTACTTGAGACGAATTATAAGACATTATTGTATATACCCTTTTTGAACTTTTTATTATCTATATACATACATATATTACTTTAGTGAAACAACATGTGGACTTTAATTGTGTTAAACTCTGACTTTTATGAGGTCATATTTTTTTCTTGAAAAACTTTTTTCCTTTATAAAAATTTTAATTTTCTTTTAAACTCATTGTTATGAATCTGTTTTATCTGAAAATTCTCTTTCTGATATTAATCTCTGTTTCAGTAATGTATTACTGTCTCCCAAGTCAAGTTATTTTCCTATATTACACATTTATTAATACATCAGCTGTATCTTCGTGAAGTTATATATTCCGTTTATAATCGTCTAAATACCCTCTTTATGTAGTTCCTTATCTAGTAGGTCTGTCTTTTAGTTATCCTTTTTGTCCGAAATATACTACACAATCTGATCTATCTTAATTTTATATATATTTCTTGTAACAGTCTGAAATATAAAACCCCGAGGTTTTAGTGACGTCTACCACTAACGTCGGTACTTTAATTTTCTACGAATGAGAAACCTTCCTTTCAATGCTGGTTGGATCTATCATATAACTTTTCGTCTCTGTAATAAAACGGTTGTTTCCAGGTAGATCAGTTCCGATACCAAAAAGGTAATCAGTACATACCTACACTCTCAGTCTGACACTTCTTTCGACTCGCGGCTTCTTAACTACGAAAACTTGACACCATAACCTCTTCTGAGAACTCTCAGGGAACCTGACGTTCCTCTAGGTTGGTCAGGTAAGATTTCTTCTAGTGAGGACCCACAAGAAACCTTCCTGACTACGACTTCGACTTTGAGGTCATGAAACCGGTGGAGTACGTTTCTCAACTGAGTAACCTTTTCTGAGACTACGACCCTCCCTAACCCCCGTCCTCCTTTTCCCCTGTTGTCTCCTACTCTACTGACCTACCGTAGTGGTTGAACTACCTGCACTCAAACTCACTTGAGACCCTCAACCACTACCTGTCCCTCCGGACCGTACGACGCTAAGTACCCCAGCGTTTCTCAGCCTGTACTGACTCACTGACTTGACTTGACTTTCTTGTAAGGTATGATTTTATTGTATTATGTATAAGATAGTTCTCGTGTGCCTTGTAAGAAATCGTATATAGTATAAAATCCGGGATTTTGTAAAGCATTATTTAAATTCCGACTTTAGTACTATACTTTGATCTTTAGTTAAAGTTCTTCTTTTTACCTTTTAAGTGTTTATACACCTATAATTTGTTGTATGAGGACTTGTCGGTTAACCAGTTTCTTTAGTTTTCTCTTTATTTTTTTTATGGGACTCTCTTTGCTTTTGTCTTTAAGATATATGGTTTTGTATGTCCCACGAACCGTTTCGTTAAGATTCTGTTTTCAACTATCCGTATTTACGGATGTAGTTCCTTTTTTTCTATTTTCTAAAGTTCATTTGTCGAATTGAAATTTGAAACTCCTTGGTATAATTCTTACTTACTTCAAAATCGAATACCATTTTTTTCTTTTCCTTTATTTCTAGTTTATTCTTTTTTATTTTATCCCAGATTCTTCTGTTCTCTTTTACAATTCGATTCTCTTCCTAAAAACTTTTGGCTATCTTTTGATTTATAAATCGATGGGAGTGGTTTTGGTTTTTTCTCTAGGTTTATTTATTCTTGTCTTTTCTTACTCCTCTGTAGTGTTGACTATAGTGTCTTTGTGTTTTCTAGACCTCTGACACTTTTCGACATGTCATCTTTTTGACCTGTTGGTTCGAGTCTGCCATCTCAGACGGACGTCACGCCCTCTTGACCCGAGTTAGGGACCCGACCCTTCTAGGGGACCTCCTCCCGTACCGTTGGGGGACGTCATGAGAACGGACCTCTTAGGGGTACCTGCCTCCTCGAACCACCCGACGTCAGGTACCCCAGCGTCTTAGCCTGTGCTGACTCGTTGATTCGTGTTCTGACTTAGTACTTCTGCATTTTGTAGACTTATCTGGTCACTGATTATTCCTCTGATCTCTCCACTGGTTTCTACAGGATTGACCCGGAAGGACCACCGTGTCACCTATCCTCAGACGGTCAGCTCCGTCCCCCGTACCCGAACTAGGGACCAGACCCTTCTATAGTGTACGACGTCTAGTCGATTCGGACACACGGTGGTGGTACGAGGTCTCGGGTGCTCGGTGACGGCTCGGGTGTGTGGTGTCGACGGCTTCGACTAATGACTCGGGTGTGTGGCGTCGACGACTTCGACTAATGACTCGGGTGTGTGACGTCGATGGCTTCGGCACGCGGCTCTCGGACACCAGTCGGTCTCTTCGGGGACGGAAGGTCGTCCTTCCTCGGGGGTGAGAGACGTTGGTCTCCTTCGGACACACGTCGTTACTTCTGAGCTGTGTTGGCTTTTACTTTGTTTATTTGTCTGATGTAACTCTTTAATTTCAGGGTGGTTGCGTGCCAGACTATGGTCTACTGAAGTGACCATTTAAGATGATTTACAAGATTCTTCTTAATTTTGGTCAGGAAGAGTTTACGAAGTTTTTTTTATATTCTTCCTTGTGAAGATTAGAGGAAAATATTTTTCACTTTCACTTCAGCGAGTCAGCACAGGTTGAGAAACGCTGTGGTACCTGACGTCGGGTGGTCCGAGGAGGTAGGTACCCTAAGAGGTCCGTTCTAATGACCTCACCCAAGGGTAACGTAAGAGGTCCCCTAGAAGGGCTGGGTCCCTAGCTTGAGTCCAGAGGGTGTGACGTCCTCCGGTGGTCATAAAACTATGACTTTGGTTTGTTGTGACTGGGGGAGTTTTCTTTAATCTGGTAATATGGGGACTATTTGACCTACGTTTTTAAGAGTTGTTTTGTGCTTGTTTCATTTAAGTTATGTAATTTTCATAGTTGTGGTACTAATTCACCTTAAATAAAGACCCTACGTTCCTACCAAGTTATAGAAGTTGGTTTAGTTGTGTATAATTGTTTTACTTCACATTTTTAATACAATAGTAGAGTTGTCTACATCTTTTATATGAACTGTTTTAAATTGTGACTAAATATTGTTTTTCGTAAGTTGTTCTAATGTATATGTGTGTGTGTATATATATATGTGCACATATATACGTATGAATGTACACATATATATGTACATGCATATATATGCTGTGTTCTCTGCGTCCAAGTTAGGGTCCCAGTCCTCGTAGGGGACCTCTTACTTTGCCGTTGGAGAAGGTCATAAGAACGGATCTTATAAGGTACCTGTCTCCTCGGACCACCCGATGTCAGACACCCCAGTCTCAGTCTGTATTGACTCACACGCTCGTCTGTGTCTGTGTGTGTGTGTATAGATATGGATATGTATATCTATGTATATACATATAGAACAACTTTCAATATATATATATATATATATATATATATACCTAAGAAGGAGTTGGATTATTTCCGGTATACACTTTTAAGGTGTCGATTACAGTATAAGTTGCCACTTTTCAACTTTCAAAAAGAAGATTCTAGTCCTTATACTGTTACTACGGTTGAAAACGGTGAAAATAAGTTGTGTCATAACCCTCAGAGTAGTCTCCTTAATCAATCTTTTTCTTTCTTTTAGTAGGCTTAACTATTCTTCATTTTGACGGTGATAAAAGTCTACTGTACTATAGTATGAACCCTTTGAAAGTTCTAAGGTGTTTAGAATCCTATTTACTTAGATCTTTCAACTTCCTATGTTTTTAGTCATAAGTTTCCAGATAACATAAAGATATGTGATTATTCCTTACTATACAGTTTTGACTAGTAAATAGGACTACTAAATACATGTCGAACACCTTGTTTAAAGTTAGAAACATGCACAAGTTAATTGGTAGTGTAGGGTCGTGCATTAAATTTTATATGTTCTTATAGATGAAAACCTTTTTACAGATAAATCTAGAAGACGGGTGAAAAACTAACCCAACAAACGAAAAAAAACTATAACTCGAGGTACTCGAGAAACATATAAAACCTATAATTAGGAGACGACCAACGTAGTAAACGTTTATAAAAGCGGTAATAAACCCAACGGAAAAGTAAAACAATTAGTAAAGGAAACGACACGATTTCGAAAATTTGAATAAGTCTAGGACAAGTGTACAAAAACGAAAATAAAAGTAACGAGACCCTCCACTTTGGTTTTTCCATTGCGACCCTAAATATAGTTTCTCCCAAGACGGATACAGAAAGAGATACTCAAAATATCATAGACCAGAATATAAATCCAAAAATTAGGTAAAATAAAACACATAAACATAATTTCTTCCAAATTAAAACAAGAAAATGATCGTCGACAGGTCAAAAGGGTCGTGGTGAATAACTTTTCTGACAGAAAAGAGGTAACATATAAGAACGGACGAAACAGTATCTAATTAACTGGTGTCCACGTACCCTAATAAAGACCCGAAAGACAGAGTAAGGTAACTAGACATTAGGACAAAACCCCGGTCATGGTATGACAAAACTACTGACATCGGGACATCATATGAAACTCCAGTCCCTCAGACTAAGAACGTTAAAATAAAAGGAAATAGTTCTAACAAACCGATATGTCTCAGAAACACCGAGGTATGTTTAAAAAAAGAAGATCGAGATACTTCGTATGTCAGGAAGTAAACTATTCAAGACGTAACTTAGACATCTAACAGAACCCATCGTATCAGTGAACTGTAATAACTAAGGTGGTGAGGTTCTTGTAACGTATAGAAAGGTAGACAAACACAGTAGAAACTAAAGAAAGTTGTCGTAGAATGTCAAAAACCTCATGTCCATAAGACGGAGGAATCCATCCAAATAATGTCCACAAAATAAGAAAAACTACACTACCATTTACCGTAACAAAGAAATTAAAGCGAAAGACTATAAAAGTAAAATCCTCATATCTTTACGTTCTCTTAAATAACTACTAGAGATGACCAAAAGACCACCAGAAATCCTAAAAGATACATATCACAGTACAGTAGACGGTAGACGTTTGTCACTGCCAAAATGACGAAGAAAAGGTTAAACCTAACGGAAATTAAGAAAAAGAAGAGACTAACGACAACGATCCTAAAAGTTTTGATACGACTTCCAAAACTTCACCATTCTTACTGTAGGAACAGAACAAGGACTAGAATCTCGTTTAAGAAAATCGAAAAGTGACAACTCATACTACAGTCTAGAGCCAGACAGTACACACCGGAAATAGTACAACTCCATACAAGGAAGACACGGATGAGAGATCTCTCCAAAAATAGTATTTACCCACTCGAAAAAGACGTAGATGACTCTACTAGTATACTAAATAAATAAAAAGGAAGTCAGAAAACTACGCCACATAGTCTAACTGACTAAACGTCAATAACTTTTTAGAAACATAGGGACCTTATTTATGGTGAAATAGTACCACGCACTAGGAAAATTACATAACGATCTAAATCTAACGATCATTAAATAACTCCTAAAAAGACAGATACAAGTAGTTACTATCAAGTCAAGTCAGGGGGTCAGTACGGGTCGAGAAACGCTAGGGTACCTGATGTCGTGAGGTCCGGGGGGACAGGTAGTGGTTGAGGGCCTCGAACGAGTTTGAGTATAGGTAACTCAGTCACTACGGTAGGTTGTTGGGTAGGAGACAGTAGGGGAAGAAGAGGACGGAAGTTAGAAAGGGTCGTAGTCCCAGAAAAGGTTACTTAGTAGAGAAGAGTAGTCCACCGGTTTCATACCCTCGAAGTCGAAGTCGTAGTCATGAAGGTCACTTATAAGGTCTGACTAAAGGAAATCCTACCTGACCAACCTAGAGGAACGTCGGGTTCCCTGAGAGTTCTCAGAAGAGGTTGTGGTGTCAAGTTTTCGTAGTTAAGAAACCGCGAGTCGAAGAAATACCAGGTTGAAAGTGTAGGTATGTACTGGTGACCTTTTTGGTGTCGAAACTGTTCTACCTGGAAACAGATGTTTCATTACAAAGAAAAACTTATACGACAGATCCAGACAGTATCGAAAAGAAGGTTCCTTGTTCGTAGAACACTAAGGTACCGACGTCAGTGATAGATGTCACCAAAACCTCGGGTTCTTTTGACAGTGACAAAGTAACAAAAGGGTAGATAAAGGGTACGTCACTACCCTGGTCTACAGTACTAGAAGTAAAAAACTTTCAACTGAAAATCCGGTTGAAACAGTGAGAGGAGAACGTGAAAGTAGTTCTCCGAGAAATCAAGGAGAAACGAAAGACGGTATTCCGTGAATAGTAGTTACTATTCACGGACGATAAAAGAAAAAATACATAGTAACAAAAAACTTACCTCCATTTCCACTGGAAAATCTTACTCAAACCCGTATAAAAAAGGAGAATTTAAAAAACCTTATTAAAGTCTTATCCACAATTGGGGAGAAATTTGTAAACTATCTTAAGTGGACCCTTCGTAGACCAGGAACTGAAAACAAACAACTCTTAAAATTTTAGTCAAATTTACAGTCACGAACACTGATCAAATAAATATAAAAGATAAAGAAGGACTAAATACGAATGTTTTATCATAAAAAGATTCTAAAGTAGATAAAGAAGATCTTACAGGTAAAATAACCGTATATTAAAGAACATCATCGGAGAAGACTAACAAACAATAAAGACACCACAGTTAATATTACAGAGAAAAAAATTGACGATTAAAATAACTATCCTTAGGAGAGGAAAAAAAGAAAATTTTTTAATACATGAATAAATAAACCACAAGATCCAAGTAGCACCGTACAACCTGGAAAAAAAGTCAACACTGTACACACTAAATCAAGGAACTGGTTCCTACCTTAGGTCAAGGGGACGTAACCCTCGCACCCCAGAATCGGTGGACTGGTAGTCGTATAAGGGACAGAGGAAAAAAAGGAACTAATCAGATCGATTTCCAAATAGTATGTCTACCGGTTCTTCGTGTACTTTTCTACAAGTTGTGACGATTAATTGTCTCTTTACGTTTAGTTTTGGTGTTGCACCATAATGAAGTGTGGCCAGTCTTCCCAATCATAGTTTTATAAATGGCCTGAAGGAACCACCTATTCTTCACCTATTCTTAGGTGGACGGTTACGTCTCCTACACCCAAACTAGGGACCGGACCCTTCTAAGGTGCACAGTACCTCGCTGATTCAGACACACGGTGGTGGAGACTCGGACGTGTGAGATCTGGACGCTCGGTGTTGATGGCGCGAGTACACGGCATTGATGACTTCGGACGTGTGTGATCCTGGGCTTTCGGTCCTGATGTCTTCGGGCACGAGGTGTTCTCTTGGGTAGTATAACCCTTCGGACACGTGACGTTACCTCTCCTCGAGGACGAGCGACGTTGATCTCTTTCGGGTGCGTCTCGTTGTTTCTGGGCCGTGTCGGTTTTCATTCATTTATAGTTACTTTTATAATTTTTTAGGTGTTTGTCATTTACGATCTCTCCCTCATATCTTTTTCCTTGGTAGGCTGTGATAAAGTCCCTTTCATTTAACCATGACGGGATACCTTTTCGCAGACGGATGGTAAGTCCTCTGGACTCAAGTTAGGAACCCACCCCTTCTAGGGGACCTCTTCCTTTACCGTTGGGTCAGGTCGTGAGAACGGACCTTTTAGGGTACCTGTCTCCTCGGACCATCCGATGTCAGGTACCCCAGCGTTTCTCAACCTGTGCTGACTCGCTGAAGCGAAAGTGAAATACCTCTTGTCTTGTCTCCAGGGAATTTTTTTGATTTTTATCCCAATGGTATGAGTTCGTTAGGGTGTAGGTCCGTATTTGGGTCTCTTTTGGTATGAAACTTTGCTGTGCACGTGAGGCTACAAGTGACGTCATGACAAATGTTCTCGGTACGGAACCTTCGGTGGATTTACAGGTAGTCGTCTACTTACCTATTTTTTCTACACCACACAAATATGTATATGTTTGTATGTGTGTAGGTCTCACAATGAGTTGATATCTTTCCCTACTTTATTCAAGTTCCCGTCGTTGCACTTACGTGGATTTTTACTAGAATCACGCACTTCAGTCAGTTTCTGTCTACAGTATGCTATAGTGAAGATGTACCTTAGCTTTTGTATAATGTTTACTTGGATAAATGTCTTGTCTTTGTCTGAGTGTCTGAATCTTTTGTTTGAATGTTATGGTTTCTCTTGCTGCCACCATTCCCTATTTAATCCTCCGACCCTAATTTTATATACGTAATGATAAGTATTTTCTCTACTAGTCCTCCCCTGGTTGCATATTGTGTCCTCGTAGATGAATTATGAGACATTATTGAACATAACTTTTTCTTAGACTTTATCTCATCTATACACATATTGATTTAGTGAAACGATATATTGACTTTGATTACGTCGTCAAAATTAGTTGATAGGACACTATATTCTCTTAAAAAAATTTTTTCTTGTGGACTAAAACAGATTTTCAGAGGTTACTCGGAGACAAGAGAGGTAGAGGCGTCGTGGATTCGTCACAAGCTCAGTGAGGATAAATGGTTAGAGAGGGAACTCGAGACAGAGAGTAGAAGTATTGTGAAGTGTCCATTTCTTTCACTCGATGTCTCTTAAACCCAGGATACGGGTTTCTAGGGAGAGAGGATTCCTCACCTGGTTCCTGAGCTTTGGTCGGTACACACGTATGTCCAGGTCGTGAGTGGTTCTTCGGGACCACTGAGTTTCACCTACGTTATTTGCGGTAGTCGCCTCGCGACAGTTCTGGAATTGACCTGCCCCGTCTCCGACGTCCTAACGGATCGGTCAGGCTCTCAGAGTGCCGACAGGTGCCGTGTGAGACACCCAAGTTCGCGTAGGGAACCAGGAAGTCCACCGGAGCGGGCGCGAGGGAGACCGTCGGGGCTGAGACCGAAAGAAGTGAAAATGGCAAACTGAGGAGTAATTGGGGTGAGACTATCCCATTTGTCCCTGTCTGCTTTCTCTCTCTCGTCTTTCCGTAATGGAATCGACAAATAGGGACGTACTGTATATTAAGTGTGGTTGTGTGATTTTATAATTCTGTGAAAAAGAACTGTTGAAGGAAATTTGTTGTCCTTCTTAAGGAAGACAGAGAAAGTGAATTCGTTTGATATTAAAAGAAGACACACACCGAAACAGATTGTCCGCGTCTTAAACTCTAATAAATCTTTTCATGAACCAAAGAAGTGAATGAAAGCATACACACTTTAAGTTGACTGTTAAATTCACCCCTAAGAAAGAATTTGAGACGTTTACCCACAAATTAAACCCGTAAAGAGGTCAAAGAAACAAACAACAATAGGAACTATTACATCAGGGTAATGACACTTTATAATTCCAACGGATTAGTACTTTCTGATTACTCGTTATTTATACGAACTAACCGATAAGAGTTATATCTACTCTTATTCTTTACTTGATGAGAGAACTAATACCCTGGTACAAAGAAAGGAATGTAATTGATGTTGAATCTAGGAAATTTTTTCACTCCTGACCCGAGCCTATATTGACTTCGTCCATCGATTAAGAGTTCCTCAAACGTAAAATTCTCCAAGTTGTCTTTACGGATGAGTAGATAGGTTAGTCAAGTCAAGTCACCGAGTCAGTACAGGTTGAGAAACGTTGGGGTACTTAGTGTCGTGCGGTCCGGAGGGACAAGTAGTGGTAGAGAGCCTCAAGTGGGTCTGAGTGCAGGTAACTCAGGCACTACGGTAGGTCGGTAGAGTAGATAGGTTATTAATATGAAAAAAGAATTATAGTTTGGGTGACTAAAATGAAACCCGTTTCTATAAAGGTTCGTTTTCAATATCAGTTCTTCTACATTCGGTTTCAATAAACCTCTTGAAGACTCCTTTATGGTATTTTCCCCCCGTCAGTCTGGTTGTGTGGGAGGGGATCCGAGAAAGGACGACCTACACCTGTATTAATGTCGTGGGTAGAGTGTGTTCCACTTGAACTCCTACTTTTGATACGAAAGTCTTATTTTTCCGTCTTTTCATATTCCTTGGTGTAGGGACACTTGACGGACAGTGACCTGGAGTAGACCCTCTTTGGATAAATAATATATAAATTCAGTGACAATAAAGACCAGAGACAGCGATCGTCAATCTATATTAAGGATTATCCAGATACCTCATTTTATGAGTGGTGACAGATTCAAATCTTCCGTTCCCCAGAACAATCAGAATTCGAAACTAGAGACATCTTTACGTTTCAGGGGACCTTCTCCAGGGGAGTAACTTGAATACCAGTGAAGATGTGTCGTCCAAAAAAAGTTTCTGTCTCTTTCGTCGGTGTCTTCCGAAATCCCGCTTGTTTTTTTTCCACAAACGACAACAGTACCTCCCGTATGTTCTTTTCGTTAATGTGTTTAGTTCCATTATTTAGTGAAGTAAAATCGGATTTACCTCCTCACTAGTTCTCTGACGTGACTCTAAAAAACCCTCTAAGGTTTTGTTTCCTTTTTATTCCCTTAGTGTAGTCATCCCGTTGAACACGATTCGGTTTTCTTTTTCGTCATATCAAGACAAGTAGACGCAGAGGGGACTTAAAATATCAGTGTAAGGGGTGGGTCTCTACCTCTGATTGACCCGTTCTTCCAAGGTGGACCCCCGTGAAGGGGGAGTCGTCTGTAAGTCCGGGGAGGAACAAGGGGGCATTTTTAAATGACACAATAAGAGTCTAGCTAGGCGAGGACGACTATGGTTCTCAGTCCCTAAAAATGTCTTTATAAACTTATTGCAAGCGAGAAGAAAGAGAAACTTCAAGGTCAGTAATATTAAGTCGATAAAGAACCGAGTATTTGAACCGTTCCGAAAACCCTGTTTTTTTTTTAGTAGAGTAACCGTCTCTCCAAAGAGTATACGACTGTCAAATCGAATATACTTTAGCGACTCATTATCCTTCCTATTTTGTTCCTAAAAGTCCCTTGTCCTTCGTCTCACGGGAGGTGTTTGCTTAAGGTCTGTGACTAAAAACGAATAGACTTTTCTACTTCCCTGAAACGAAACTTCGCCGCAAGTGAATGGAGGACGATTTTGACAAATAAGACACACTAAAGAGGTGACATACCTCTCACCAAAACAGAGGAGGGGGTTTGGAAGAAATTCACGACAAAGTCTACATTAACCCCTGACAGTACAGCCTCGTCGGAACAGATTGGGGAAGACGATTCCTCGTGTCGACCTCCGGCTCCTGGTGAATCCTACGGAGTGTGAGTTCCTCGGGAAGTAAAGTTTTGTTTAGAGAATTTTTATAAGGAACCTCGTTCAAAAACATCTGTCAAGATAGACTGTAGAGTATTTTTGAGTCCTCTCCTTCGAACACACAGAGACTTCTCTCCGGTAGAGGTAGGGACATAGACTTCGTGTACCTTTTATGATTAATCGATTCAGGAACCCATGTGTTACGTCCTCTGTAGACGGGAACAAAAGAGGCACAATTTAGGGAAAAGGTACGATCTCCTTTTGACGTCTCATTTTTACCAGGTTTAATTTTTGTACGAGAAGGTATGTTATAGGACAGGACGAAGTGTCGCGGTATTAAGAGGAGATGACATTTGTTAATCTATGCCGATAACATTTTAATCGAGGTTAAACGTATTATTACGCAATGACAATATTAAATCACTGACGTAAACGTGTTTAAATTATTCTTAAGTCGAACGTAAAAAAAACAAAATTACATAAAATATGTTTATTACCACTTAAATATCTAATGATCCAAGGGGTTTCGTTCAGTCTACTCCTACAACGTAAAAACGTTCAAATTATAAAGTGTACTATTAAGATCGGAAGAATTTAATTTCCAGTGAGGAAAGGACTAGAAAAGGAATTTCTCCCCCTTTTTTATGTTTCAAAAGTTCCAAGGATTACTAGACCTTACTAATTTTTTTTTATGGGTGATGTGTGAGTCACTGTAGATTTTCTCGAATTTTATAAAATTTGTATAAAAGGACTTAAAATGAAAGTTCCTTGATACGTTAAATTAGGATTTTAGATTAAAATTTCTAAAAAATTTCAAACTTTAGTCAACGTAAATTTAGAACCCGACCGTCTCGTTTAATACAATTTTTACAAAAATAATATGAATAACAGTGTCTACAATTAAATTACCGAGATTGGTAATAACAGAAAACCTAAAGTCATATTAAGGTGGACTATCTTTAACTTAACGGTGTATTCGAGACCAGAATAGACTCCGAAAACAAGGGTCCCGGTGACCCAGTTACTACTTTAGCAACGTTCAGGACTTAGTTACGAAAGGAATTCCTTTTGAAGTTACACCGATTGTGTCCCGTAGGAAAAAGTGTTTCCTGTTGTCGTGATCCAAAGAGTAATTTTTTTTTAGACTTCCTAACAATCATATATCTGCAATCACTGGATCAAACAGTTCTATCAATTGACAATTTTTCTGAAAGAGTCACTCTGACCAACAATTTGTAAAATCACTCGACAGGTTTTCTCTACGTTTTTCTATGTCAGAACTACGAAATCTTGAGGAAGGGCGGGAAGTCTCGACGAGGTATATCAACATGTCCAGTGAACACGTCCAATGACGACTTCCCTCCCCGTTTCGCTCCCGACCTTAGATCGGATGTGAGGTAGACGACGCGACCCACGAGACTTCACCCCGATGCATTCGGGCCTTCTTCTTCGTGGTAAAGACCAAACACGTTCCTGTGAAATACTCGAGTACCGTCGGGAATCAGACTAAGAGGTACAACGTATTTACATCTGACCGGATTAAATTTTCTGAATAAAAGATCCCAGAGAGGAAGGGGGTCAAAGTGTTAAGATTTTATTTCGGGGTTGCCCTATATTTGACCTTAACAAGTTGAGTTTTGAGATTAGGGTGTTACTGACATTGTTTCTTGTTAGGGGACTCATTATAGGCTCAGTCGGGTCCAAATACTGAAGGGTGTCAAAGTGACCTTGAACACTAATATAGACGTATTCTGTTTGCTATAGTTGCAAATGAATTACTTAATCTAGTAAACCTGTAACTTAGTGTTATGAGTCCACTTTTAGGGTAGGATATAGGGCGAAGATAGAAGAAGATTTACTGGATATAAAGACAATAAAATAGATTTGGGAATATATTTACGAAGTTGATAAGTGAAACCAAAAGGTTTGTTAGTTGGATAGAAAGTCAGAACGGTAGAGACTCCACCAAGAATTGTAACTAGTTTGACGAACAAGTAAGTGTGTCAACAGATCTTCTCGATAACTATTTTTTTCAAACCAAGACTCTGTTAAACATCAAATATTTTTGGATACGTTAATGAACGATACACTTGACGAAACAGTATATAAGACCAGATAAATTTCTGTACATTGTATAAATTTACTGGTCTGTTATGTGTAAATGTTTTTTCCTTTATTACATGTAAAAATTAGTCCTCTCTTTTTTTTTCTATTTATTTTTTTACGTACATACCAAGTCTTTTATTTAAAAATATATACACAGAACGTGTATTGATAAAGTAATCACCCCACTTTGTCGATAAACTTAATTAGGGGGGAGAGATCGTACAAAAAAAGACGTTAGTCGAAACATCAAACACTTTGAAAAGGAACTTCTAATGAAATATTATCGGAGAGATCCAGTGGTATGTTTTTAGTAGTCTCACGTTGATTCTATGACATGTCTCTTTTGTTTTTGTTATACTTAAATCCAGATACATACTATTTGTGTTAGAAAATACATTTTCTTATACTGACTACAAGAAGAAGATCATTCGGATCTTACGGTCAACTTAAGGATAAGACTGGAGACTACTCATAACTAGTCCTTGACGGGAATTTTCGGTGTTAGGTGCTTCGAGATCGACTTAGAGGAGATCCCGACTAAATTCCTCTTTTCATTGAAATAGTCACTTACGTTTTTTCGGTCGTGTCTTGGATTTGAAGGGAAGATGATCAGTATAATTTCAAACTTCGTTTGCATGCTTCGTTCTGAAGTGAGTAAATAAGAGATCCGGTCTCCTATTCTCCAGAGAATGTGAGACGTCTCAGGGGATCATTACTAAGACTTTGAAGTAAAGACCTGTGGAAACCATAAAATTTTCAGACGTACAGTAGACATAATAAGTGAATATAAAAAGAATTTACCGAATGAAAATCTTTTTTTGGATATCCGTTGAAAAAAATTTCTTTTTAAATACGGTGACTATATTTTCCTTCTTCAGTTATGGTGAACTCTATTCACATTTTTATTTCTGTCATTCGGACAATATCACTTGAGGTGACCCGGCAAAGTGTCAGTTCACGAGACGCACGATCGGAACGACGAACAAATTCGTTCTCTTTCTCCGTCCCTCCCCCTTTCTTTCTCTGACCTTTCAAACCCTTTCGGTAAAATCATGGTGGACTCAAAAAGACTTTCGAACTTTCTAAAAACTTTCCCTTTATATACAGAAGTACACTGTAAATTTTAAGGAATTGCAGTGGTGAATCTTAGTGAGTAGAAATGACCGTCATTCCCCCGCCCAGGGTTTGGGAAACCCTGGTTATTTGTCTCCAAAGGGGGTAGTGACCCTCCGGGAAGACGTGTGAAGACTGAGTTGTGGTAAAGGTAAGGAAACAGTGAATTTACCCTGGACTGACACTTATCGAAAACTCTTGTCGGTTGTTTATAGTATCACATTAATGAGTTGGATAAATTAATATATGAGTCATCTTATTATCCATGTTTTAATCCGTTTGTAACACGATCGACCACACTGATGTTTCTAAGTCATTGTCAGTAAGTGTTTGAATTGGGTTACCTCCTGATGACTAATGGGGTTTAAAATCTTGACGTTAAGACTTTTTTTTTTTCTTTTTACAGAACTAAAGACCTATAAAAATAATCCACAAAGAAGGTAGAAAGTTCTTTGTTTTTCAAGGTCGAATTCTGTCGTTACATCTACTTAGGATTTGAGTGGTGGAGGGTACCTACGTGACTTAGAGGTCGTTGTATCCTCCGAAGGAACGACCGAGTCCCCATTCTTAGATGGACGTTACGTCCTCGACCTCCTCTGCGTCCAACTTAGGAACCCAGGTTTTCTAGGGGACCTTCTCCCGTACCGTTGGGCGAGGTCATAAGAACAGACCTCTAAGGGTACCTGTCTCCCCGGACCTCTCGATGTCAGGTACCCCAGTGTCTCAGTCTGTACTGACTTCACCGAATCGTACGTACGGGTGTGTCGTTGTATATGTTGTTTGGAGAGGAGACTTCTTTATGTACAATGATGACTCGTTAAGGACGGGGAGTCTACTTCTTATTGGGGTGTAGTTTTGTCTATATAGAAGGTATTTCTGGTAGGGGTCGTACCACTGGGTTGTAACCTTCCCTTGAGGGTTTAGGGTCGAAGATTTCTCACTTCGCAAACTTCGTGAATAGACCTCGAGGTCGAAAATTCTGGACATAGACACTCTACCAGTGGTTTCTGTGTACCGATGTCGTTTGGTTCCTTTTCAAGGATTCCTCGAACACACCTGAGCAACACCGGTCATGGGGTCCCGACTGGCTTTACTTAGTTCAGGAAAATACTTTCTCCGGATAAACGAATAACATTTTCCAAGTTGAAATCCAGTCCACAGATTAGTCATGTGTCCCGGGATGACTTTACGACAGATTTCTGGCGTCTCCGGTCGTCCACGACGGAAAAATTAGAGACAGATAAGACGAGGTCTAATGGTTGTAGAGGGTCTTTCTTCTGACGTGTGTACAGGTCGCGGTCAAAAACACCTATGGTGAATCCTCTACGGGGGCTGACGGACAGAGAGAACCGGTCACGCCGAATCAACACGTCTAAGTTATCTGAACATTGTTTGTCTTTTTCGTCAAGAATTAACCGATGGGGGTTTTAAGGACAGGATTCCGTGTCACGTCTCCGTCGCCTGAACTTATCCGTGTTGACATTTTGGTTGTGTTGTAACATTTCGTCAATAGAAGGTTAATTTTTATTTTATAGTTTTCTTTCTTTTCCTTCTACAAGTTATATAATTTTATTAGAAATTATCCAATTTTTTGTTTTGTCCTTCTATGTTCTTTTGATATCTGGTTATAGGGACTATTTATATCTATGTTTTAAGAGTTTTATGATAGTTCGTTTTAAGTCGTCGTGTAACTTTCCTAGTATGTATGTCAGTTACACTTAAATAGAAACTCTACGTTCGTACCAAGTTGTATACTGAGATTTATTTATACTATTCGATCTAATTATCTTACTTTCTATTTTCTGTATACTAGTAGAATTATCTACGTCTTCGTCATAAACGGTTTTATGTAGAAAAATACTATTTTTGAGAGTTGTTTAACACATAGACCTCGTTTTATTTCCAGAATACACTGTTCGGGTGACGATTGTAGTGTAAGTCACCACTTTCCAACTTTCGAAAAGGAAGTCGTAGTCCCTCTTCTCACGGGTGAGAATAGAGAGAATAAGTTGTATCCTGATTTTTAGGGTCGATATCGTTAGCCTATTCCCTTTACTTATGTGTAGGTATAACCTTTCTTTCTTCATTCTAAAGAAGTCAGAAGTAAACACCCACTGTACCACAATGTAAACCTCCTCCCGTTCCGCCGGGTGAAGTCATAAGAACGGACCTCTTGGGACACCCGTCTCCTCGGACCACCCGATGGCAGGTCTCCTACCGTTTCTCGACCCGTACTGACTTCACTGAATCATACCATAATGTACCTCTTTTTACATTTCTGATGTAGTTTTCGGACAATCTTGACTGGTTACTTAAGTCATTTCAATGTCCTATAATTTTTTTTTATTTCTTTAGTCAGTGAAAAAATATATGATCGTTATTTTATAGTTTTTACTTTATCTGTTATTATTGTAAATGTTACCATTGTTTTAGTTAGTTTAACAATCCTTATTTAAATTAGCTCTACTTTCTAAACATGTAACTTTTGAGATTCCGAGACACTTTCTTTGACTCTCACTTCAACGAGTCAACACAAATTGAGAACGCTGGGGTACCTGACACCGGGTGGTCCGAAGAGGTAGGTACCCTAAGAGGTCCGTTCTCATGACCTCACCCAACGGTAAAGGAAGAGGTCCCCTAGAAGGACTGGGTCCCTAGTTTCGACCCAGAAGACGTGACGCCCGTCTACGAAATGGGAGACTCGGTGGTCCCTTCCGAGACTACTTTCTTTGACTTCTGTACTTCTTATCTATAGGGTACAAGTAGTTCGGTTTCTCATTTACAACACTATTTCGGGTGTGATGAGTTTGGATAGAGATCTAAGTTCCGCTAGTGACAGTTTAAAGGTCACTACGAAGTGTGTGTGTGTGTATGTGTGTGTGGGGATTTTAAACATACGTTGGTGTTTTCTGGGACTTATCGATTTCGTTAGGACCTTGTCTTTCTTTTTTCGTAGAATGATGGGCTAAAGTTTACTGTAATGTTCGGATACCATTAGTTTTGTCATAATATGTCCGTATTTTTATCTGTAAATACAGTTACCTTGTCTTAGTTCTCAGGTCTTTGTCAGGGGGTAGATATCAGTTGATTAAGAACTGTTCTTTTGGTTCTTACGAGTTACCCCTTTTCCTATCAAAGAAGTTATTTATCACGACCCTTTTCACTCACTGGTGTCTGTCTTTTTACTTTGACCTAAGGATAAAATGTGTTGAATATTGTTAATTGAACTTTTCCTAATATCTAAATTTACATTCCGGACTTTGACATTCTGAGAATCTTATTTTCTGGAGAAACTATGTCAAGGACCGTTACTCTAAGACGTATACTTCGCGTTCCTTGTTTCCACTTTTATTTATTCATACTACTGTAATTTGATTTTTCAAAGAGGTGTCGTCTTCTTTGTTAGTCGTTCTACTTTGACGTCAAATTTCTTACCCTCTTTTATAAATGTTTGATCTATAGTTTATTCCCCACTTATAGGTTTTATGTATTCTTTGAATATGTTGAGTCATTTTGTTTTTTTAGACTAAAAAATTTTACCCGTGTTTCCCTAACTTTTCCCTAAAAAGGTTCTGTATTTTTACGAGTTATCTGTCTACTTTTCCACGAGTTATGATGATTGGTAGTCCCTTCATATTTAGTTTTGGTACTACTCTTTGGTGGATTGTGGATAATCTTACTAACGGTAGTTTTTCTGTTCTCTATTTTTAATGAACCCTCCTGTGCCTCTTTTTCCTTGGGAACACGTGGTACTCACCCTTAGATTTAATCATGACACCTTTCGTCACACTTCCAAACAGTTTTTTAATTCTTCTCTTGATGGTATGCTAGGTCGTTAAGACGAAGACCACATGTAACATCCCTTACTTCTGTACCGTAGTTTCTGCGTAGACGTAGAGGGATAATTAACGTCAAGATAAGTACTATCAGTTCTATACCTTCGTTGGATTCACAGTCAGTTATCTACTTACCTACTTCTTCTATACTATTTCAATACTATTTCTTCTATCTTATAATAAGTCGGACTCTTCCTTACTTTAAGACTGTAAACCTTGTTCCTAACAAGAACGTCTATAATACGATTTACTTTAATTCAGTCTCTCTCTCCCTTTCTACCGCCTCCTTATCCTGCCCTTCTGGTGAAAGAGGGAGTGTTTAAGGAGTTTTCTTGTAAAGTTGCGACTCGTTTGAAGTGTTTTGTTGAAGACATCCGACCGTCTCCTGTAGTCCGTTGGTCTTTTCGTCTAGTAACAGAAGTTTTTGTCTAAAAATTAGAAACGAGAATCCAAAAACACCAGTTAAAACATGTAAATTTTTGGGTTTGAAGTGATGGGGTCAAATGGACTCTCGTTCTAATGACCGAACTGGTGAGAGAGGAGGAGACCTGGGAGGAAAAAAAAGAGGTGGTCCACCGGAGACAGAGAAAAGAGGGGGTAGAGAGGAGATAGGTTGAGATACTTAGAGACACACAAGGTCTGCCACCTCTTGTGGATTCCTTGTCCAATGACCGTCCTAAACAGAGAGAGGATGAGTAAGGAAAGAGACTAGGAGGACCAGTGGAGACAGATGAAGGAGGGAGAGGAGAAGGGGCATATTGAGACATTTATGGAGATTCGCCAGGTCTGATATCTCGCGTATATTCCTTCACTGATGACCGATCGAACGAGAGAAGAGAAAACTAGAGTGGCGTAGAGTAAGGTCAATGGAGATTGATGGGGGAGGTAGAAGAGAAGAGGAACATTGAGTCACTTGGAGAGACTCACAGGGAGTTACACCTCTTTGAAAAGTAGAAATTGGATCTACAAAATAGTAGCCACGACATATCTACCTCTTCAGATCTCCGATGACATTTTTATTTTGACTTTTGGTCTTCGTCCTCCGAATTTAGGTTTCGGACTTTTGTAATCTCTTGAGAACTTAAGTCCCTTGTAATTCGTTATCCTCGAGTAGTTTACGGAAGTATGGATGTGGCTTTGGTTCGAGGTGGGTTCCCGGTTGTTCAAGGTTTTGTTCTGTATGGTGCGTTTAAGAGGTCGTTGTGTCCTTGTGAGGGGACTCGAAGTTATATGTCCGTCGAGTTTTAATAGGGTTTTGGAAACTACAGAGTATTGGGTAATGCCCAGTGAGGTGACGTGAGGTCTCTCTTCTTTGGGTCGAGGTGGGTGGTTTTGAGGTTGTGTTCGGAGGGATTGGTCCTTTGGAACTGTTCGGTGACTATCTTGGGGTGGGTTTCACTCCTTCGAGGTATTATTTCTCTTGAGGTGTTTAATGGTCTTATATTTTTCCGGTGGGGTTTGCGTCGTTATATTGGTTCTACTTCTCTGTCTCCTTATGAGTCGTCCATTTCCTTGTCCTCTCAACGGGTGGTTTGGTTTGTTTTCTCCTTCTTCATCCCTTAGATGGCCTCTTCCTTAAGGCTTATAACTATCACTTTTACTAGGTTTTAGAACTTTAGTTTTACCTTAGTGTCTATTTATCGGATCTCTGTTCCTAACTCTTCTACGTTCTTTCCAAATTGTTCCTGGATCTTCTTTATTTTTTCTCAGTTTTATATTACTTATTACGTTATTTACTCTAGTCTTTGTGAGACCTCCGTTGTTTATCATCTTATTGCCTCCGTCTTCTATCCTAATCACTTTATCTTCTATCTTACCATCTTTATTTACTTAGTCTCTCCTTTGTTCTTTTTGCTTAATTTTCTTTACTCCTGTTAGAGTCTCTGGAGGTCCTGTTATACTTTGCGAGGTTGTAAGCTTAATATCCTCAGGGTCTTCTTCTTCTGTCTTTCTTTCTAGTACTCTTTTAGGAACTCCTCTATTATCAACTTTTGAAGGGATTTTACCCCTTCCTTTATTAGTGGGTTCAGGTTCTTTGTGTCTCTCAAGGTTTATCCTATTTGGGTTCCGCTTTGTGGGGTTCTGTGTATAATTAGTTTAATTGTTTCTAGTTTGTGTTTCTTGTTTATAATTTTCGTCGTTCCCTTACCATATGATTATCTCAGTAGATGCAGAGAAGGCCTTTGACAAAATTTAACATCCATTTATGATAAAAACTCTCCAGAAAGCAGGAATTGAAGGAACATACCTCAACATAATAAAAGCTATATATGACAAACCCACAGCAAACATTATCCTCAATGGTGAAAAATTGAAAGCATTTCCCCTAAAGTCAGGAACAAGACAAGGGTGCCCACTTTCACCGCTACTATTCAACATAGTTCTGGAAGTTTTGGCCACAGCAATCAGAGCAGAAAAAGAAATAAAAGGAATCCAAATTGGAAAAGAAGAAGTAAAACTCTCACTGTTTGCAAATGACATGATCCTCAACGTAGAAAACCCTAAAGACTCCACCAGAAAATTACTAGAGCTAATTAATGAATATAGTAAAGTTGCAGGATATAAAATCAACACACAGAAATCCCTTGCATTCCTATACACGAATAATGAGAAAGTAGAAAAAGAAATTAAGGAAACAATTCCATTCACCATTGCAACGAAAAGAATAAAATACTTAGGAATATATCTACCTAAAGAAACTAAAGACCTATATATAGAAAACTATAAAACACTGATGAAAGAAATCAAAGAGGACACTAATAGATGGAGAAATATACCATGTTCATGGATCAGAAGAATCAATATAGTGAAAATGAGTATACTACCCAAAGCAATCTACAAATTCAATGCAATCCCTATCAAGCTACCAGCCACATTTTTCACAGGACTAGAACAAATAATTTCAAGATTTGTATGGAAATACAAAAACCCTCGAATAGCCAAAGCAATCTTGAGAAAGAAAAATGGAACTGGAGGAGAAGACATACAGATGGCTAACAAACACATGAAAAGATGCTCAACATCACTCATTATTAGAGAAATGCAAATCAAAACCACAATGAGGTACCACTTCACACCAGTCAGAATGGCTGCGATCCAAAAATCTGCAAGCAATAAATGCTGGAGAGGGTGTGGAGAAAAGGGAACCCTCCTACACTGTTGGTGGGAATGCAAACTAGTACAGCCACTATGGAGAACAGTGTGGAGATTCCTTAAAAAATTGCAAATAGAACTACCTTATGACCCAGCAATCCCACTNATACACACTGAGGAAACCAGAATTGAAAGAGACACATGTACCCCAATGTTCATCGCAGCACTGTTTATAATAGCCAGGACATGGAAACAACCTAGATGTCCATCAGCAGATGAATGGATAAGAAAGCTGTGGTACATATACACAATGGAGTATTAAAAACATGTCAAGACACATAAGAACGGTGGGGAAGAATTATAGAAGACGAAGACAATCCAGGTACGGTAAAGACAAGAAATAACACGGGTAGAAACGTACTTTACAAGGGAACCATAGAGATTAAAAGAACTTCTCTAGAGATCAGAAAGGGTAAGATAACAAAAGGAAATATATATATTTATTGATAACAACTGGAAACTTGTTCTACCCAAACTTTACGTAACCAGGTCAACATATACTCAAAGAAAATGACTCATGTGTGATGTCGTGATGTTTTAAGTGTCGTCCAAGTCACACACTTAACTTTCAGTGTGTATACCTCCTCTAATTTTATATCTGGTATTGTTCTCTGTTTTCCCGTAATGTACTACTGTTTCCCTAGTGAGATCGTTCTCGTACATGGTCAGTGTTAATAAATATATAGGTTGTCCTCTGGTGGATTTGTGTATGTCGCCCATAAATGTGTGAAGTTCCCTCTATGACTGTTGTCGTAACACTGTCTTCGTTCCTTGCAGTGGTGGTGTTAATGGAGTTACTGATGTAGTATGTCTGTCATTTGCTTATTCCTTGGTGACCGGAATTTACTGTACAAGCAGGTCTACCTGAATTATCTGTACATATGTCTTGTGACGTTTGGTTTTGTCGTCTTCCATGCAAGACAAGTTCGCGTGTGCCTCGCGTAAGGTCAGGTCTAGTGTACGATCCGGTGTTTTTCTCCGAGTTTTTTGAATTCTTCCGACTTTAGTATAGTTCATAGGTAAGGCTGATACTATAATACTTTGCTCTTTAGTCAATGTCCTTTTGACCTTTTTTTGTTTTGGTAAACTTCCATTTGTTGTACGATGTCTCGTTGGGTACTCAGGTGTTTCTCTTTTTTTTTTAATTTTACTGCGTTATTCTGTTTTGCCTTTACCTTTGTTTAACAAGGTTTTTCGATACTCGACCTCGGTTTCATCATCGTCCCTTCAAATATCGTTATTTCCGGGATGGAGTCCCTTGTTCCTTTTGTATCTTGTCAGATTTGAATGTCGAACTCTTTGATCTTTTTCTCCCTGCATGTTTCGGGTCTCAGTCATCTTACCTTTGTTAGTCCTTGTCTCTCCTTTTTCACTTTGTCTCTGATTTTCCTTGTTGTCTCTGCTAGTCCATTTTGATTCTCGACCAAGAACCTTTTCTACTTCAACCATTCAGAACTCGGTCTGGGTAGTTGTTTTCCATTCTGTCTCACAGGTTTATTTACTTTGGTCTTCACTTTCTCCTTTTTCAATTTTGTGGCATCTTATTTTTCTTAGTGTTCTCTAATAATACTTGTTAATATCCGGTGTTTAACTTGTTGAATTTTCTTTACGTGTTTAAAGATCTCTGTATGATAAAAGTTCTGAGTTAGTCTTTCTTTATCCCTTAGCCTTATCTAATTAGTGGTCATTACTTTGACTTAATCGTTATTTCTCTTTCGATAGCCACTTGTTTTGAGGTCGTGGTCTACCGAAGTGTCCACTTAAGATGGTCTGTAAGTTCTTGTCAATAATTAATAAAAACTTTGATAACGTTTTTGACTTCTCATTTCTTATAGGGGTTTGATTAAAATACTCCGTTTACATTGGGACTATGGTTTTGTTCAATTTCTCTAATGTCTTTTTACCGGTTATAAGGGTTACTTGTTTCTACGTTTTTACGAAGTGTTTATAATCGTTTGGTTTAGGTTATTATGTAATTTTATTAGTATGTAGTACCTGTTCACTCTAAATAAGGTTCCTACGTCCCTACCAAATTATAGGTGTTCAATTGGTTGTTCTGTGTGGTATAAGTGTTTTATTTCGTATTGTAATATGTTAATACAGTCATCTACGTCTTTTTCGAAAACTATTTTAAGTTGTAGGAAATTACTATTTTCGAAAGGTGTTTCACTCCTATCTCCCCTATATGGAGTCGGATTACTCCCGGTATCAGTTGGAGTATGTGTTACTTTTCGACTTTCGAAAAGGAGCTACTAGTTCTCTTTCTATTCTTATGTGTGTTACCGGTGAAAGTAAGTTACGTCACGACCTATAGGATCCGTGTCGTTAATCTGTTCTCTAATTTCTGTGGGATTTCTGCCAGTGATAGACGTTTACCGCACTATAAGATATATCTTTTGGAATTTCTGTGGTGTGATTTTCGACGATCTGGATGTTTTACTTAAGTCATTACAACGTCCTATTTTTTTATATACTTTTAGACAACGTAAAGATATACGATTATTACTTGAAAACTTTGTCTTTACTTTCTTTTATTAGGGTAAATGTCAACATAGTTTTTTATTATTTTATGAAGTCCTTTTTGGACTGTTCTTCCACTTTTACCATAGGTCTTTTGACTATGACTACTTTCTTTTGCTTCTTCTGTGTTTACTTTCGATTGTGTATGTCACGGGCACCTGACGCCCGATTCTTCTGTCTCGGAAGGAAAGTGTTGTATTTACAATACAGTCACTGGCATGCTAAAGTGTGTATACACCTTTCAGTTTTGGTTTATTATCCTTTACTTACTCGTTTAGTTTGGTTTGTTTTTGTGCGTCTACGTCTCTTCTCGTATCACCAATAGTCTTCCCTTTCCCAAAGCCCCCTCCACTTTGAATATTACCAGTGTCTACCTTTGGTCTCAAAACCATCACTCGTATGTCTTCCCATGTGTCTTTGTCTTCATAGTACATGTTTACTTTATATTAGATTATAATCTTTGGTTACAATGGAGTTACTTTTTTATTTACAGTACCTTTACATTGCGTATCGTACAACTGACGTCAATTATTATGACAGAACAAAAAAACATTCAACGATTCTCTCACATAGTATTTTCGAGAGTAATATTCTTTCAATTTTAACATTTGATATATATCCCACTACCTACAATGGATCGGAATAACACCATTGATAAAACGTTATATATGTTTCTTTCTTAGTACCACATTTAGACTTTGATTACATGGTTAATATTTTTATTTTAATTTGTTTTTTAGAGTGTATGGTAATGTATTTTTTCTTATTTTATAGATCCTTATTTAAATTGGTACTTCCCCTTTCTGGGTACGTATCATTTTTGACACTGCGACTACTTTCTTTAACTTCCTATGTGTTTATTTATCTTTCTAATAAAACACAGTGTTCTTATAACAATGTTACGGGTACGATGGGGATTTTTCATGTCTAAGTTAAGTTAGTGACAATTTTAAGGTCACCGTAAAAAGTGTCTTGAACTGAGTAGGTATTTAAAATATCTTGATGTCTTCTCGGAGGTACCCGTTTCGTTAGGACTCTTCTTTTGACCTTCGTAGTGTTTAAGACTAAAGTTTGTGATAATGTTTCGGTATCATTAGTTTTATCGTACTACGGTATTTGTCTGTGTACGTAGTTACCTTGTTTTATCTCTCGAGTCTTTAATTGTGTAAATATGGGCCTGTTAGTTAAATACCTGTTTCATCGAGTCCCATATGTTATCCCTTTCCTGTCAGAGAAATTATTTTTGTTTTTATGTATTCACCTGATGTAGTTTGATTTTAAGACGTATCGTTTCCTGTGGTAGTCGTTTTGCCTTTCCTTGGATACTTCATCCTCTTTCATAAAGGTTTAGGACATAGACTACTCCCCAATTACAGGTTTTATATACTTCTTGAACTTGTTGAAGATTGTTTGTTTAATTTGTTAAGTTAATTTTTTGCCCTTCTTCTAGACTCATCCGTAAAAAGGATGTCTATCGGTTGTCTATGTCTTTTCAACGAGTTGTAGTAGAGTAGTAGTCCCTCTGTGTTTGGTCTTTGATATTACTCTATATTGAAACGTGGACCATCTTCGCTTTCGCTTTCAGTGAGTCAGCACAGGTTGAGAAAAACTGGGGTACCTGATAGGTCAGGTGCCTTAAGAAGTCAGGTCTTATGACCTCACTCACCGGTAAGGAAAGAGGTCCCCTAGAAGGGTTGGGTCCCTAGCTTAGGTCCAGAGGGCGTAACGTCCGCCTAAGAAATGGTCGACTCGGTGTTCCTTTCGGGTCCTTATGACCTCACTCGTCGGATAGGGAAGAGGTCGCCTGGACGGACTGGGTCCCTACCTCGACACCAGAGGATGTAAAGTCCTCCTAAGAAATGGTCGACTCGATCGTCGTTTCGGGTGACAACCTTACCAATAATAGTTTTTCTCTTCTTTGTTATCACAACCACTCCTACACCCCTTTTACGTTGTGACAAACACACTTACCTTTGACCGCGCCGGTGATACCTCCATGCGTACTTTCGAAGAGTTTTTTATGTTTTATCTTGATAGTACACTAGGTCCTTAATATCGAGACCCACGAATCGATTTCTTTTACTTTTGTCAGTAAGTTTTTCTATAGACGTTAGGGTACGAGGAGCGTCGTTATAAATGTTATCGGTTCTGCACCTTCAGTTGATTTACAGGTTACCTGCTTACCTGCTTCCGTTATTTTCATCAAGAGTCTCCTTCAAATATCTCTAGTTTCGATGGAATCCTTTGTTATTTTTAGAGTTTATTGTTGGATGTGAGTGTAGATTTCCGTATTCTTTTGATTGTCCTTTGGGAGTTTCAATCATCTTATTTAAAATTTTTTTCTCGTCTTTATTTACTTCATGTGTGACTTTTTTCGTTGTCTTTTCTAGTTACTTATACTCGACTAAAAAATTCTATTGGTTTCAATTATTTTGAAGTAATTCAGAGTAGTTCCTTTTTTCACTCTTCCGGGTTCAGTTATTTTAGTCTTTGCTTTTATCTCTTCAATGTTGGTTGTGGTATCTTTACATTTCGTGGTATTCTCTAATGACGTTTGTTAACATGTGGTTATTTACCTGTTGTATATTCTTTACTTAATTAATGGCCCTTTCATGTTAGAGGTTACGGACCTGATCCTTATTTATAGTTTATGGTTGACTGGTTAATGGTCAATATGTTAACTTAGTACTTAAATTTATTTTGAGGAGTTTTTGTTTTCATGTTCTAGTCTACCGAAGTATCCAATTAAAATGGTTTGAAAGTCTCTTCTTTATTGTGGACAAGAAGAGTTTGATAAGGTTTTTTAACATCTCCTTCTTTAGATAGATAGATAGATAGAAAAAAAAAAAAAAACTCCTTCCTTGTGAAGACTTGAGTGAGGTGTTCCGGTCGTTTTGGGACTGTGGTTTTAGTCTGTTTAACGGTGTGTGTATGTGTGTGTTTTAATGTCCGTTATAGTGACTACTTGTATCTACGTTTTTAGGACTTATTTTATGATCGTTTGACTTAAGTTGTTATATCACTTTCCTAATATGTAGTGTAAGTTCACCATAAATAGGGTACCTACGCTTCTACCTAGTTATAAACATTTAGTTGTACTATACAGTGTAATCGTCTACGTCTGTTTCAAACACTGTTTCAATTTGTAGGTAAATATTGAAATTTTTTGAGAGGTCTCTTTCCCATCTCTCCCCTGTATGTAGTTGTATTGTTCTCAGTGTATACGGTTTAGGGAGACCTCCCCCATTACCGTTGGGTAGAGTCCTAAGAACTGACCTTTTAAGGTACCTGTCTCCTCAGAAATTTCAGGTACCCCAGTGTTTCTCAGTCTGTTCGTGTACCGTTCGGTGTCGATTGTGGTATGAGTCGCCGTGTTTGGACTTTCATAAGGGAGAGTCTAGTCTTTATTCTTTCTCTCCGGGTGAGAACGGTGAAAATAAGGTGTATCAAAACCTTCAGGATCGGGGCCGATAGTCTGTTCTCTTTCTTCATTTGCAGTGGGTGTAACCTCTCCCTCTGCATATTGAGAGTGACGAACGAGTACTCGGATCATGATGCGTACTCTTAGGACTTCTGTGGTGGTTTTTGATGGTCTCTAGTTACTTAAACCATTGCAACCTTTTAGGTTTTAATTATACGTCTTTAAAAACGTAAAGATATGTGATTGTACCTTTTTCGTTCTCTGAAGGTCTTTTTATAGATAAAGACGAAATAACTGATACGGTTTCGGAAACTGACACACCTAGTGTTCTTTGACACCTTTGAAGACTTTCTCTACCCTTATGGTCTGGTGGACTGGACGGAGAACTCTTTGGACATACGTCCAGTCCTTCGTTGTCAATCTTAACCTGTACCTTGTTGTCTGACCAAGGTTTATCCTTTTCCTCATGTAGTTCCGACATATAACAGTGGAACGAATAAATTGAAGACACGTCTCATGTAGTACTCTTTGCGACCCGACCTTCTTCGTGTTCGACCTTAGTTCTAAGGGTCCTCTTTATAGTTATTGGAGTCTATACGTCTACTGTGGTGGGAACACCGTCTTTCACTTCTCCTTGATTTTGTGGAGAACTACTTTCACTTTCTCTTCTCGCTTTTTCAACCGATTTCGAGTTGTAAGTCTTTTACTTCTAGTACCGTAGGCCAGGGTAGTGAAGTACCCTTTATCTACCCCTTTGTCACCTTTGTCACAGTCTGAAATAAAAAAACCCGAGGTTTTAGTGACGTCTACCACTGACGTCGGTACTTTAATTTTCTGCGAATGAGGAACCTTCTTTTCAATACTGGTTGGATCTATCGTATAAGTTTTCGTCTCTGTAATGAAACGGTTGATTCCAGGCATATCAGTTCCGATACCAAAAAGGTCACCAGTACATGCCTACACTCTCAACCTGACACTTCTTTCGACTCGTGGCTTCTTGACTACGAAAACTTGACACCACAACCTCTTCTGAGAACTCTCAGGCAACCTGACGTTCCTCTAGGTTGGTCAGGTAAGATTTCCTCTGACCAGGACCCACAGGAAACCTTCCTCACTACGATTTCGACTTTGAGGTTATGAAATCGGTGGAGTACACTTCTCAACTGAGTAACCTTTTCTGGGACTACGACCCTCCCTAACCCCCGTCCTCCTCTTCCCCAGCTGTCTCCTACTCTACCGACCTACCGTAGTGGCTGAGCTACCTGTACTCAAACTCACTTGAGGCCCTCAACCACTACCTGTCCCTCCGGACCACACGACGTTAAGTACCCCAGCGTTTCTCATCCTGTGCTGACTCACTGACTTGACGTGACTTGATTTGACTATGTGATTGTTGTCTGATAGTCTTTCTCTCTAATTCTTTTACCATTTAAGGTAAATGGTGACTATTTTTCTTATTTTACGGATCATTATTCAGATTGATTTCCCCATTTTCTTAATATGAGTCTTTTGAAATTCTGTGACGACTTTCTTTATCCCCGGTTATTTTGTCCACCTTTTTATTTAGCATAAGTACCTAACCTTCTCGATTACAATTTTACAAGTCCGACAGGTTCCGTTAGATGTTTAAGTTACGTTCGGGATAGATTTTTAATTACCGTAAAAAATGTCTTTCTTTTGTTTACAGATATTAAACACACCTTTGTGTTTTCTGAGGTTTATTGGTTTTGTTAGAACTCTTGTTGTATCTAACCCTATAGTGTGAGGAACTAAAGTTTCAAATAGTGTTTCGATGTTAGTAGTTTAGTATACTATTACCGAGTTTTTGTCTGTCTAGTTACCTTGTTTTATTTTTTTGGGGTCTTTACTTACGTACGAATTTACCCTTTAATTGGATACTGTTTTCTCCATTCGAATATGTTACCCCTTTTCTATCAGAGTTATTTACCAGGACCCCTTTGACGTTTCCATATACATTTCCTTACTTTAATCTTTTTGACAAGAATAGTGTATGTTTTTCTTTGAGTTTTACGCAATTTCTGGATTTATGTTCTGACCTTTGGTATTTTGAGGTTCTTAGTTTGTATGTCTCAGGATAAACTATATTTAAAATCGTAAAACCCCCCTTACATAAAGAATTTCGTTTCTTTTATTTTCGTTTTTATTTGTGCGACGACGATGCAGCGAAGTCAGCACAGGCTGAGCCACGCTGGGGTATCTGCCGTCGGGTGGTCCGAGGGGGTAGGGACCCTAGGAGGTCCGTTCTTGTGACCTCACCCAACGGTAAAGGAAGAGGTTACGTACTTTCACTTTTCACTTTCCCTTCAGCGAGTCAGTGTGGCACCTGACATCGGATGGTCCGAGGAGGTAGGTACCCTAAAAGGTCCGTTCCCATGACCCCACCCAACGGTAACGGAAGAGAAGAGGTCATTTGTTTACCCTGGCTAAATTTGAATTTTGGAAAGAAACGTGTCGTTTCCTTTGTTGACTGTTTTGTTTTTCTTATGGATAACTACCCTCTTTATCGACATTTACTACTCTGACTACTCCCCAATTATAGATTTCACGTATTTGTCGAGTATGTTGAGTTGTATTTTTTTATGTTGTGTCCATTTTTTATCCGCCTTCTGAACTTACTGGAAAAGGGTTTCTTCCGTATGTCTACCGGTTATACGTATACTTTTCTACGAGTTACAGTGATTAGTTGTCCCTTTGCGTTTAGTTTCAGAGTTAATCTAATAGTGGAGTGCGAACCGATCATAGTTCTTCAGATGTTTATTGTTTAAAACCACTTATCTTACACTCTTTTCGTCTAAGAACGTGTGACCAGCACCCTTACATCCAACCGGGTCGGTGACACCTTTTGATATACCGCAAGGGAGTATATTGATTTTATTTTGATCGTATATTAGGTCGTAAAGATAAAGACCCATATATAGACTTCTTTTGTTTTGTGATTAAACTTTTATATTTACATGGGGTTACAAGGGTCGTCGTAATAAATGACGTGGGGTGAGGTCACAAGAACGGACCTCTTAGGGTCCCTGCCCCTTGGACTACCCGACGGCAGATACCCCAGCGTGTCTCAGCCTGTGCTGACTTCGCTGAATCGTCTTCGTCGCATATCTTCACTAAATTCACAGGTAGTTGTTTGATACCCACACATACACTACCTTATAATGAATCAGTACTTTTTCCTGCTTTAGAACGGTAGTCACTGTCGTATCTACGTAGATCTCCTATAATTTGATTCTCTTTGTTCAATCTCTTTCTGTTTATGGGGCACTAAAGTGAATACACACTTCAGGTTTTGTATTACTTATTGGCAATGTTTTGTCTTTGTCCCGATATCTATCTTATTTGTCCACCAACGGTTTATACTCCCCTCCCCCTACGTCCTTCTTCTTGTATACACTCCGTCTAATTCTCTATGTCTGAGGGTCTACGTCTTAGTCACTCCTAATCCTTTACATCCCTCCCTCATGTCAGTCGCGGACGCATTAGAAACACACCTCTGTATGACATTGAACTCAACAGGACGGTTAGTCAGACTTTGTATATCTTTATGTCCTAGTGATACAACACACTGATCTTGATTGTCACAACATCCAGTTAAAATGAAGTTTTTGTTTGGTAGAGGGTCTTTCTCTCTAGCCTAGACACTAATTGTCTCCACTCCCAACCCCTTTTAACCTACTTCCGTCCATTTTCCGTATTTGAATATTAATATTCATTCGTGATCCCTATATTAAATGTTGTACTATGTTAAATATTGTACTATTGTGTCGACATACGATATGTACGTTCGACAATTCTCATTTAGACTTCGCAAGTAGTTCCCTTTTATAAAAAGAAAATAAAGATTTTTAAAAATACATATTCCTACCTATAAGTGATTCGAGTACCAGTACTTGTAATGTTCGACATTCATTTCATTAAGACGACGTGTGGAATTTGAATATGTCACGTCACCCAGTCAACGTCGAGTCACTTTGACCTTCTTCTTATTTTATCTCCACCACAGATATATATGTGTTGTCTTATGATGAGTCGGTAATTTTTCTTTTCAAACGGTAAACACTGTTGTACCTACCTGGAACTCTCGTAACCCGGTTCACTTTATTCTGTCTTTTTCTATTTATGACATAATAGAGTGAATCTATACATTAGATTTTTTTCGTTTGACTATCTATGTCCCGTATCCAAACGATATAACGATCTCCACCTCACCCTCCCGCATTTCCACCCCTTCACTCATTTTCATCACTTTTCCGTAAATGTTTAAAGATCCATATTTTCTTGACCTCCTCCCGTACCGTCGGGTCGGGTCATGAGAACGGACCTCTTAGGATACCTGTCTCTTCGGACCGCCCCCAGGTACCCCAGCGTCTCAACCCGTACTGACTCGCTGATTCGTGTCGTGTCGTACCCATATTTTATTTAGGACCCCGACCTTGTATGTCGGCACCTTGTATGTCGGCACCTTGTCGACCTTGTATGTTAAGGCACATTGTGTCTTAACATGTGAACTCCTTTTTTTCTAAACTTCGTTTTTACTTTTACAAATGGAGTTTAAAGTGTTAAGAATAAATATCTTAATTAATTAATATCGAATTATATTCGAGTGAGAGTGTGTCGAAAAGGTTTAAGAATGACTACACACAATTAGCGATTATATACCTTTATGAGAGTTTTGGACTTCCCCCTTTTTCGATAGATCAATGCTGAGACTATGGTCTCGTTATTGAAAAACCAAAATGTTAAAAGTCTTGCGTCGTTATACATAAAAGAGTTAACTTAGAGTACTATAAGTCTATGTTGAGTTCTCAGGGTAAAATCTTTCATTTTATTAAACTCTAGGTTTCACCGGCTAAACGGGGAAAGGGGTACCGACTATTTACCTTTTAATATTGGCAACCTAATGAAAGAGTGGTTTTCGGAGGGTGGCGTCTCTCAATCACGCGTGGCGAAGGAACGGATCAAAAGACCAGGCACAAGTGCAGACAAATATAAATAACCCGTGGAGTAAACTCGATCTGTGACACTACCCTTTCCTACACTTTACTCACTATGTGGCCGATGAAGTGACCCAAGGAATCTGTGTCGAAATCCGGGGACATACAGTGAGAATACTCCCTCACACTAGGGACCTTCACCCCACTCTCCGTCCCGTCGGTCCGTCCCAGCCTCCGTCTCTTTGTTCTCCTTCGTAACGACTCAAGTGGTTGTGTTTCACGTTTACTGGGGAGTCTGGGTAGGAGACCTTCGTAATATTGGAGACAAAGTCCTGTAATATACCAATCTTTCAATGTCTCTTTCCCCTTGTCTAAGTAGATGGTCGAGAAACGGGGGACCCCATAATTGAAAAAATGTGACCTACAACGGGTTTAGACTTGTAGACGACCCTCGAGACGGAATTCGGGCACATTAGTGACTTCAGAGCCCTCCTTCCTCTTCCCTGATCCCATAGACACGCTTCGCTCCGTGTGGCGCACTTTACGAGTCATAGTGGGACGCCCTCCTACCTTACCCTAGTCCCGTCCAGTCGCTCCACGATGTACATTCCTTGGAACTGTATTGAGTGTCACTTCTAAGGTTGTGAGTTGTCGGTGCAAAGGTCCGGAGTGCCTCCGATCGCCCTTAGAGGTGTGTCCACAGAGAGTCGTAGAGAGTCGAACGTCCAAAGGTTCGGTCTTCAGAACGAAAGGGAGAAGTTTCAGTTCAGAGGAAGGTTTTGTTTGTCACTTTTTTCTAAGTAGAAGTGTCAAGTCAAGTCAACGAGTCAGCACAGGCTGAGAAACACTGGGTACCCGACGTCGTGCGGTCCGGAGGGACAGGTAGTGGTTGAGGACCTCAAATGAGTTTGAGTACGGGTAGCTCAGCCACTACGGTAGGTTGGTAGAGTAGGAGACAGCAGGGGAAGAGGAGGACGGAAGTTAGAAAGGGTCGTTGTCCCAGAAAAGGTTACTCAGTCAAGAAGCGTAGTCCACCGGTTTCATGACCTCAAAGTCGAAGTCGTAGTAAGGAAGATCACTTATAAGTCCTGACTAGAGGAAGTCTTACCTGACCAACCTAGAGGAATGTCAGGTTCCCTGAGAGTTCTCAGAAGAGGTTGTAGTGTCAAGTTTTCGTAGTTAAGAAGCCACGAGTCGAAAGAAATATCAGGTTGAGAGTGTAGGTATGTACAGATTACCTTTTTTGTATCGAAACTGATCTGCCTGGAAACAATCGTTTCATTACGAATGTTAATTTACCGTACTGTCTCTATTTCTATGACCCTGTGTTCTACTCGTACTTAGATCCCTGTTTTGTTCAGAGTGAATGAGTCAGTTACGACTCCTGACTGCAAGGACACAATCGGAAACACAGGGGTCCACGACCCTATGTTTGCAATGGGGCAGGAACGGAACTTCTTCGACCGGCGGATAGCCGACGTGAGTCTTGAACGGACCCCGCGGTAGTTTGCAGGGGTCCACGGTGGGGAACTCTAAGACTAAACTAACCTGGACCCATGTCGAACCCGTAATCCTAAAATCTTCGAGGACACACTAAGAAGGCAAAGTTAGGTACTCTGTTATGTCCGAAGTCAGACCGGATTTCCTAGAATTTAAAATCACGCAGTCTCAGTGGATCCCCTAAAAACAGTCCGTACGACTAAGGGTCTACCTATCCACCTTATTACTAAGTGTCTTAGAGCTCCCTTCGTATCCTTAGACCCACCAATCATTCGCGAGGTTCTCTTGGTACACCTCGTGCGGACCTGGAGGGAAGCTCTTTGTAGAGGTCAGAGTTCTCCCGTTACCGTTCTCACTTTTTCTAAAGTCTTGTCTCGGGATTCCAACAAGCAATTAACTTCTTTTACTACTCCTGTATAATTCTAATAAATGAGGCTACTGTCCCGGTTTTTCTTTTTATGAAAAAATTTTCTTTCCCATCTCTAACAAGGAGGACCACCCCCTTACAAAACACCCACTGGTCGACAAGAAAAAGAGGAGGTCTTGTCTACTGATCGTTTGCGGAAATTTGACATCGTACACTCGAAATCGAATATGCGTTCTTTCCTTAAGGACCGTCATTCGTAACAATTCGTGACTAAATCCAATAATTCCTTCCGACACTTTAAAAAAAAGGAGATCTCCAAAAGTTTTGGTCATATCTAAGAGTAGACAGACCCGACTGCTTCCATACTAGAACGAGTTTCCGTCTCCCTTGGCTGACCTACTCAAAAATTCAAGAACTTTCCGAGACTGTACCCAGACATACTTGTCGTTGTCAATTACACTCACGTCTCCCTAAAGGTCTCCCCGTCCCCGTCCTCGGACCGTCCGCGAGAAGGGTCGCTCTGTAAAGTCGAGTACTTTTTAAATATATATATATATATGTATATATACATATATATATATACATTCACAATCAGTGAGTCAACACAGGATGCGAAACACTGGGGCACCTGACGTCGAGTGGTCCGAGGAGACAGGTACTCTAAAAGGTCCGTTCCTATAATCTTACCCAACGGTAAAGGAAGAGGTCCACTAGAAGGACTGGGTCCCTAGTTTGAGTCCAGAGGACACGATGTCCGTCTAAGAAAAGACTAACTCGATGTTCAGGTATATATATATACATATACGACGACGACGACGATTCAGCGAAGTCAGCACAGGCTGAGACACACTGGGGTATCTGCCGTCGGGTGGTCCGAGGGGGGCAGGGACCCTAAGAGGTCCGTTCTTGTGACCTCACCCAACGGTACAGGAAAAGGTTACGTACTTTCACTTTTCACTTTCACTTCAGCGAGTCAGCACAGGCTGATCATCGCTGGGGTACCTGACGTCGGGTGGTCCGAGGAGACAGGTACCCTAAAAGGTCCGTTCTCATGATCTCACCCCACGGTACGGAAGAGGCTATATACATATATCTATCTATCAATTTTGAGACCTTCAACAGGGTCTCCGTGTGTCGTTCACCTCCTTGTAAGTAAGTTCTTTTAAATAAGTCGGTCATCCTTGTCAGTCTGGAGGAGAGGGCCAGGGGCGAGGACGGACAGTCGAGCTACAAACCCTTTCTAAAAAGACCCTTAAGATGAGACCCACTGTGTCGGGTCTTCTGCTCCTCCACACCCGCACCTTCCCCGGAGGAAGAAAGGGGTCGAGGCGAGATCCCGAGGCGAAAGTGAGACGTCCCCGGTCCGACGTGGCACGAATAGTTAAGGGAGGGACCGAGAGTAACGTCTTTGAGATAAATCCCACACACACCGACTTTCCTGACTCCAGGGGACAGGGGGTGGTCAGGGAGGCTCTCACTTCTGATGGGGTCCACACCGTCAGACTCCCATGACCCCGGTTCTTCCCTTACCGTTGGGTGAGGTCGTAAGAACGGACCTCTTAGGGTACCTGTCTCCTCGGACCACCCGGTGTCAGGTGCCCCAGCGTTTCTCAACCTGTGTTGACTCGTTGATTTGTTGTTGTTGACGGACATCGGGTCTTCACACCGATGCGGCGGGAACCCCTCCCCGCCCGGTCGGCTCTTCTGCTCCCCGTGGTCGTGGGTCGAGTCGTGGGTGACCATCCCGTCCCCAAGTGAGACCTCTCCGTCTGACGACAGGGACGAGGGTCGAGGACATGTCGTCGGAGGTCCAAGACGAGTCCCTCTCTCCTTTTAACACTTGTTGAGACAACCTTCCCTGACTGAGATAAACCTCGTCTCGAACCTCTTAAGGTCCGGATTCCCACAAAAAGAAAATCAAACTTTGTTACCTCTAGAACCTCCTCTCGTTAATTCGCCCAAACCATCGACGTGTCATGACCATCGTTGTTCACTTTGGCGTCTGGTCGGTCCTCAACTTGTCTCCCTTGGTATCCTTTTCCGTCGGTTCTCATTGGACGGACCTTGGTGTCAGGTGGGACACCCACCTTTATCGACCCGGGCACCTGATCAAACTTCTTCCCTTACCGTTGGGCGAGGTCAAGAATGGACCTCTTAGGGTACCTGTCTCCTCTGACGACTCGATGTCAGGTACCCCAGCGTTCCTTGACCTGTGCTGACTCGCTGATTCGGTGGTGGTGGTGGTGGCACCTGAGTGATGGATGAGTCTTCCTGAGGTCCCCGACCCGACTAAACTTTAGGAAAGGCTTCGACGTGTACCTAGGGAACTGTGTCCCGTCTTCGGAATGACCGTGTTCTCCAAACTCGTGTTGGAGACTGGCTTACGACCGACTCGTGAATGGACGAGACCGGCTCCCCGTCGAGGAGCCTTCGGTCCGAATTTTGATGCGCGTAGTGATTAACCTTCTAACACAAACCGGAGTTCGCGATGGGAGAGTCCTGGATGTATAAGGACCAACTAACACCCCGTTTTTATATTTGGGAGACTTGACACTATCGTCAGAGGTTCAGTGTGTCTGTGAGTCACCATTTTTCATTTCGGATTGGCTGGCACCTCCGAATTTTATTGGAAACTATGTATTCATCTAAGCCACTGTTGGAGACCCTTCCGTCCCGTTTTCTATTTTTGTTCCCCTTTCAGTAGAATCGTCACTGTAGTGTCTGACGTATAGCTCCCCTTTCTCTAAAGTGTCTCAGACAAGTTGGTCCAGTGACTTGTTTATTTATTTACTTCGTTCGTTGTTAGGAAGTTTCCTACAGACATAGGTGTTGGCGATGTTATATAATAGTTTTAATAGGTCAAGAGTTAATTTTTAATGTATAAGTTTTTGTCCTTTGGCACTGTGTATGTGAGTCCTTTTTTTTTTTTTTTCCGTCCATTATCGTTGACGGAAACTCCCCGGTTCTATAACCTGAATCGTCTGTGTCTGAAGTTTCATACGTAATTTTCATACAAGTTTCTTGACTTCCTTTGGTACAGATATTTGAAGTCCCTTTCGTGTCGCTGTCACAGAGTAGGTTATCTTTTATAGTTACTTTTCTGACCTTCAAATTTCTCTTAGTTTACTTTTAAGACTTCACCTCCTTTTGATATCGGTTTTACTTTTTAAGTGATTCTTCCCGAGTTTTCATCAAAACTTTACTGTCTTCTTTCTTAGGCATTCGACCTTCAATCTAGTTATCATTCATGTATTAGACTTCTTATCTCTCTCTTTTTCTTGTTTTTTTGTGTCAGAACCTCTTTACACTCTGTAGTAATTGTATGGTTGTACATATTTCCGTTATAGACTCACTTCTCCTCTCTCTCTTTACCCCTCTTTTACGTAAACAACTCGAAAGACCAGTACATCATAAAAAGTAGTTTAAACCTTCAAAAGTCGGTAATAAAAAAAGTCTGAGGTTCATACTATTGTGTCTCTCTAGGTATGGATCTATGTAGTATTAGTGTCACAGTTTTCGGTTTCTATTTCTCTTTTAGAACTTTCGTCGTTCTCTTTTTACTTAGCGGTACATGTTCTCTTGGGGTTCTTTTAATTATTGATTGAAGAGTCGTCTTCGTTCCCTCCGACGTTCCGTCACCCTTTCGTGTGAGTTTTACACTCACGCATTACCCTCCGGCCTAAGACACCTGTAATAAGGGGTTCCTGAAGAGTAGTACGTGAACAGAGAAAGAGAGATAGGACCTACTAAAGGAGTAATAAGGGGTGTAATAGAGGACTACGAAAGACTTAGGGACACACCCTTCATAAAGTAATAAAGTGAATCATGTTTAAATACTTTCAAACGTTTCTATCAGGATCTCGAAGGTGGAGGAGATCCTAATTCGTACGTAGAAACTAAGAATAAAGTCTAACACTCCTGTCTCCAGAAACAGTGCCTACAAACGACAGCAAACGGTAGGTACATAAGGAAGAATACTACCATGTGGACTATAAGAAAACCCCTTGGTATGGAGGAAGGAAGACTCAGGTATACGAAATTACACTCCAACTAGATTTTAGGACCGAAATACCTCCCGTATATTGTTTTTAGACGAATTAGCCTCTAAAGGAGACTGGTATGGCTTAGGACTGCCAAATCCCGATCCGTGTATGGGTTCAGTACGATTACTTTGAGTCAAACCTCTGAGACCAGTCTCGTCGACCCGTCTTTCTCTACGGTAAAGTAAACGCAATGACCATCCCACCTTCGGACCCCGACAGTACCCGGCGGTTCGTCTCTTCCGGAGGACCTCTAGTCCGACTGCACACCGTTCCGCCTTGACTCTCGACCCTCTCTCTTTCGAACAGGAGTACCGTAATATAGCTCGGTGTCACTTGGGTCGACACTGTCTTCCGGTGAAACTGGAGACTAATATACTTGTTATATTAAAACGTATAGTTCAAACTCAACCCAAAGATCACCAGTTTTAGTTTTCCCAGTACTTATTACTATGCGAGAAGATATGAAAAGTGTATGGACACTTATACAATTAAAATATTGACTTTTTTTTTTTTCTTTTGGAAGATATGTTCTCCGTTTATATCTATGGGTCTCTGTACTTTAATCGAATCCTACTATTCGGTAAAAGAGAAAAACACTAAACGAAACTTTGACGTTGTTGAACTTATTACTTAAGCTCTGTGGCTACGGTTAAACGAGAAGATTCTCGAGCACACAACCTGTCACGGGCCGTTCACTACAACTAGTGTCACACTGGTGTGGATAGTCATCACCCGGATGTATCTCTCCAACACCTCCAAGCTCGACTCCCGTCTCACCCGTCTCCACTGATCACGCTCGCGGGACTTGTACTCGAGCCACGGACCAACTCGATACATCCTGTATGCCTTTCTAGGTTCCTCCGGTGTAAATTTTTATCGTGGTACTTTAATCATGTGACGTCAGACGGGACTCCTCGTCCGTACTGGACTGAACTACTTCGAAGTGTACGTTTTGCCTAAAATAAAAATCCCGTAAGATAGACCCTATTGTTACCGAGACGACTATCCTTCCACCACCCATATCAAACAGAATCACCGACCGTGAATTCGAACTTTTCTTGTTTTGTCGTATAAATTTGACAGTTCAGGATTAACAAAGTAATCTGCCACCATCAGAAACTGTTTTCCTCGACCGATTGACGACTTTCGTTCTTACTACTCGGCGCTAAGGCCGTCCCGTGACCCCGCGACGATCAATGGAGAGGAGGAAACAAAGAAGGGTCAAGTAGAGACAATGTTCCCTTTCAGAGTAAAAGATTATATTACTGACGATAATTTTAGTCAATTTACGGAAAGTGCTCGAGTCACCCTATAGAAGATGTATAAAAATTTACACTTACTTGGTGTCTCCGTTCAAGGTGGTAAACGGACGCAGACACCCCAGAGGGCGTAAGTTAAATTACAGTTAATATCATTGCTGTCTATAAATAAATCCTGTAACTTCGGTCATCCTAGGATTCTGCTAAATGTGTAAAGTCTCACCTGGACAGAACAAATGGTGACTGAACGTCGGTCGAGTGGAAACTACGAACTTGGGAGGAGTGGTGGCACACCTTTTACCTCTGGGACCACAGACCGTCCTTGGTTCCTTCTGCAAAAACCATCCGTCTTCCGTTCTTGAGTCGAATTATAGAACTACCCCGTACCATCTCTTTCGGGGTCCGATCCGTAAATACCATTTATTTCGTCAAAGGTGTATAATTAAAATATTTCGTAAAGACGAGAAGGGAGATTGTGACGTGTAGACACTCCATAGTCCCCTCTCCGACTCACCCCCACCCCCCTAAGACTAAATAAAGGACGACGAACCACCTTATTTCTGGGTCTCGTACAAAAGGTAAATGTGTGTAAATTCTTAAATCTCCGACGAATCTCACTCTCTCACCAATATAAAGTGGTTCTCTGTAGTATTTTCGAAAGAGGTCAGACTTTGTGTGTGTCTTTAGTCTAGGGTCTCTATCGATAAAAAAAGAGTCCATGTTCCTTGGTTTCAACTAATTACGGGAAAAGTTCCCGGTGTCCGAGGAAGGGCCCTGTAGGTCCCTCGCGAGCGTCTCCTTAGGAGGGTCGACGCCCCCCGAGACAAGAGTCGCCCCTTTCCCCCTCTGGGGAGGCGACCACCCGACACACACACCTGGACACGACCCTCTTCCGGGGAGATTCAAGTCTCTCGACTAACTAGAAACTAAGCCCAAAAATTTAAGCGGAACAAAGTTTGGCAGATAGAAAAAGGTTCCCGTCCGAAAGGAAAATCGGTTCGAAGTGTAATGTGTGACATACATTTATAGTCGGTTCAACAGGTCTAATCTCAGCCTTTGCAACGTCGGGTGCAAACAGTAGTAGGCCCGACTCAACGTCGTTCGAACGGGACCAGCCTCCCACCAAGGGCCGGACTTACCCGAGAGGCGAGATAACCACGAACAAGTCACAACGTCTTGTTACTAAAACAGCCTCTCTATAGCCCGTAAATTTGACGAGGAGGACCTGAATGCATCCACATCTGCCTACTTCCCAGGTCACCAACTTTTTGAGGTAATTCGTTCTTCTTTGGTGGTCCTTTAACACCTTTCACATGACTCCTCCTTTCCCCGAGGGACTCGAGCTTTGAGTTCACCTTCCTGCTACGGATGTCGGAAAGGAGGAGAGGACCCCTTCTCCCCGGTGTCTTGTAAGGTCTTGGACCCCTGCGAGTGGTCTTTCTTTGACGTTCGGTGTCGCACGGAAGGGCCAAATTTCTTCCTCGTGCGTCTACGACTGAACCTCACTCGTCTCGGTTCGTGGTTCCGCACCATGTTCCAAGGGGTCGTGTCGGAGACAACGAAGGTCACGCTTCGCCCGAAGTCGATACCGAAGGTCGCGCACGACCGGGCCCCGAAGGGAATAAGAGGCCTGAGTGACGGTAGAGGGTCCCGTGACGACGGTGTGCCGTCCGAGGAGCCTCCACACTTTGCAAGTCTTCGACCTTTGTCCACCAGGGAACGGTCACTCCTGGTAACTCCGTTCCCTTTATGTGAAAGTAAAAGTTTACAATTAAACCAGACTGGGTACCTTCTTACAAAGTCACCAGATTAAACCGTCAGATCCAGTATTCCAGTAAACCAAAAGATCCAGTATTCTACTTGTTTTGGAGAACGTTCCTAGTGGTGGAGAGGGATGGGGGTAAAGAATTTGAAAGGTTGTTATATATTCATCTATACCCCACTCTCTTTCCCAAATAATTTTTAATGTTTTACAAAGACCAAGACTTTTTTTTAGATGTTTAACTTATAAACGTATATACAGGGTTAAAAAAAAATTAAAGGGTTTACGTTTGTTTATCGGACCTTTGGACCCTTTTTATCAATGACTGGATCAAAATTTATGTCTCGTTTATCGGAGTGGATACCGCTTTAATTTCATATTCCACTATTTAAAGACATCCAGATGTGTCTTGATCTGATAACTAGTTTTAACAATAAACACCCAATTATCCATGTAACTGAAAGAATACAAACAAAAAAAGTGAGACTTTTTAATCATAAGTGTAACAAAAGTACCTAACAATGTAATATGAGCACCTAGTTAGTTTACAATTTCTTTACGAAACCTATGGTCCGGAGAGATACAAATTCCACAATAGTAGTTTTGTAGTTGTCATTAAATATGTGGGAATTTTGACGGCTTAACCTTAGTATCTGCATTTGACTTAGTCCTTAGACGGTAGTGCTTGGGAAAGTTGGCCGAAGTACTCTGAGAGACTCTTACACTTACCCTAATAGGACTATCTTACCACACCGACCTACACTGATATCCCCGCAGACCGAATTGACTCCTCTGAGTCCAGATCGCTCCAACTCGTCCATCGATTAATGTCTACCTCGATCTCCAGTCTACAGGTAAACATCGACCTCAAGGAAGTTTCCTGTAGATCCTCACGGTCAAAGATCTTCCATTAATTGTGAATAGAATGTCTAAGGTGACAATAAAGACACTTGAAAATTTTATTAGTAAATCGTACAAAATCCCTTTTCTCACGAGTTCGAAATGATTCCCAAAACACGATTGAAAACTTACGATAGTAAAGATTCGTGAGTCTGTGTTTCGGATTTAAATATACGGTTCACCCTCATCTTGTCGTACTGTCCTTTAGGGTGACTCTCTCGGGGAGACGTAAACGGGGTCGGGACTAGGAGGATTCTTTACTCCAAGATCTTCCAGAGATTCCATAGGAAGTTCGGTCTCCGGATTCGAAGGTACACCTCTTTGCACTAAACGGTTTTCCGAAATGAATACAAAGTGCACATATTGGAAGAGGACGAGGGCTAGGAACGGGGAGTCGGTGATTTAGTATAGAACTGAAATTGGTGGGTCCCGTAGGTAAAGACTAAGAAAACTGATAGATTACTTCCGTGTTTATTAAACCAGTCCTAAATTTTTATATCAAATTGGTAGACATGTAATACAACCATGTGTAAGATCTAGAATTTTTATTCGGACAACATGTTAACGAAGTCGTTTTGGCGATTCTGAGTCTATTTCCCTTATTCTTTTTGCTTTTTGTTACTTTTAAAGAATACGAAGTTATGTGAATGTACCTTATTATCATATATATTTTATAATTACGACGTCTTAATATAATTCAGTCGGATAGCATCGTACGGACTGAAGTATCTTTTTTTTTTAGACCGTATAGATTACGTACTATGACTAATTTTTGCGGTGTTCATGACCCTCCCTTCCTCCCTTTAAATCTGTTATACCAAGTTAACCGAGACTAGATAATTACAACTTATTAAAAACTACATCTGTTTTACCACCATTCTTAATGTCTTACCATCCTAATCGAGTTCTGTTTTCCTTTTTTGGTAAGATTATGACGTGATAACAAAGACCCTGTCACCCGTCCTCCCCTCTATAACTTATGATTATTCATTCGACGTATTTCTCTTACATTCACTGTAATACTAAAAAGTGGGATAACTGAGTGTTTAGAAAGAATTTTTAAACTAGTGAAGGGGGCATATAGTGAAGGGAAGTACACGATCTGTAGTTGGTACTCTATAGAACGACAGTGGAGTTGGCATTATAGAAAGTTTACCTTGAAGGAAACAAGAACTTGTGACAGAGAATATTTCGAGAAGAGATCCAATGGGTTCAAACTTTAGGGCTTCATTGGGGACTGAATAGGGACAAAAATAGTTCCTTTGAACCCCTAAAAAGAGTTCTTAGTTGAGTTAAGAGATGAGTGGAAAATCACTACAACAACAATAAGTCCGATTAGATCATTTATTGACTAGTTCTCTGAAGTAAGTAACGAGCAGAAAGGAGACCTGAAACATTTAAATAATCTTAAGTCACGTTCTGAACAAAACGAAGTACCTTAAAACGACTTAAAATGGTTTGAGTACGGCAACGAGAAGAGAAAGAGGAGATTTGGACTTGTTATTCAATTAAATATGACGAGGAGGGTGATTTAATAACAGACGAAGTTCTACAAACTACAACAAACGTGTATCATATTGGAAGGGTGACTTTATGTTCGAGGATCACACGTCTCTAACGGAGAGTGTCAGTAAGATTTAAAGGATGTCTTGGACCGACCATGGCACCTTCATTATTCATATAATTCTGTCATACACAATTAACTAAAGGATAAATGACTCTCGATAGTTTTTACAGTAAATATAAAAGTATTTTTACTAGAAGTACAGATCGAAGTCTTTTAATTCCCACTCAATGAATAGAATATATATACACACACACAAACTTTAAACCGATAAAAAAAGGTACAGGGACATTAAGAAACGACGTTCGATTTCCGTTGTGGATTACTCTGTTCACACACCCTGATTCCTTTCAAACCACTTTTTAGTCTTTAAAGAGTTAAGATACTATAGACTCTTGGGAGTCTTCCAATATGTTTATGTTAGAACAAAAATAGTACCTCATAAACCGTAAAACCGGTGAAGTTCATATCTATAACAACTCCAGTGTAGTGTAAGGTATGATTCTCCGGATTTTCGCTATATACAGTTGGTCTAAAGACTATCGGTGTGTTTTAACCTTTTATATCACTTTTACGTTTACAAAAGTTTAAGAGAGCGTAGGACACGAAATAACTCCAATAGAGGATATTGACTAAGACATGTAATCGCGTTTATCGCAGTAGTCGTAAATCTTTGAGTCAGGTCACGATTTCTATAGTAGGTTTTTCTCTTCTACTCGTTACTACGTAGTCTAAGTGTTATTTAGATGCACTCTGAAACTTAAAATCCGTTACCGACATAAATAACAATAACATAAAAAATACTCCTCGGAAACCTTTTCGAATACAAGGTACTAGACCACAAGTACCAGTCAAGTCAGAAAGAAACTTCTACTCGATGTGAGTATTTTATCCGGTACTGAGTAAGGGTTACGAATACTGATGTACTACGGTGAACATTCCAAGTGTAGAAATGTCGGACTACCTGTGTGGAGAAGAACTGTTCGGACTCCACCGACCCGAGCCCTCTCTACATTCACACACTGTGGTGTCCAAGTCCTTACTCGCACGAGAAGGTAATAGGTCCGACTGGAGTCACAGAGACCGACATATTTGATCAGACAGACGTCACTTATAATTAGTACAACCGAAATTTGTACTCTCAGAAAATTTTCTCTTCGAAGGGTGAGGAGTTGTTATTGTTTGTTAAATTGTAACACAAATCGTTGAACAGTCGATGAAGTAGAAACAGTTTCCGTAGGGAAACCACTAATATAGAGTTAGTACCGGTCCGGTCAAACGTTGCACTTAATATATCTTCAAGACACGACCCGAGTCAGCGAAGTCAACTCAGACTGAGAAACGCTGGCGTACCTGACATCGGGTGGTCCGAGGAGACAGGTACCCTAAGAGTTCCATTCTTATGACCTCACCCAAGGGTACGGGAGAAGGTCCCCTAGAAGGGCTGGGTTATTGACTTGGGAATAGAAACCGTAGAGGACGTAACTCCCTCCAAGAAATAGGTGACTCGGTGGATGTCTTCACTCCACAGGTATTTTGTTAAATTATCGTAAAGAATCACACTTCCTTTTTATTTTTAACTCTCTCTTTACTCTCTCTGTCTCTCTCTCACCTTATCTCTTTCTCTTTTTCTTTTTTTTTTTCTTTCCAATATCCATTGTGAGGAATCCGTTATGGTCCTCGAAGATGTCTGAAGGATATCTGACTGAGTGCATTAGGAACATTGTTGGCGTATTCTACCGATAACAATAATAAATGTAAAAAAGACCACTCCTTTAATTTAGTGTTACTCATTTACATCTAAGTCCTGAACTTGACTCGTCAGACTGTGGTCTCGTCTCAGAAATTCGGAGATACCGTATAAAGAAAAGATATATTTTTAACGACCAATAATAAAACTTTTATCAATTTTGTGTTTTATTTGAACCTAAACTTAAAAGACAAATGAAGGGACCACCGAGTCTATCATTTCTTAGGGGGACATTACGTCCCAAGTAGGGACCCAACCCTTCTAGGGGATCTCCTCCCGTACCGTTGAGTGAGGTCATAAGGACGGACCTCTTAGGGCCCCTGCCCCCTCGGACCACCCGACGGCAGATACCCCAACGTGTCTCAGTCTGTGCTGACTTCGCTGAATCATCATCATCATCATACGTTAAATAACTTGTGACTTTATCAGGTGGTTAGTAAACTAACACTCAGGTACTTTACTTCGACAAACCAACCACCCTCCCCTTACTTGACTGTCCAACAAAGGTGTGTTACCCCTCTACTGTTTACAGTAGACTTTAGAGGATTATCAATTCTTTACGTAGATGAGAAACCCAAGTTAACCGAAGAAAAGGAGTTCAGAATGAGAACTAGTGAAACGATTAAAATAAAATCTCAAAGTACGTCTACCCGGGTCTGAAACATTTACAGTTTCGTAATCGGTCGTTTATAATTAATTACTTTGTAAGTGAAGGAAGGGACTACATGTACAGCTCTCTCATCTGAGAACACCCATGAGATGACTCCCGACTAGTCATCTTAATCAGTAAGTCGGTTTTCGTTTCCCATTTCACACTTGTACTTCACACGGTACGAAATAGATGTCTGGTGCCCTTTTGCTGAATTAGAACTATCAGTCATAGACAAGTACACTCCAACTCGACACACGACACGGGCCAGTGAGTCAGCACGGACTGAGACGTTGGGGTACCTGGTATCGGGTGGTCCGAGGAGACAGGTACCCTAAGAGGTCCGTTCTTGTGACCCCACCCAACGGTAAAGGAAGAGGTCCCCTAGAAGGACTGAGTCCCTGACTTAGGTCCAGAGGACATAACGTCCGTCTAAGAAATGGTAGACTCGGTGATCCCTTCGGGGGTCTTCAAAGCTATCAGGTATAGACAAGTCCACTCCAATTGTCTCGTTTTAATCTTCTACTCTAAAGTAACAAAACATGCTTTAATAAAGGTCCGGAGTGATCACTTCATAATACACTACCTTTAACCGACAAAACGACGACCCGTAGGTCCAATATACAGCCATCTTGGAGGAGAGAGGGTTGGAATCGAGTAAGGGTCAGGACCCCCATCTCACACTCGGGTTCCGTTAATTGTATAGTGTAGGGGAATTGTGGACACTAATTAAGTTCTCGCAAGACTAGTCAGGTAATCCTGTGAACCCTTCGTGAACTTAAATCCTCCTATATCGGTGCCCTCGAAGACCGTCAGACAAACTTCGGCACTCTAACCTCTGTTGCAACTCCTATAGTTTCATTCTTTACTCTCTTTTTAGGCTGTCGTTTTTTAAAGTCTATTTCGGTAGATTCAAGACCTGGTAAGGAACGAACTTATGTCTTATAGAACAGAACAAGTTAATACTGTCGGTCGTCTCAAGTAGAGACACGAATTCGTTTGACCTTTACGTCGAAGTCACTAAACGTTATCTTTCTTAGGATTTCACTTCTTTCATTGTTTCGTTTTGTGAAGAATTTTATACAAATTGAAGGAATAACACTATAATTCTACCATTTCCATTCACCCTGCTGAGATTTGGTAGAGGGAGTCGTAAGAAACGACAACCGTAACAGTAAAGAATTGTCTGTGACAAGCCCACAGCGTTTTAGGGGGGAGAATCCCACGTGGGTATATCAACCGCCATGGACGCCTCGACCAGTAGGATCTTCCAAGGTGCACTACGACTCGAGGACGGTGGAGAAACCCTGGACTTTTTCCAACCCAGGTAGATCTCCAATCTGACTCAACTTACAAAATAGAGTAAACTCATAAATATGATGTTCTGTCCTAATATTGGTCTCTTGTTCTACTCGTGAACTTAACGTCCCTCCCAACTCAGACCTCCATTAAAAGTCGAAACATGTTTGACTGATCATTCGTCTTTCGTTTGAACTTTTTTTCCTTGCCCCCTGAAGTTAACTGTTCGGTTTTTTTTTTGCTTCTCTCTCTCCACTCTTCTGTACCCCAGATGTTATCTACTGTCCTCGTAGATTCAAAGGCCGAAGGGTCAAAATGAGGAGGACATTGAATTGACTCACAGACCTAACAAGTAACTAAGTGCACAAATATAAGTGAATTGTTTATTGTTCATCGTAACTCTGAGGAGAAAGCACAACGTGACAGATCCAAGATGTCTATCTCACTATTTAATCCGTCCATTTCGAGGACCGAAACAGTCCCTCGGATATTAAACCTCTCTTTGGACTTTCTTTCTCTTTCCCTGTCCCAACCCCTCCTCCCTCCTTTCCTCCTTCCTCTCTTCATTCCTTTCCTTCTTTCCTTTGGACGGGTATACGCTTCTCTCTCTCTCCTAGTCTTCGCGAAACTTCCTTTTACATCTTCACAGTTGTCTGTCTCTCACCAGGTGTTTACGTACTTTCCTACTGACATAAAAATACCCAAGTGGTTCCAAACTTAGAGATTCCACTGTTGGCTGTTAACTTCCGCCACTCTTTCATACGATGAGGCTATCGACCTTTTCCTCCCAAGGCACCTCTCTCGTCTTTTTACGGTCCTATCCTTGTTCCCACCAGGACCCCTTGTCGTTCTTACAGCCACACCGACCCGGTACATTCGGTCTTCCTCCGCCCTTCTTGAACTCTAGTCTCTCCACCCTCTTAGACATCCCGGAACGTCCGGTACGATTCCGGTAAAACTTGTCCACTCAACCTTAACGAACACAAAAGGATATCACTATAAAGTCAGCCAAGCCAAGTCAATCCAGTGAGTCAGTACAGGATGAGAAACGCTGGGGTACCTGACGTCGTGAGGTCCGGAGGGACAGGTAGTGGTTGAGGACCTCAAATGAGTTTGAGTACAGGTAGTTCAACTACTACGGTAGGTCAGTAGAGTAGGAGACAGTAGGGGAAGAGGAGGACGAGAGTTAGAAAGGGTCGTAGTCCCAGAAAAGTTTACTCAGTCAAGAAGCGTAGTCCACCGGTTTCATAACCTCAAAGTCGAAGTCGTAGTCAGGAAGGTTACTCGGGGGTTCTGACTAGAGGAAATCCTACCTGACCAACCTAGAGGAACGTCAGGTTCCCTGAGAGTTCTCAGAAGAAGTTGTGGTGTCAAGTTTTCGTAGTTAAGAAGCCACGAGTCGAAAGAAATATCAGGTTGAGAGTGTAGGTATGTACTGGTGGTCTTTTTGGTATCGAAACTGATCTGCCTGGAATATCAAGTTATTAACACTGATAAATGAATCTCGATCGAACTCATCCAAAGACAAAGAACTTTTGTTTGGGGACTCCTCTTATCAATATTTTATAAAAAGTATTTTTAGTAAAAAAAGATAAAGTTATAGTACATTTTGAAAGTGTATATTTTCTCTACGACGACGACGACGACGATTCAGCGAAGTCAGCAGAAGTTGAGACACGCTGGGGTATCTGACGTCGGGGGACCCTAAGAGGTACGTTCTTGTGACGTCACCCAACGGTAAAGGAAGAGGTCACGTACTTTCACTTTTCACTTTCACTTCAGTGAGTCAGTACAGGCTGAGAAACACTGGGGTATCTGACATCGGGTGGTCCGAGGAGGCAGGTACCCTAAAAGGTCCGTTCTCATGACCTCACCCCACGGTAACGGAAGAGACTACTTTCTCTACTCTTGTCACGATAACGACTTTTAATAAAATTTTCAAGTGTAAACATTGTAAACGACGAGATTTTGGTTTAATTACTCTTTTTACTATCAAAGTCACTTGTGTTTTTACACTTGAGATCCGGTACCGACTATTTACGTCAGAGTTAGAAGTTAAAATAAAAACATAAAACATGAAAACATAAAATATTACGAATGTGTTATAACTGTTTTTTAAGACTAAACGTGGTTACTTTTTCACGTTTACTATTTGTTAAAATTATCGAGTCCTAAACTTTAGAGTCCTAAAAGAAGTTTATTTGACTGGATCTTTTAAGTTGTTACCAATTAAAGGAAATTTATAAACCTGAGAATAGTTATAGATTGTATAAACGTAAGAAATGTCACTGGAATTTTCCCCCCGTTAGTTGAATGTGTTTTTTCTTTTACAATCTTGAGGAGTGTAATCCATACTGTTTACAATACGAAGAAACAATGACGTCTCGACCGACAATGTACGACGATCTTATATGTTGGTCACTTAGACCGACTCAAACCCGACTGTTTCCATGAAGGACCTTAGTAAAAGACCTTTCTCGTTGAAACGACTTTCCGGTTCAGTCTCGATGTTGGATGAAATAGTTATTAGGCTAAAATTCTTCAAGTTTACATGCGGGTCTCTAGCAATACTCCAGAATGTTTGTCGGATGTGCGTATATAATGGTAGGTTACCCAATTTTAAGCCACATTTTGTGATGAACTCGATAAACGAAACGATATAAAAATTTTAACAAAATTTTAATAGACTTTTTAATTCATAAATTTAGTTTCAAAACGTTCTACATTTGAAGGAGACTACTTAGGGGTTTTGAACTTGTTAAGAAGTTTTTACTACTTAGTTGAATTGGGAGTTCATAGTGTCTAAAACTTTGATTTCGGGTCACTCCCTTGACCCTTTCACTCTCCAGCTCCTGTTCTTGCGTCCGGACGAACCGAGTACGGAACACTGAAACTTTGACGAAAAAAGAATCATGGTCATGTCCTTCATATAGTTCTATAAACCGGAAGGTCCTAATAAAAAGTCTAAAAAATTGTATAACATCAAATACTTTGTATGATATTTTAGAAATGTAATTACAGAAATCACAGACATTTTCCTGTAATTTGAGGTCTTACTTGAAGATCAATGATCTCCATCGACTATAATTTTATAAGTACATCATCCTCTTTTCGGTTGTGGGGGTTTAGAGAAATTGTTAACACTTTCTCTGTTGACCTGTGAACAAAGACTTCTCTCCGTATGACTAGACAGAGTGGACGATCATACAGTAGAGGTACCTCATTCCTGAAAAACGGAACGAATGAAAACTTAGTAGTCGAAGATCTTGTCATGCACCGTGTACCATCTATCAGTTATTTAAAGACGACAAAACCTCCCGTAATTTCGGTCTCTTTCATCGAGTCCTGAATTAAGGATTACGGGAATCGAATCCACCTTAAGTATTTATTTCCGTCGAAATAACCTTCGGCCCCCAGTTTCAAGAATGTCATAATAGAAAACTACACATCTAAGTGTAGAATTTCAGTAAAGGATAGGTTAAAATTTGTCAGCTCTCTGGTAAGAATGCAGATTGCGGAGAATTTCGAAAAGTTCAAAATTTTAAACCCACACTACTTCGACACAACACTTACCCGCTAGGACTAAAAATATTACGGAGGTAAAGTGAACTCTCACACTAAGACTTTGGAGTTGACAACTATAATTACTGAACGAAGGATTTGTGCCTCGCTGTTCGTCTCAGACTAACCAGAGTCGCCTGTCACAGACAGTACCTACACATCCACATAACTACGACCGGGTAATTACCTACGACACCTATTGGACTCAAAGTAACTAAATTACTGACTAGATAATTAATCAAAGAAACGGAATGAACCTTAGACCCACACACACACAACATTTTTGATTTCTGCCCTTTTCAATATCTTAGTTTTGAGGTAAACATACGATTAATATAGGTCTACGATGAGGTTCAAGAGTAGGACAACTTTTGGACAGAGAGGACAGAGAGAGGGGTGAGGGGGGAGAAAATTTTATTCTTGGACAGAGAATTCGGAGGGAAACAAACCGTAATACCTATAGTGACTAAATCACCCGTTAAAAGAAACGGGGACTCTAATCGAGGAGAGAAAGAAGGAATAAGGACCCGACGGTGAGGAACAGGATTGTTACCAGGAAATACGGAAACACGGTTGCGGACCGACGACACGAGTACATGACCTACTAACGGTTCCCACTTTGACTTTAGAAATACCTTCACGACTGCGGTCCTCTCGAGGTACCTTCTTGTATTATTCTTATACTAGAATTTAAAGATCCTCGACAAGTCAAAGTATTACTGTGACTATTCAGAAAAGGAGTTAACGAAGGAAATGACCTTGCCGGTGACGAAGGGACACTTACTAGGGTAGCCTTGACACCCTTCCGAAACCCTTCTTACTACCTGTTGTGACTTCATAACTACGAAACCACCTTTTTTCTGACGTTAAACACCCAACTTAACACAGGGGGAGATTTTCTACACAACTTCAGGATGGGGGTTCATGGGTCCTTACACTGAGACTGTACATTTGTCCCCAGAGACTTCTACATTAATCCAATTTTCCTTCAGTACAAGCTACTCCCACCCAGGATTAGGTCACTGATCACAGGAATCTTCTTCTGTTCTCTGTCTCCCTGTCTGTCTGTCCCTCTCTAAGCGTGCTACTGTCTCCCGACGCCTCCAGACAAGTGTTCGGTTCCTCACGGTTCCCGAAGACCGTTGTGGCTTTCTGCTCTCCTCCCGTGCTGTGTCTAAGGGGCGATCTCGGAGTCCCTCGTGCCGGGATGACTGGAGAACGAAAACCTGAAGACCGGAGGTCTTGGAACTCTCTTATGTAAAGACAACAAAATTCGGGAGGTCCAACACCAATCCCGTCGAACGTCTTTACCGATATAAGTTCTTCTATTTTACACCTACTGGAGTTCTTTTACGTAAAATTGATAAAATCAGTAGTGTAGGACTGGAGAAAGGGTTTCTTTCTTTGAACACTTATTCAGAGTGTTTGGTACACAAAAAAGTACGAAAGGCGAAAGAAGGAGATAATAGACCGTGTGTCCTTGTTTTACCAGGAGGGACGGTGGGGGTTGAGCGACCCAATGAGCCATGGAGGGTCGCCGGCAAAATCCTCGACAGAAGATTCGAGGTTGGTGCGAGAGGGCACTGGTACCTACCGATTCCAGTCGGAACGGATGAGTCCTACACAGGGCACTGAAGGAAGGAGGAGGAGCGGAATAAGTTGACAGACCGACTCACAATGTAAAAGAGTCTTGACACTCGAGACGGTCCTCGTACAATAGACCAGACGACTCATTTATGACCCAGTGATATATGCACTGGTAACGACTCAGTTCTACATTACAGAGTGTTCGTTACACAAACAAAATTGTCCCAAGCAGAAGTTCCACACTAAAACCGTCTTTTTTATTCCGTTCTTCCCACTCAAAGTACTACCCCTCCCGCACCCACTACCCTTCCCGTCTACAGAACCCCCGTGCGTGTGGACAGTATAGGAGACCCAAAATAAAGTGTCGGTTGACGGATGGCAAGGGCCCGCAACTTGCGAGGACACCCTCAAGTTCATAGCAGGGTCCCGTCCGACGTCCTTCTCGAGGGTCTTCGTATTTATCTCGTGTGCGTCTATTAACGGTGGGCTTATCATTCTAGAGTTTTAGACAAGTGTGAGGACCACGACAAAAGTAAAATAAAAGAGGTTGTATAAAAATTTGTGTTTTGAGGAGGAGACACTCCGTGAAGGGAGGTGGTGGTTTACTACGCTCAATTCCGTGGGTAGGTACAGTCACCGTGTGCTTCCGAGCCAACGACACGTCAGATCGGAAGAAAGTAATTAGTTTGTGGGTTTATCAATCGTTCACAACCACCATTTGTCAAAACCCCACGCATACATGTGTGTGTGTGTATGTAGATACGTATATAATATTATCAATACACGATAATTTATTTAGTAAACGGACATTAAACTATGAAACTTAACGACTGACTGCCCTTACTCGTTAATTCTAAAAAAAAGACGGCAACATATCCGTGTCGGGTTAAGTTTCCTATCCACGGGTTTCGATTAACACAGAGATAACACTGGATCAGAACATGTCGAAACGGAAAGAGTGAAGCCAAAAGACCCCAGGTCCACTAACTGATAGACAGAAGAGAACAACTCGTGGGTGAGTCCTTTATCGAAGTACTGACATCGTGGAGTCGTTATTCTAAATTTATTACTGTTGACGATGGCTAAAAGACGATCCCATTTATCGACATTCATGAAAGACTTTATTATTGCGACCTGATTCACTAGTAGGAGTCAATTAGTTACACTTTTGTAGGATCCTGAATGAGTCCAGATTTGTAGGTCTTCCATAGTTAGAACTTTCCTTCCAAAACAAAGTCCACTTTACGATTAAAGGAAGATAAAAACAGTAACGGCTGTCGTCAGGATCCCGATGGCGTTTGTTCCATAACCAATAGCCGTCTACTTTGGCCTCAGAAGACATTCCCTCCTTTAACACATTGTCGCGTCTGGGACCTCAGCCCTACAAACTCAAGTCTAACGTCGAGGCGGTACTGTCCGTGGCACAGGAACCCGCTTACTGACTTTAAGAAAAAGGAACTACAGAAATAAGCATTTTACTTCTATTATTATCATGAATAGCGTACACCAGCACTACTAATTTACTAAATTATGTACACTGCGAGAATCGTCTCACAGACCGTGTGTCACTCACTTTTCACTTTCATAATCAGTGGGTCAGCACGGGCTGAGAAAGGTTGGGGTTCCTGACATCGGGCGGTCCGAGGAGACAGGTACCTTAAGAGGTCCGTCTTATGACCTCACCCAACGGTACGGGAAGAGGTTCCTTAGAAGGGCTCGGTCCCTATCTCGGGTCCAGAGAACGTAACGTCCGCCTAAGAAATGGTAGACTCGGGGGTCCCTTTACATGCATGAGTTATTTATCATCGTCCAAAAAAAAAAAAAAATCAAATACAAAACTCATAAAGTAGTAAATTTTCCCTGATCGGGAAGTCGAAGGATCCACTTCGACCTTGGTCCTCGACTTTTGGAAACCAGTTCACGTAAGAACGTCGACTTTCACTTCCGACGAAAATCGTTTTCTCCCAAATACTATGCAATAGAACTCCAGTGTCCTTCGATACCGTCTCTGGTTTTACCCGATTTGGACTCTGCACCTGCTTCAGATACGTCGACACCGTTTCCCGAACGAAGAGGAGTCAGTCATTACCGGACTCACCAGAGGTCAACGAAGAGTTAGGGCCTAATGTAGAGTATATGTATATCGGGATAGCTCTCGGGACGAAATCTGTTCTAGAACAGTAAGACATCCTTTGCTGACCAATCTTTGTACCCTGTTTCAAGTTCAGAAACGATTATATAATATAAACGACAACGAATCAGTGATTCAACACAGACTGAGAAACGCTAGGATACCTGACGTCGTCCGGTCCAAAGGGACAGAAAGTGGTAGAGGGTCTTAAACGAGTCTGAGTACAGGTAACTCAGCCACTACGGTAGGTTGGTAGAGTAGGAGACAACAGGGGAAGAGGACAAAGGGAGTTAGAAAGGGTCGTAGTCCCAGAAAAGGTTACTCAGTCGAGAAGCGTAGTCCACCGGTTTCATAGCCTCGAAGTCGAAGTCGTAGTCGGGAAGGTTGCTTATAAGTCCAAACAAAGGAAATCCTACCTGACCTAACTAGAGGAACGACAAGTTGCCTGAGAGTTCTCAGAAGAAGTCGTAGTGTTATATTTCGTAGCTAAGAAGACACCAGGCAGAAGAAGTGCTACGTTGAGTGTAGACACGTATTGATGCCCTTTTTGGTATCGAAACTGATATGCCTGGAAACAACCGTTTCATTATACTCAGCAGTTTGTTTTCCTAATAGGTTTTTCACTACAAGTAAGGACTCGACCTCTGACCGGGTCCTAGTCCTCTCTCCTACTTGGTCACTTCTCCTTTATTCCAGTCTCGCGTCACTCCGACTTAGTCCTCCGGACTACACGTCTTTACTCTAATGATACCTTAACGTAGAACAACAACAGCAAGTCGATGGTTCAGTACGGGTTGAGAAACTCTGGGGTTCCTGACGTCGTACGGTCCGAAGACACAGGGAGTCGTAGAGGACCTCAAACGGGTTCAAGTCCAGGTGGCTTAACCACTACGGTAGGTTGGTAGAGTAGGAGACAACGGGAGAAGAAGACGAACATTAGAAAGGATCGTAGTCCTTAACGAAGAATGGTCCCGTAATTTACTAAGTTTTCGAGTGTAAACATTTTTAGCGTCTTTTAATAGGAATTTTTAGGGAAAATGAAGTACTTGTTAAAAATGAAGTACTTACTAAGTATCTACCAAAACATGTATGTTGGGATGTATCATACACAGATTATGCACTTTTTATCATGTTTACGTTATGACGGAAAATGTCTTAAAATATTATAAATTTTGACATATAACTCGTATCTATGAACTGAAGTAAATCCAATTTACGTGGATAATACACTAAGAATTTTGATACAAACCCGGGACCCGGCTAAAGATAAGAGACGCGACACACAAGAGGGTCCAAAAGAATCGGACGTATAAAAAAGTACGTGGAACTGTGGATTTCCGATTACATAAATAAGTCTTCTTTTCATCTACTATTTTCCATTAAATTGTACACCTATGAAACAAGAGGTTCCAAAATTTATAATATCCGTTAACCTCTAGTCAACGTCGTTTCCACGGAGATCCTTTCATTTTTGTCTTAAGTACATAGGTACAGACAAAGATCCTCCCTAACCGTCCCAAAGATGTAAAATCATCTAGTCGTCCTTCTTTGGTGTACACGGTAGTGACATTCTATTCAGTGGTTTATTGCCTCGTAAAGACGAGCTGAGAAGAACCAGTAAATGAAGGGTCACTTTTGTCTTTAGTATATGTGTCCATGTCGGAATTTATGACTTACTATTTGGTTTACGAACAGTACACTGCCTCTCCTACAGTCCCCTAGGGAATGGGGGTTTCGACCAGATATTATGTCTTAAAATAACACTCTCTAATTAAAAGAAACAAAGTTTCAATCGGGACAAAACCTCATCTTTATACAATCTGGACTGTCAGCGAAACGATCTCGGTTCGTTGTATTTGGAGGGAAAGAAGAAAGATCCATTGCACATGGACCATAAAGGTTGGAGGGAACAAGACCGGGCGTCTTCCGAACAACAGACGCAATCCAGACCCGATTTCCTTACAGGCACCTTCCCTACAGATCGTACAGATCGAGACCTAAATTTTAGGAGACGAATTAAAAGGTTGTAAAGAAAGGGTGGAACCAATAACTCTTCCAATATAACCTCTACCGCGGTAAACTTTGACCTTCGTCGGAGTAAACATCCTTTCGGAGGACTCTCGAAATATACGTGTAGTCTGATATATGTTTGCTGTTTATGTGGAAATGTAACGATTCGGAAACCCTAAAAACTCCAACGAACAATATCGTCGATTCCAATAAATAGGTTTATCTTTACAAATATAGTCTTCACTTCGTGAAGGTAATTTATATACATCATAATCGTAACTGCATTGACAACTCTCGATTCATCCCCGAAGGGACCACCGAATCTCCCATTTCGTAGACAAACGTTACGTCCTCTGGGCCCAAGTTAGCCTTCTAGGGGACCTCTTCCTTTACCGTTGGGTGAGGTTATGAGAACGGACCTTTTAGGGTACCTGCCTCCTCGGAGCATCCGATGTTAGGTACCCCAGCGTTTCTCAACCTGTGCTGACTCGTTGCTGTGTGTGTCACTCTTTTAACTATAGCTTCACACACTTCTACCGACAAGTACACTCCACCACCGTTTTATAAATCATGTTGGTGGTGGACGCTATTTAGTCTCCAGTCTTGTTCAGGGACGAGTCAGACGTCGCAAACCCCATTACCGACTTTACTTAGTCTGGCAATCAAACCCGGTCGTTAATGTCCGATTCCATAATGTGTTTTTTTCCACCCGAGTCCTTTTTGAACCGACCAAATGTTTGTATTTACTCTCCCTGATCTACCTTAGGTCTTTACAATCCCACTTTTACGACAAGGATTTAGGAGTTATCCTTTTCACTCCAATTTTTTTAACAATCAACTTAGTTCATTGAGTCCCGTTTCCAGTCTAATTCCTACACACAAAGGAATCGACTAATAGTTGGCTAAGGACGAACACTAAATGACTATTCCTTCTAATGGAGTAGGAGGTCCAACGTCTATCGGAGTTCAAGTCAAGTCAAGTCTTCGAGTCAGCACAGGCTTAGAAACGCTGGGGTACTTAACGTCGTATTTTTCCTTTACCGTTGGGTCAGGTCACAAGAACGGACCTCTTAGGGTCCCTACCCCCTCGGACCACCCGACGGCAGATACCCCAGCGTCTCTCAATCTGTGCTGACTTCGTTGAATCGTCGTCGTCATCGTCGTCCGGAGGAACAGGTAGTAGTTGAGGACCTCAAGTGAGTTTGAGTGCAGGTAGCTCAGTCACTACGGTAGGTCGGTAGATTAGGAGACAACAGGGGAAGAAGAGGACGGGGGTTAGGGAGGTTCGTAGTCTCAGAAAAGGTTACTCAGTTGTGAAGCGTACTCCACCGGTTTCATGACCTCGAAGTCGAAATCGTAGTCAGGAAGGTTTCTTGTGGGTCCTGACTAGAGGAAATCTTACCTGACCAATCTAGAGGAACTTCAGGTTCCCTGAGAGTTCTCAAAAGAGGTTGTGGTGTCAAGTTTTCGTAGTCAAGAAGGCATGAGTCGAAAGAAATATCAGGTTGAGAGTGTAGGTATGTACTGGTGACCTTTTTGGTATCGGAACTGATCTGCCTGGAAACAACCTTTTCATTACAGAGACGAAAACTTACACGAGAGATCCAACCAGTATTGAAAGGAAGGTTCCTCAATCGCAGAAAATTAAAGTACCGACGTCAGTGGTAGACGTCACTAAAACCTCGGGGTTTTATTTCAGACTGTGACAAAGGTGACAAAGGGGTAGATAAAGGGCACTTTACTACCCTGGTCTACGGTACTAGAATCAAAAGACTTACAACTCGAAATTCGGTTGAAAAAGTGAGAGGAGAAAGTGAAAGTAGTTCTTCGAAAAATCGAGGAGAAGTGAAAGACGGTATTCCCACTACAGTAGACGCATAGACTCCAATAAATATAAACAGGGCCGTTAGAACTAAGGTCGAACACGAAGAAGGTCGGGTCGCAAAGAGTACTACATGAGACGTGTCTTCAATTTATTCGTCCCACTGTTATATATCGGAACTGCCTAAGAAAAAGGATAAACCTTGGCCGGACAACAAGGTACAGGTCAAGATTGACAACGAAGGACTGGTCGTATCTCCAAAGAGTTCTCCGTCCAGTCCACCAGACCATAAGGGTAGAGAAAGTCTTAAAAGGTGTCAAAGAACCCTAGGTGTGTCAGTTTCCGAAACCGCATCAGTTATTTCGTCTTTATCTACAAAAAGACCTTGAGAGAACGAAAAAGGTACTAGGTCGTCTACAACCGTTAAACTAGAAACCAAGGAGACGGAAAAGATTTTGGTCGAACTTGTAGACCTTCAAGTGTCAAGTGTATAACGACTTCGGACCGAACCTCTTAAAACTCGTAATGAAATGATCGCACACTCTATTCACGTTAACACACCATCAGACTCGTAAGAAACTGTAACGGAAAGAAACCCTAACCTTACTTTTGACTGGAAAAGGTCAGGACACCGGTGACGACTTAAAAGGTTTAAACGACCGTATAACTCACGTCGTGAAAGTGTAGTAATAAAAAGTCCTAAACTTTATCGAATTGACCTTAAGGTAGTGGAGGTGATCGAAACAAGCATCACTACGAAAGATTCCGGGTGAACTGAAGTGTAAGGTCCTACAGACCGAGATCCACTCACTAGTGTGGTAACACTAATAGAACAAGTACTTCTAGAAAAAACATGTCAAGGAGACACATAAGAACGGTGGTGAAGAATTATAAAAGACGAAGACAACGACGATTCAGTGAAGTCAGCACAGGGTGAGACACGCTGGGGTATCTGTCGTCGGGTAATCCGAGGAGACAGGGACCCTAAGAGGTCCGTTCTTATGACCTCACCCAACGGTAAAGGAAGAGGCTACGTACTTTCACTTTTCACTTTCACTACAGCGAGTCAACACGGGCTGAGAATCACTGGGGTACCTGACGTCCGATGGTCCGAGGAGACAGGTACCCTAAAAGGTCCGTTCTCATGACCTCACCCCACGGCAACGGAAGAGGCAGACGAAGACAATACAGGTACGGTAAAGACAGGAAATAGTTCGGGTAGAAACCCTCTTTCCTTACCGTTTGGTGAAGTCATAAGAACGGAACTCTTGGGGTACTTCTCATACTTTTCCGTTTTACTATCGTATGACTCTCTCCTTGAGGGGTCTAGTCATCCACGGGTTATACGATGACCTCTAGTCACCTCTTTATTGAGGTCTTTCTTCCTTCCCTACCTCGGTTTCGTTTTTGTTGTGGGTCGACACCCACACTGACCACTATCTTCGTTCCAGGCTACACCATTTCTCGTTATAACGTATCCTTGGACCTTACAATCCAGGCACTTAGTTCCGTTTAACTTTCACCAGTTTGTCCTCTACCGTTCTCACTTACAGCTGTAAGATCCTTAGTCGCTTGATTTTACCTGACCTTACCTACTTAATATAGTCTACTGGTAATATAGATGATGACACCCGTCCTTAGGGAGTCTTCTTTACCTCATCGGTAGTACAGTTGTTTTCTCAGAATTTACGTCATGAACCTACGTTAGAGTTTTTACTGTCTTACTAGNTAGTCACCTCTTTATTGAGGTCTTTCTTCCTTCCCTACCTCGGTTTCGTTTTTGTTGTGGGTCGACACCCACACTGACCACTATCTTCGTTCCAGGCTACGCCATTTCTCATTATAACGTATCCTTGGACCTTACAATCCAGGTACTTAGTTCCGTTTAACTTTCACCAGTTTGTCCTCTACCGTTCTCACTTACAGCTGTAAGATCCTTAGTCGCTTGATTTTACCTGACCTTACCTACTTAATATAGTCTACTGGTAATATAGATGATGACACCCGTCCTTAGGGAGTCTTCTTTACCTCATCGGTAGTACAGTTGTTTTCTCAGAATTTACGTCATGAACCTACGTTAGAGTTTTTACTGTCTTACTAGAGACAAGTAAAGGTTTCGTTTGGTAAGTTATAGTGTCATTAGGTTCAGATACGGGATTGGTCATTGCGACTTCTTCGACTTCAACTTACCAAGTTACTTCTGGATGTTCTGGAAAATCTTGATTGTGGGTTTTTTCTACAGCAAAAGTAATTTCCCCTGACCTTACGTTTTCATCCTTCAGTTCTTTGTGGGCCCCATTGTCCGTTTAAACCGGAACCTTACGTCTTACTTCGTCCCGTTACCGATTATCTTAAAACGGTCCTTTTACGAGAGCAGTATCGTTTGTGGGAGAAGGTTGTTGTGTTTTCTTCTGAGATGTGTACCTGTAGTGGTCTACCTGTTGTGGTTTTTGACTAATATAAGAAACGTCGGTTTCTACCGCTTCGAGATATATCAGTTGTTTTAGTTCTGACCGTCGACTGACACCGAGTCTTGTACTTGGGGAGTAACCGTTTATGTCTGAATTTAACTTCTTTCATCCCTTTTGGTGATCTGGTAAGTCCATACTGGATTTAGTTTAGGGAATACTAATATATCACCTTCAGTCTTTATCTAAATTCCCGGATCTAGACTATCTATCTCACGGACTACTTGATACCTGCCTCCAACCGCTGTAACATGTCCTCTGTCCCTAGTTCTGGTAGGGGTACCTTTTCTTTACGTTTTTTCGTTTTACCGACAGACCCCTCCGGAATGTTTATCGACACTTTTCTTCTCTTCGTTTTTCGTCTCCTCTTTTCCTTTCTATATTCGTAGACTTACGACTCAAGGTTTCTTATCGTTCCTCTCTATTCTTTCGAAAGGAACCGCTAGTTACGTTTCTTTATCTCCTTTTGTTGTCTTACCCTTCCTGATCTCTGGAGAAGTTGTTCGGAGTTCAATCGAGTAATTTGACCTCCTCTGTCCGAACTCCCACTCTTACGTTTCTTCCCTTAGAGTAAATGTTTAACATAGAGTCTTTAAACCCTCACAAAGGACGAGCTCCACTTACAGGACCTTCGGATAATTTAACAACTCCCTTAACGCAACGGTGTCTTTATCACTTAGGTCTGATCTTTTAAGGAACTGATTTAAAATTCCTTGAGAGTCCGGGAAATCGTTTACGGTAGTAAAGTGAAAATAATAAAGGGGTCGGACAAAGCCCTGTGTCGACTGTGTAGAGTCGGGACATAGAAACGGGACCCCCTGAGACAGTGGACTTCCTGACGAACCTTAAACGTGGGGTCCTCACTGGAATGTAGTTCCTCTCTGACCTCAAAGATATAGGGAGAACCTTCGACGCAAGGTGTATCGGAAAGTCTCCCAGGGGTCTCCAAAACTCGAGGTCGAACAGATGATTTTAGAGAGATCGCCATTAGATGAGTACTTTAATTTTCTACGAATGAGGAACCTTCATTTCAATACTGGTTAGATCTGTCGTATAATTTTTTATCTCTGTAATGAAACAGTCGTTTCCAAGCAGAGTTGTTCCGATACCAAAAAGATCATCAGTACATACCTACACTCTCAACCTGACATTTCTTTCAACTCGTGTCTTCTTAACTACGAAACCACAACCTTTTCTGACACCACAACCTTTTCTGAGAACTCTCAGGGAACCTGACGTTCCCATAGGTTGGTCAGGTAGGATCTCCTCTAGTCAGGACCCACAAGTAACCTTCCTGACTTAAACTTCGACTTTGAGGTTATGAAACCGGTGGACTACACTTCTCGACTGAGTAAACTTTTCTGGGACTACGACCCTTTCTAACTCCCGTCCTCTTCTTCCCCTGTTGTCTCCTACTCTACCCACCTACCGTAGTGACTGAGTTACCTGTACTCAAACCCATCCGAGACCCTCAACCACTACCTGTCCCTCCGGACCACACGACGCCAAAACGCCAACGTTGCGCAGCCTACACTGACTCACTGACTTGACTCGACTTGGATGAGTACTTACGAACGCAATGACCGAACGGAAGGAAGGTACACAACGAGAGGTGATGAGTGTCGCGAAAACTCTAGTGGAGGGTGAAGCTCTCGAACGTGGTCTTAGGAACCAGTTTCCGGAATCAAAATCCGTTACGGGTAATCGTGTCCAGAGTTCGAAGGCACTTGTCGTCCGTCCCGAAGTCTACGAGATATCGGAGGTTTCTCCGGTAGGAGACTTTGTGTAGAGAGTCTACAGTCGTTCCGCCTGTTTCCCGTTCTTGTCCGACGGATCTTCTACCCGTTTCCCGATTACCTCTTCTCGATTGTCTCCTCAAAGAGGGTTGCTTGTCTTAGTTTCGGTTCAATCCCTTGCCCGGGTGGTCAGAGCTCCTTGATGATCTGATGAGAGATTAAGAGTAAGGACAGAGATTTATCTTCAGAAAGAGCGTCAACGGGACTGAGAGAAGGTGACGACATATCCCTTACGCATTTACTTCTCAACGATTGAACAGAAAAACCAAGTATACACCACCGCTGATCGAATCAATATGGGACCAAACCACTCTCCTGACGAGAAACGGGTCTCTTTGTCTTGAAACGTCATCTACCGTACTGCTCTTCTATGACGCCCTCTTCATAACTTTATCTATAAACTACTGGTCTTTCCTTCCCCTAAACGCATTGTCTGACTAATCCACAACCAGTTAGGACAAGATAAGAGGACTCGTGTTTTCTTTTTACGTAAGAAAGTTTCAATAAGTCAATACGTTCCGTACACCCACTTATGCCGCAGACACTGAAGGTCGGGACCGGTATCTCAGAAGACATAGTGACAGGTGTATGACAGACTTGAGAAGGGAACCATTTGTACATCCGGCAGACACCCTCTACCGCCGTTTTACTTCTACCCTCCGTGAAAGTAGGGACTCGACGATGACCCTCTTCTGTACGGGTCCCTGTAAGGGGTTCGAAATTCCTGACACTACACTCGGTGTTTATTTGGACGTGAAACAATTCGGGGACTCTACAACCCTAACGAACGATGTCGTCGGTCGTGTTGAGTACTTCTGAGTATCTCTGTAGTAGAATCATATAAATAGGAAGAGTACAAGAAACTGTGTGCATCTTGTACGAAACTACTACCTCTTCCGTCGCTCAACTACTCCCCTAGGCACTTGTAAATCGTTCTTTCCCTCACGAAGTCTTTCTTTGGTCTTCTACGGTTTTCATCAAGTGTGTAAAACCGGACCTTTAATAGGAACCAAGAGGTGACCTGTGATGTCGTGATATCTCCCATAAACTACCACACGCACACAGGCATGGCATAGGTATGTGAGCTCCTCCTGTCTCCACTCCGGTCGGTACCCATCATGTCATGTCGTCCATCGGAGGAGGGATGTAGGACGTCACTGGGGAAGTTGAAGAGGAAGAAACAGGTACGGGTCGGACAACAACAAAGTGTCAGTCATAACACGGGACATATTATAGGTATCAAGGTTCCTGTCTAACGGTCTCCCCGAGACTGTTTAGTCCCACCGACCCCTTCGAGACGGTCCTTCCCTTCTTAAGTGTCTGGCCCTTACGAGAGACTCAATTCCCGACGAGAGTTAGGGTCGACCGATAGTCGATTAAAGATGTTTTTCTACGGGAAAAAGGTCTTCGTAAATGTACAGTTGACCTTGAAGGTCTCCTAAAGATACCAAAATTCTATTAGAAAAAAAAATTTAATTTTTAGTAATAATTATCCACTAAATACCATTATGACTTCTTCCTTTACCGTTGAGTGAGGTCATAAGAACGGACTCTTTAGGGTACCTGTCTCCTCAGACCGCCCGATGTCAGACACCCCAGTGTTCTCAGCCAGTGTTGAATCACTGATTCGGTGGTCGTGGCGTGTCGTTATCTGACTGTACCAAGTTTTATTTTTATTGTGTGGTGTGTTTTGTGAACGCAGGTAAGACACAATGGATGAGACGGGAGACGTTGATTTGTGAAATTGATCCGAAATTATATTTAAGTTAGAAATTACTGTTTTAAAGTCCACGGTTATCGACTACCCCTTGATAAAATTCTGTCCCTTGTGCGAGGAGTTTAATGTGTCAAAGTATCACGAAACCGGCAGATAAGGTTGATAACGTTTTACCAGGACTTTAACTCTTATTTGTGACTCGTTAACAAAGTTAGCTGGACGTGGGATGGTTGGTCTCTGTTTGGTAAACTAAAGGTATACAAGTCTAATTGTATCAAATTAAATTCGCGAACCAACGACTTAATTCGTGGATTTACAAGTCAAGTCAAGTCAGCGAGTCAGTAAAGGATGAGAAACGCTGGGGTACCTAACGTCGTGTGGTCCGGAGGGACAGGTAGTGGTTGAGGGTCTCAAACGAGTTTGAGTACGGGTAACTCAGCCACTACGGTAGGTTGGTAGAGTAATTGAGTCTCGTCTAAAATTAAGACTCGTTGAAATTAGAAACATTGTTTCCAAATGTATACATAGAATAGGTAAGAGACGTCTGTATAAATGATAGAAAGACACCCATAAGTTCATGTTTCACGATGTCGCTAATATATCCATGGTCATAGTATCGGGACGACACAAGACGGTCACGTTTACGTTGGTCGATATGGTCTGAAGTTTCTACAAAAGGATATCTAAAAAGGATAATGAAAAGAGATACCGTTGTCGGGGTCTTTACAATGGGGGGAAAATAAATCTTTTTGGTTAAAATAAACTTATATTTTGGGACTTATTTAAACCAGAATTACAGAAAAACTATAATAGAAAAGGAACTCAAAGTAAGGAACACTGTCAACGTGGGTTTTAATATTCATCATTTTTTACTTTTCCGTCAAGACCTACAATTTATGATTGGTACACAAACCTCCCCTCCATCCCTAGCGACCCGAAAACCTAGATATGCTGTTGTCTACATTTCTAGTTTTTCCCTTTTAGTCCTCATGCTTGCGCCCCCTTTTATGAAACTTCATATTCACAAAAAATGGTCTCCTTTGGTTAAAAGGGTTAAATGAGTGTATTGTGACCTTACTTATTTGGGAACCACAAGTACTCGACTACCGACTTTGCGACCATTTGTCCGATCGTCTACCCTCTCCCGCGACGACCAAGACAGAAAAGTAAAAGAAAATAATGTATTCCTCTAATGTTGTTGTTGTTGTTGTTGTTGTTGTTGTTGTTTACTTTTGTCTTTACTCCAAACCCTTCATGAACCCTGATGAATCTTAAGACTCACTTTCCTGTCTACCCCGCGAAACTTATTGACTATGCAGAGACCTTCGTATCCTAGTTAATCGGCTGTAGAGACTGAGAGAGACGAAGCAGTACAGAATTCATATAGTCCCTTCATCTAAATACTCTGCGATAGGAAAGCCAGACTTACCACTTTAAATTTAAACAAATACCAAGTCGTACATATTGATGACAGGTTTTAAAATCAGTCAAACATAACGGGAATAAATTGCTCGTTATTAATGATAAACCCCTGGAAGTTTCGAACGGCCCGACTCTTTCAGATTCTTCAGAATCCCGTTCTCAGAGTACACCAAAAATCTCGGGAAACGCGAAGCAAAAAGATAAAAAAATTCTCCAAAGTCCTAGTAGACAAAGGAGACCGAAGAAACCTTGCTGACACCTGTTGAAACGAAGAAGGAAACCTCATACGCAAGACCACTAGAGTTACTTGTTGTACAACCTGAGACGCTTAAACAAAGGTATACCTTGTTCAATCGTCGATAAATTAAAGATTTTTACAAATACTTCAGGTGTCGGGTAACAATAAAAATCTCTCCGAACAAGTCTAGAAACGGTCTGCCAATAAAGTCCTGAGGTCTCTAAGAAATACTTTGAGGAGGTCTTTCGTGCGGTGGAAGTTTGTTCTGACTCAATAACATTTCTAATTTTACTTTCGTAACTAAGGAACAGAATAAGTGTAATTGGAAGAAGTGCATCCTCAATCAGACATGAGGAAGTACAACCTTAATCGGTGTCCTGTTCGTCCATAAAAATTTAATCTTCTAAACGGATCTTCGAATAAACCAAAATATTAGTCGCTCACTTGACATAAGTATAAACTGGTTTTTGTATATACTATCGAATTCCTCAGTACATTTGTGTGTTTGAAAAAATTTTTCGAATAGAATTAAGAAGATAAAGATCCTACGTTTCACTCGGTATTTCTGTCATAAAGTAAATATGAATAAAGGTTCGAAGCTATAGGACCAGGAGTCCACCTAAATTAAAAAGAAGAACCGGTCAATCGGGTCTCAATGGGTAAACAAGCTCCTAAACCGTGAAAAATCGTAAGTCGGGAGTAATGAGGAAGACTTTCGAAGAATACCAACTTTCAACTTGTGAATGTTTTCGCCTACCCATAAATTTACACTTTTACTTAAGAATATTAATCTGAATGAGAAAAATTAGTTCCTACGTTTTATGACAAAGAACAAGCGTTACTTTAAATCTCCTACTTCAACTCTTTTACGTTTTCCCTTACGTAGCAAAGATGGATAAACTTTTAGACTCAGAAAGAACTTAACAAGGATAAACTATTGCAAGAAGAGTAATACACCAATGAATCAACATGGCATTCCTTTATAAACTTAATATTTTCACGGTTAAACCCCCGTAATCTCCTTGTATAACACCCACTGCGAATAGAGACCCACCGTTGACTTCCGTTTTGTTAACACCTTTTTCCTTTACGGAACTCTTTCCTTCACTCACTTCTCTTACTGAGTACCTTCCTTCACGTTAAACCGAAGACTATTCAAACCTCAACATCTTTGGTATTATTAAAAAGTGTGTGTAATGGACAACACCTTCTGTAGTATCCGGTTTATCATTTTACTTTCGAGAAAATAAGAAAAATTTCAACCATCTCTAAGTTACCTCTAAAAAAAGAATTTTGTAATTAAAATTTTATTTTACTTAAACAGTCAGAGTCCTTGGTCAGAGAGATTCTACTTTTTATTAAAACAAAACTAAATACGTAAATTATAAAGTGTGACCTTTACATTTTGATGTCGTCAATAAAATATCACTGACTCTAGTCCTTTATACCTCCATTAAGTAATATAAATAATAAAAGGAATATTTTGATATTTAGTTACAATAACTTTTAATTTACATACCAGAAAACACCCCCGTAAAGACTCCATATTGTGATGAAAGGTATTCCGAAAGATCCTAGACTGTCGTTGAACTTAATAAGTATCTTCGGAACCTAAAAGGAAGTTGGATTAGTTTAATTATTTTGTTAAAGTCAAGATTTTCGATAATTACGAGACACCTTTTCTCGTTTTTAGTACTCAAATAGAAGTCAAAGAAAGACTTAAAATACATGAAGACCCCTAGTGGTTCAGGTTTTCGAATCTACCATTCAGTCCTATGACTGACGATATAGTAACGATGAAACGATCACGCTGTGGCAACACACTATTAAGAATAATAAGGAAATAGTGACACGAGGGTTCCTTCTGATAATCAAGGGACGTCCCGGAAATCACTAGGGAAAAATTCTTTTATTTCTTTATTTCTTCTTAATATCTCTTCGTAAGATCAAAAGTCCTAATTAATGGTATGAATTGTAGACTTTACGAAAACTTCAGAAACCATTTTTCCTTAATATTGTACACTACTCTGTTTATATTCGTCGATATTCTTTGTACGTCTGTCCTTGTCCCCATGAGAGAGTGACCCAGGTCATCTTCTTACTTGTAAGTGAACTAGTACCTTGACTTTACTAAACTTTCAAAACCGTAGGTTCCGTTCTCCTTTCATTCAACTGATATATTGGGAGGAAGAGGTTAGGGTTTCGTTCGTATACATAACCAGACACCTCTTTTTGAATAAAGTCTTATATTTAAGTTCTTCTTAAAAAAATACACAAAGAAACATGTTCCCTAAAAATTATTCCATTTGTTACGGAAGTTGAGGTCGGAGTAGAATATCTTTATAACAAGTTCTACTGGGAAGAACTTGGTCACGAGAGCCTTCCAACTCCTATATTATAATTTGGTGATAAGTCACTTCCATAAGGAGGTCCCCGAGTTTATTATTTCATAAGGTGAACCCCTTCTCGACCGAATTATGTCCTGTCTTAGGTCTTCTTCCTTCATAGAAGTTGAAAGGACGTTCTAGACAGAGTTTAAAGTCTACAAAATTCGTCCGAGTACCATTCAGGACCCAGTGTCCGTTAAAGTCCTGTGTCAAGACTTGGTCTTTGAGTATCCATCCTCACTCCATGTTAACAAGATAATACTTTCGGGTTGGACGTAAAGTGGGTGAGTTTTTCGTAAGACTCGGAGTCGTGTCAGTACCCATTCACGTCTCAAACTTCTGTCACGGTCACAACGGGTCTAGAAGGATAAACGGATCGATAACATTCGTATCTCGTACTACCTAAACTTAATCGGTCTTTTTACAAATAAGATACACGTCTTCCAGGTCAAAGATTCGTCTTGATATAAAACTATTGGGACGGTCCTTCTCGTTAGACGTTTTGTGTGTGTTGTATGGATTTAGACGCCTTACCATAATAAACTTTTACAGAAAAATTTACAATCTCCTACGAATGGTCTACAATGGTTAAAACTACCTTTACTCTGACTCCCTGGGGAAATCTAAAAATGTTTGACTACTCAGGTGACGAATTCCGAAAACAAACAAAATGACAGCCTCTTTTAAGTTGACAAACCGGTTGTATTTCTTCCTACAAACCGTAGAACGAACGACATCGTTCTCCCTTACGCCAAATAAGTGCCTTACCGAACTGCTATGGTACATAAACTTTTTTATGTTCGTCACTCCGATCTTGCGTCGTGAGAACCTCTGGTTAAGTTCTAATCTGTTCACAAACGATTTTACGGGGACACAAGTGAGTAGACGAGTATCGGATTGCCAGTATAGTTCAAACCCAAAAGCAGGGCGTTTGACTACTTTCTACCCACTCGATTTTCCTCCGTCCCAATTATGTGACCTTCGACTTTTTACCACGATCTTTAGTCAAACACCGAATCTCAAATTTCCTGCACGGGTTGTCTAGTTCGTCAACTTTAATCCTTGTGGTTCTCATAGGTAAACATTTTCAGGAGACGACTTCCCGAAACTAGACATTGAAAGGACTCTATCTTACACCATTCTTACCTAACCTCTATTAAACCCCCTGCTTACCTTAGAAGATTTTAGTGACTTCACTAAATTGATCATGAAACAGAACTTTTGACAATAACAGAAGGTAGTTGATGGATTTTAGACCTCTGTCAGTACACTTAAATTTACCTCTAAATACGAAGATAGTTAACAGAGAGCTTTCAGTTTACTATTTATTGGTAAAGAGGTATAGAAGTAACAAGAGGGATACGAGTTTTAAATTTCGAAGAGTAAGTTTAGAATGTACGAAATATTTTACATGGTGAATAAAAAACATCTATATATTGTGTAGAATAGTCTCTTCCGTTACCGTGGGGTGACGTCATGAGAACGGACTTTTTAGGGTACCTGCCTTCTCGGACCACCCGACGTCAGGTACTCCAACGATTCTCAACCTGTGTTGACTCGCTGAAGTGGAAGTGAAAAGTGAAAGTACGTGACCTCTTCCTTTACCGTTGGGTGAGGTCACAAGAACGGACCTCTTAGGGTCCCTGCCCCCTCGGACCACCCGACGGTAGATACCCCAGCGTGTCTCAGTCTGTGCTGACTTCGCTGAATCGTCGTCGTCGTCGTTGTCGTTGTGTAGAATGTATAAACGATATATAAATATTTAAGACTGTTCAAAAACTATCACCTTCTCCTCACACAAGCAAAGGACACCCGCGGTATTATTTTAGGGTGTCTACTCACAGAAATTTGGTGTCTCTGAATAAGAAAAGTATAAAGACCTCCGATGTTCAGACTTTAGTTTCACAACCGTCCCGGTGCAAGAAATGCTTATAGATCGTCTTATAGGAACGAACGGAGAAGGTCGTAGAACCTCGGGGTCCGGAAGGAGCCGAACACCGTCGGTCGGAGGTCGGAGCCGGAACCAGAAGTGTCCCAGTAGAAGGAAGTCACATGGAGCGGAAATGAAGACTATTTCTGTAGCCAATACAATCTAATTCCTGGCTGGGGTGTAGTCTCACTGGAGGGGCACAGGATTAATTGATGTGTTGACGTCCGTCCATTTCAGTGTAAACCGACCAATCCTGAAGGTATATGGAAACCCCTGTATTAAGCTGAGTTTTGTTCCCGTATAAAACGAAACAAAGAAACCAGTTCCCTTCTGTATAGTTAGGAAGATCTTAATTCTGAGACATTTCGGTACGGAAACAAAAGGGTCCATTTGTCTGTTATGTCCCTAATAAAGGACTGAAGGATACTACACTTTTCCTTTCCACCTTCAATGAACTCCTGAACCACTCTGTATGAAAGATAGAACTAAAGAAGGGACACGATACTAACGATGTATAAGAGTAAGTAGGTTAAGACCTCAGTCTGAGTCCTTATTACTACAACTTTTAATTTCATACAAATTCCTTCTTCCTTTATTAAAGTCCTCTCGATCCATGGTTGAACTTCTCACGTTTATTTTACTTTAATATTAGAATTAACTAGTAATTACAACCTACAGAGAATCTATCGGGTCTCCCATGGGAAATGTGACAAGTCAATGTCTCCTACTAAAATTGGTCAATAAAAGTCAGTTCAAAGTTTGTAAAGAGAGGTATCTTTTCTCGGTTACCCTTTGATAAAAGACTAGGTTTAAAGGAAACGTACCTTCCTCTACACTTAAGTGGTAAGTAATCAAATTACTGGAACCCATTCATATGGGTAATTAGAAACTTAAAAAAAGACGTAAACATTTTGTCCTTATTGTCCTTGAATTGGTAATTAAAACCTCTTCCGTTACCGTGGGGTCAGGTCGTGAGAACGGACCTTTTAGGGTACCTGCCTCCTCGGACCCTCCGACGTCGGGTACTCCAGCGATTCTCAGCCTGTGCTGACTTACTGAAGTGAAAGTGAAAAGTGAAAGTACGTAACCTCTTCCTTTACCGTTGGGTGAGGTCACAAGAACGGACCTCTTAGGGTCCCTGCCCCCTCGGACCACCCGACGGTAGATACCCCAGCGTGTCTCAGCCTATGCTGACTTCACTGAATCGTCGTCGTCGTCGTCGTTGGTAATTAAATTGTCCCGTAAAATTATATTTTCAGTAAATATATGATATATCAGTATGTATGTTTAAATTCTTAAATAAAGACCTGTCACAGAAGTTTATCGGAAGTTCTCCGTGATGCCGTGTCGTCAGAACTCGTCACCAAGACTTATTCTGACTAAGCCTACCTTGGAGTCGAGGTAGTAGATGTCTCCACACTGGAACTAGAGACACGGAGACAAATAATAGACACCACAATCCTATTGTGACAAACGAAAGATCCAACAACTCTCCTAATATATTCAATTATGTAAACTCGTTGATCCTGTCACGGACCATGCACCCTTTTTGCATCATTGACACCTGACTCCTCCTAGCAACGGTATTGGAGGTCGTAAGTCCAGAGGGATCGTTCCCGAATCTTGTGTGTGTAGATCTTCTGTTACTCCAACCAAGGTCTCTGTGTCCGACAATCAGTTGGGTCGACTTTGGTCGAATCCGTTCCCCTTCACTGACGGTAGTCACGGGTTTAGTACAGTTTCCAAAGAGAGGTGGGGGGTTGAGACGGAGAGCAGACGAGGGAGAAAGGAGTCAAGATCGTCACCGGGCTTTCGACGTGACTAAAGTCTCAAAAGTAGTAAAATCTTATTTGGGTCACCTTGTGTTCGTTCGACATTTTCCGTAAAGGGTGTTGCTTAGACGTAAAGTGACCAATTCGTCACAACCAGTGTAGGATAGGAACTGGGTTGGGGATACCGGTCCCCACCTACCGACGGAATTTCTCCAGATCTCTGACTCCGACTTCCTTCCCGTCTCCGACTGTACTTTAAATCCCGACCACTTCTTCCCTCCGACCTACAACCGTTTTGTTCATGGTTTATAGGTAGTTTTCGGTTACGTAGAACCTGTTAACGGATTTTATGGGAACTACACTAATTACACAACTTGATTAATGTTCTTTTAACATATCATACCTTCGTGTCTAAAATAATACCCGTTCATGATCCTCTACTACACGAAACTCAATAGTACTACGACAATTACAGTCCGTAGATCCGATCACTCAAGGAATACAAACAAACCTACTCCATTACTAACTCCCATACTGGGTAGAAGTAAAAAACGTAACGTTTTATACCGAAGTGCAATCACTGTCTTAACTTTCCGATTAAATCTACTTGGAGATACTTACGAAGAACAGATTTTTCGTTGATTATAGAAAATTAACAAGAAAAGTAAATTCACACTATCTAACTTTACAAAATTTAGTTAAAAAGTTCACTAAATCTGTAATTTTAACCGAAACTAGAAAAGTGTGCGAAAGTAAGAATTCAAACAAAATATGACGATTACATTATACTTTGTCTTATTTTTGACCCGAACTGTCGATTTTTCCTTATTAGTACTAAATTTACTTTTGTTTTTGACATCTGTACATAAAAACGCTGAGGTCAAAATATCTTTGGGTGAAAGTACTGATACCTGAATTATTTGATAGTAAAATTTTTCTCTGATGTTACCGTAAATGCATTTTATAGTACTCGTGTTTCATTCTTGCATACCACGGTTTAAAAGGTGTGATAAGGTCTTTTTTTTATAAAATAATATAATAATAAGAAATATCTCTTTTTTATCGGAATAACATTTTCATAATCGATCGGTCTTTTTACAATGTTTCTAGAATTTTAATCCGACTACATTTACCAAAAGGGTCCAGAAGGGACGTTTTCTTTTTATGGTCGTCATATGGCCTTCGTTTTTTCAGACCTCTTTAGCGTTGTGATCTGGAACGCAACTATGTACCACGCGAAGGTCGTTTTTCTCCAGGGGTTTGAGGTACTCTTAATAGACAATTGTTTTGTTAAATGAAACACAGAGTACCCGGGTGTACAAAGTAATATAAAACCATACAAATAAATATGTTTAATATTAGTGGACTTCTGTGAACTTTTCAGTAAACCAAATTCCTAATGTTTCTACCTCGCCACAGAAAGTGAACATAGTCTTTAAAACATTGACTAATAAAGTTTAGCCCCACACCCATAAATATTTTTGAGAAACTCTCTTTCTTGACACGAAGACTGTTCGACAGGCTCCAGCTACGACACAACGAACCGTGAGCTCTTATTAATGACACTCACACAGACGGTGTTACGGAAATAATGGGCTCACAACCGATTGTTGGCTCACAAGTGACCGTTTGAGGCGAGATAACATGAGACTGGGGCTCAGACGCACTCCTGGTGTCAGACCAAGTTCCGACCGGTCTGACCCCACCCACCACAAAAGGATTGTCCCGACCAAACTTTGTGTCGATCGATCAGGTCGTTTTTATATGACACCCTTAGTCAGACAAGAGAGCGTCGCTCCCCTTAAGGGTCGGTTATGTAAACTAACATGAACACATTTGTCGGGTTCCTAAACTTCGTTTCTAGACTGGATTGAAATACTCTTTGGTCGAGGACGGACGAACACGACCTGTGTGGGTCGAGCCTTGCGAGAAACAATTTAGTGGGTCCGAGACCTCTGCCACGTTGCATCTGTCGTTATAGTCACACCGGCAATTCTCAACAATTTTATGGCTTACTGCGGACTTGATCAACCTTTTATCGGTGACAGAACTCAGCGGAGGACATGGATGTCGGGAGTCGGTAGAAGGGAGTCTGGGACCTGGGGACTCTTGAGGGGTCCTAAGTCGTTGAGCTCCACATACAGCCTCGTCTCCGGGGCACAGGGTCCCGATTTCTGTCACAGACGGGACTAACGGGTCACGGACATACGAAGACCAAAACCTTAGACAACTTACAGTGGGACTGTTTCTCGATCACTTTATGGTGAAGTCACAATAGTCAGCTTCTGGTTGGGGTGGCGCGGGGGGGTGGGGTTAGAGTCCTGGTGTTGGTACTAGGCTTGTTTCCTTTCTCTGACGACGCACCTTGGTCCCCCGGAGGCCCAGGGAGGCAGAGAACTTCCTGTCAGGACCATAAGTTACACTAACAGCAGACAGGGAGGAACACGAGGGACGGAGGTGAAACCCCCGACCAAGACAAATATTAAGAAGAACCCCGAATGTCGTTAACGAGGTTTCAAGGTGCCATCTCGTAAAGACGATTACTCGTATACGGCCTTTTCACACCCATCCTACTATTGTTGGGTGGGTGGAAATTCGAATAAAATCTTCTACGTTTGTAATCTCTTCCTTTTAATTAATTACTCGTTCACTTCTGTTTACGGTTTATCGCACACAGTCTCTGAAGATATAAAGGAAAGAATGGGAAAAGGAAAGGAAATTTTTGGATTTAAGATAACATAGAGATACCTAAATTTTGGGAGGTCCCCGAAGAGTAACGAGACTCTTGTGTCGAGAGCAGGGAATGCTGGACGTCCCGAGAGGCACCAGGCCGACACCGGGGAGAAAGACGAGACTAGAGTGTGTCAAGGACGGGAAGGAGTGGGACGCAGAGCGTGTGGGAGAAGGGTTCTGGACGAGTCGACTGAGGAACAAAGTCTCGGAGACGGGATCAACGAAGGGGGCAAGGGTGAGACGACACTCTAGGGTAGATAGTGACTCAAGATTAGAGGAATCTCTTGGTAAAGGACTAACGAAAAATACTATAGTGAGAGGAAACCAAATAGGGTTGGAGATTAGTGATAGACTCTATTATACTTATCTTGTCAGACGGAGGGAGGAGGTCTTACACTCAATAACACTCCCGTCCCTGAAAGAGACAGAACGAGTGGTAGTGTCAGGGCACGTATTTTCTTACTCTTCGTCACGTCGTCTATTCTTCGGTGTATTTCGTCACCAATTATGCGCCCGAGACCTCTGTCTTTTGAACACACTCTTTGAGTTAGGATGGAGGTTTGACGGCACACTGAAATGCTTCGTTGTCGTGGGTACGACATCCCCAGAACACCTTTTAATTCGTTCGATTATGTAATTTTTAAGTAAATCTTGTTTTAGACTGTGTACTACTCGTGGTGTATGAATAAACTGTCAAAAATAACAATCTTACATTCGAGGTACTCCCGTCCTACAATAGCAAAACCAATGACTGGTTAGAAGTCGTGGATCTTACACACCGAACAACCGTGAGTTTTTGATTATAAGTCTTGTAAAACAGGTTTCATAGGAAAAATTTTTGATATAATGACAATCGACATCCTAGTCTCTCATTTAAAAAGATTGAAGGATATAGTAAGGGGAACGGAGGAGTATAATATTTCTTGTAGTGTGGAACCAATTTGTAGTCCCAATGAATTACGGACCTTAAAGGGCCAAGACCAGTCATACCAGATGCATTTAACGAGGTTGAACAATTAACTATTATGAGAAAGAAAGATTCGGACCGACCTGGAATCTCTAAGAAGAGTTTGGTCTTGACGTCCTATTGCTACGTTCCATTCTGGAATGGCGGTATTCCAGATCCCTTACGCAACCAAGATCCCGACTATTTGTACCTCAACCAACGATAAGATGCCAGTAGACTTTTGGGATGGACAGGAACGTAGGATAACCAGTAAGTCTTCACTCTCCCTCTCTTCCTTATGATAAAGACTAAAGAAGGGTACTGTGGTACCCCAAAATGAAAATCCACCATCAAATACGAGTATAGTGTCTATTGTCCTGATACCCTTTAATAATTTAGAGTGAAGAAATTAATTTACAAGAGGTGGACTGATTGTCGTCGTCCTCTCCACCCTTGGACTTAAGAGAGACGTGAGGAATCCACAATTGTGACGGAGTTGTACTTTTAATTCATGATGCCCAAAGAGAGTGAAATTTTTTTTATTTTATCTTTTTCCAACATATATACCTGTTAAACTCTATGGTTATTCCAATAGTTTTTGTAAGTATCCTCTTTCGATGATAATCAGTTTTTTAGAATTAAAAGAAAGTTTAAATCATCCTAAAACAACTATAACGACTTCAACGTAAGTGTAAAAAAAAAAGGAAAGACTGAGTCCATAATAGATTTGACCAACCAACCTCGCACCGTAACTACTCGAGTCTCAGTCCCGAAGTCGAGGGAAGGGAGGAAGTCTTAGTCAGTCTCTTTGTGTCCCTTCCGACAGGACGTTGGAGACTAGGACGGGATTAAGACAATGGACACGGCGTGCCGGTCCACAAGTATTCCGTCTCCGAAGGAAGAACGAAAGTCGCAAATAATGTGTCAACGACGACGATAAGGGAGGTGAGGTCTGTAATGACTACTATTCTACGTAGTAGTGAGATCATAGTCCCCATTTTCTTTAGAATAACGTAATTCATTTTGGTACCTAATTTACATATCTTTACATTTTATACTCTTTTATATAAATAGAGCCTTAAGCTTTTTATACCCAACCTCATATTGAGATAGTAATGCTCCTTTACTGTGTCTTCATATATAAAACATGAGAACCACCTCTGTGGAAATTAAATTATGTATAAAACAATCTAGATTTCGAGTCACAAATATACTCTGATTTGAGGAACGGGAGATATGACTCTATCATAAGTAAGTAAATATATAAATATAATAAAATTTATATATTAACAACATAAATATACACTTTGTAAAATATTCGTATATCAATGTATATTTATGACAACAGGGAACTTGTTGTACCCAAACTTGACGTACCCAGGTTAATATACATAAAAAAAGGGTGATTTATAAATGATGTCATGAAGTACTAGTTACCAACTAACCTTGGTCACTATTCCTCCTTGACTCCCATTGTCTCCCGACATATTAGCCTAAAAGCTACCGGACCTCCCAACCGTGATGATTAGGGGACGTAAAAAGTTATATATATATAATATAAGTACGTATATTCATTTACGTATTTATATTTATGGATATGTATATAAATATCATAATAAGTATATCCATCGGGTAAAAGTACATGGTCATTCCCTCTTTGTCATTTATATTTTAATTTAATGTACTATCACTATTCTGGTGTCTTGTCTTTGGTCCTTTGGACGATTGCTCATGGATTGATCTGCTCGTTAGATGAAAGCTCAACCGGACCCTTTGGGGACTCCTCCACTGTCGACTCGATTCTGGGTCTACTCGACAGAGCTCTCCTTCGGTGCTCCGTCGTACAGGGTCCGTCGCCCCTGTTCCACTCTTAGCGGTCCGTCTTTCCTCTGACAGGACAGACTTTTGTCGGCGCCATTGGGGTCTTCGGTTCCTCAGACCTCGATCGCTCACTCCTCGATTGCACGGCGCTCGAGTCCTCCCATCCCACCTCTCTCTACCGTCTCCCCGAACGTCCGAGGCCGTTCCTCCGAAATAAAACAAGATATTAACCCCTCGCCTTGTCTTAGTGCTAGATAAACCGAAACGTGATTTCTTTCCGAAAGACCTATCAAGACACACAGGACTTCACCCGTTCTTACCTCCACGTTTCGGGTGAAGCCCCCGACGATGTCCTGTCTCCACTACCGTCGAACCGGTGCCCTCTCACCTCTGCCGGCCTGTCCGAGTCCTGTGCAATACCCGTACCTCCCCTGTGTGAAACGACCACCTGACAACAGACTCACCCCTTTCTCCGTAGTTTCTCTTAAAACTGAACTCGTTGTTCCACCCACCGCGACGATGAAGGACTCTAACCTCTTCTTACCCAAAAAACCACCTCCCCTCCCCTTCAGTACTGAAGATGAAACCAGCCGGACACTGTGTAAAACTCCCATCAAAACTCCTTGTAGATGCTGTGCAAAGTCATCTTTAACGTTACCCAGATCTTTAGTGTATTTTGTTTGTCCATTGCACTTCTAAAATTACAAAATATAACCGACACCTTTTGCACCCTATAAATTTTACTTCTTTGATTTCAATGACTCTACTTTTTAATAGACTGTTCAATTAAGACCTTTTGGTGGTAGACTAAGGACTTAAGAACAGAAATTATTCCTTATAACAAACAACTATCCCGTGATATACCATTCTATGTAAACTTTCTATGTAAAGTTCTTTACAAATATTGTACTTTTACGATCGACGAGTCAGTAAAGGATGAGAAACACTAGGGTACCTGACATCGGGTGGTCCGAGGAGACAGGTACCTTAAGAGGTCCGTTCTTATGACGTCACCCGTCGATAAAGGAAGAGGTCCCCTAGAAGGGCTGGGTCCCTAACTCGGGTCCAGTGGACGCAACGTCCTTCTAACAAGTGACATACTCGGTTCGTCCTCCTTTATAATACACACACGCACGTTCGAATCAGTGAGTTAATACATGTTGAGAAACACTGAGGTACCTGTCTGTCCGAGGAGACAGGTACCCTAAAATGTCCATTCTTATGACCACACTCGACGGTGAGGGAAAAGGTCCCCTAGAAGGCCTGGGTCCCTAGGTTGGGTTTAGACAATACAGAAGACGAAAGCGTCCGTCTAAGCAATGGTGATCGCGGTGGACCCTTCGGGGGTCCTTTATAATATGCTTGAGAATAATGACAATAAGGGAGTTGAGACTCTATTTTGACTACTATTCTACACGGTAGTAAAGTTATAGTCCTCATCTTCTACGAAATAACATAATTTATTTGGTACATTAGTTTATAAATAAAGACATTATTACCGTAAAGTCAATGATGGACATCCGGTTACCCATAAGGTTCGTGATTCAGGTTCGACCGATTTCTTACTCTCTAGTTTTGAATTGTCTAACAAAAGACCATTTATAAACGTTCTGACGTCCCACGTGTTATTCAAGAAAGATTTTATACAATACTAGGTCTGTCTTTTATCGTGTAAGGAACCTCAAGAATGTCCACATAGTATAAAACAATTATATATTTATTGAGACCTGACTGAATCCTCATTACTTGGTGTTCCGAGTCATTGTGCCAGAACAAATACTCCATCAGTTTGAGTTCGTTCACTCCTATAGTCTCGAAAATAAATATATCACGCTAGGTGCATGCCTCCGAAAGATCATCCAGTTACCACGGTTTTGGTTTCTACGCCCTTCGGCCAACAATATTAGACCCAAGGCACCCCCTCGGTCGACGTTGCCTCTGAGCACACGTCAACCAGATAACCCTCGCCAGAACCTCTCTGGGAAGCTCACCCTTCCCACTATGTCCCGACACGTCTCTCCCCGACTTACGGTCGCGACGACGTGGTCTCGGGAGTCGGTGTGAGTGTGCCTCGAGGGCCCCGCCCCACTGAGAAAACTCTACAGAACCTGACTTCACTGCCCGGACTCGAAAACGTTGACGGATGACTGACCATTGACCCACACTTCGTCGAAGGGCGTCGCCTCCCATTAGAGGCTCTTCCCTGAGTAGACGCCCGACAGTCCCTGGAGGGACCGCCAGACCACCACTTCTAGGGTGACGTCTCCCGCACCCAAGTTTGGGACCAACCCCTTGATTTTAGGACGTACGACACACCCATGCTCGTCACTTATTACGTTGGTCGTCACCCCCCTACGCACAGAGTCTGGACTTTCTCCCACGATCTCGATCGGACGCACGGTGAGTCGGGGTGGCCGGAACAGGAGGGATAGGCTCTTACTGAGGGAATCCTAAGGTTCTACTTGACATCGGGGGGTGGTCTCGGACGTCAGAGTCCGGACGTTGACTGTAGTAGAGGAAGGAGACGGTGGGAAAGACCTAGGGAGTCGAAGTCGGACGTGAGACAACCAGATCCACCAAATGGATCTGGAATTGAAACTGAGTGTAAAATCGAGACTTTCCAGTGGGACGGGAAGAGTCCAGTATCGACCACACGACCAGGTAACTAAAGGTTTACTTACTGAGGAACCCCTTTCGTAAAGGACTGGACGATCAGTGACCCGAATTCCTCGGGTTTCACTGATTCTTCATCAAATTTTATACCATTCTGAGAAAGAGAGAGGGAGAGTACTTTCGTAAGACGAAATTAGGTACGGTCCGTTCTTCTTAACAACAGTAGTCACCTCCGGTTGTGACTTAAGGACCTTACCGTGATAGGGAACTCCTCTGCTTTGTATAAAACCACTGTTCAGATAATATGACCTGAAGATAAGACCTCAGTTGAGATAAAATGATGGACAACGCCTTACCCTCTCCAGGTTACGGTAACTAACGGTGGTACACTGCAAAATTAAGAGGGTCTCTCCTATTGTGACAACCCCGAGTCAAAATCGGAACCTACGACCGTCTATCAGGTAAGTCCACGTCTCGTTAATCTATTGGACATCACTCACCCTTCAGAACCTGGTAGTATAGGGGGTAAGGACGCTTGTGCCGATGAGACAAGTATGTTTATAACAAAATCGTACCCCCACCAACTACTACATCTGACATATTACAAACAACCGGTTCAGTAGAGCAGTGACACAACTGGTCCCGGAGAAGACCCCACGGACGAGAGACCACCCGTAATTGTGTTCGATGGGTGTGTGGAGAAACGGAGTGACAGTGACTAGAAAGTTGGAAAGAGGAAGGTCCGAGGACTGACTGATAGCAAACGGTGAAACCCCATCGAATGAACGGGGTCCGGTGAAGGAAAAGGTGTGATTCATCCACTGGTCATCGTAGTGGACTTCGAGGTCACCCTCTGAGAGGAGTGACTACTGAAAGTCCAAATGGAACTTCACGTTACCACCAAATCAACGATTTAGCACAGACTGAGAACGCTGGGGTACGCGACATCGGACGGTCCGAGGAGACAGGCACCCTAAGAGGTCCGTTCTTATGACCTCACCCAACGGTAAAGGAAGAGATCCCCCTGGAAGGACTGGATCCTTAGCTTGGGTCCAGAGAACATAACGTCCGTCTAAATGGTTGACTCGATGTTCCCTTTGGATAAAGTTTCACGTTACCGTCTGGTAAGAACCAAACGTTGACGTAGGCTTCAATTTGCTAGGTACTGCAGAAGGACGTCGTCGACAAGAATTTCTCTGTGGGGTGAGGGCGTGTCAGTCCACACTCTACTCCTCTGTGACCACCTTACCACTCTACTGGAGGTTCCTCCACACCTTTCATCCCTACCCGCCTCTCTCCACAATTGGACTGAGTCATCGGCCTCTCGGAAGTCGTCCTCGACTCTTCGATCAAGCCGAAAAATCTAGGTGGAACTTACCTCGTCCTTTAATTATGTGGAGGGAACACCAATTTCAGATAGTTGACAACTGCGGAGTCAACTTTGTTGTTGAGACTACAGTTCTAAGAGCAGATGCAAGGATGTCGATGACGGTATCAGAAAGATGCAAATAACAAGAGACAAACGAGAGGGTGGAAAAACAGAAAATTTGGGGAATGTGGACGAACTCTCGGTGTGGACACGCGATCCCGAAAGGTCGGAGTCGATCGTTTTACGGACCGTGTCTCCGAGGCAACTCAGCGCGGCGGAGAAAACGGCAATAGAGTGAGACTCCGAAGGGAGATGTTAAGTTTCGGTGGTGACTACGGGTCCACATTCGCTGGAACAAAAGACAACACTCCTGAGTGCGACCAAATCTCAGACCCGTTTTCCTCTTCCATCGTCGGGAACGTTCAGGCGAGTCTACTCGAACCTCGCAGGGTCCGTGGCACTCGCCAGGAAGGCGTCACGCAAGCACCTCTACGCGGGCGTCGGGAACTTGACGCCAGGAGTGAGGCGCCGTACCGTTACTAGGCACGCCCAGAAGTGGGGTCGGAAAGCCGACACGAGGGCCTTAGGACTCTGTACCGAACGTCAAAAGGTGCTCGGGACTAGAACGTTTCGGCGAGAGACGTCACGCGACACTGGGGACAGAAGACTTCGGAGATCCGGCCAGGACGGAGTTGGAAAAGATAGTGGACGATATAAAAATACCGGCCTTGAACTAATAAACGAAGGGAGTCCGGGCGAGAAAACTAAGAGATCTCTGACAAAATGTTTAGTTTTTGTTTATGGGTTTAACTGAAGAGGAGTTCCGATACACGAACGGAGACCGCCTGAACCCCCTTTCAGTGGCCCAAGTCTTCTTTTTGTGTTTATAAGGGTTTGTAATAGAACGGCGTACGGTTAGAGTAATATCTGTTTGTGGCCACTTTACCTACTCGTCACCACCTATGTGTCGCCACTCAACTCTCCTTCGCCTTTTCCTTATAGTTCCAAAACCAGCTCCTTCATAAAAAGTTGAGAACTAAAAGCCCAAAATGAACCACCAGGAATACGGTGACCAGCTATTAGACAAACACTTTTGGAGACCCGATCGTTGACTCATTGGACCTTCTAAGACAGTTTCCGACGCCACTTCTTTCGAGACCAAAAATCCATTGGCCTACTCTCTGCCGCGTCCCACCCATTGGGTTCGTAGGCGGAGAGGGTGTACGGGAAAGCCCTCAGTGTAAAAAATTATATTACCCTCTCTGTCACCGAAATAGGAATCCGAAGAGTCATAGGGGTCGTGGTCCTCGGAGAGAGACAGTGAGGCGAAAGGAGGCCGGTCGTGAAGGAGACCGGACTAATGGGAGGGCTCGAGGACCTTAGTCCGGGGTGCTACGGCACTCCTGGAGACTGAGGAACGGGTCTCTCGGACGAACACCGGTCCGGTGTGCACAGACACAAGGGGCTAAGGAGGTAGGAAGTATCGTGCCGGCGTGCTCCCCTTCTCCATGGGCTGCCACGTCCCTGGCTCGACTACTGCGTCCTCCTCTGTCGCTCGGGACTCGGGGAGCCCCTCGAGCAGAGTCCGGCGTCACACCAGAATGCAGAGGGGTCCAGAGAGCCCTTTGGACCCACGAAATAAAGGGAAGGGCCGCAGTGGAGTGGCCGAAAGTCTCCTGGAGGAGGCAGGCACTCTCCAAACCAGACGAGAGGCTAGGGTAGGAGGATCCCAGGAATGGGGAAGGGAAGGAAGACATTATGTCTCTAAGGAAAGGTTCTGAAACTTCACTGGCGGACAGTCCTGCAGTACTATGGAAAATTAGACCCCAGGAGTCACAGGGCCTCACAGAGACCCCCTGGTTCCCCTTTTTTTTAAAGTGGAGAGGTCGGTGCAAATAGGGTAAACATCCACCGCCTTTTAGGCACCAGTAAGGGTTTGGAGGCGATTACCAAAAATCACCCACTGTCGTCTTCAAAAGTTTCCTAAAAAGTTGTACTGTGACCTCCTTTCGCCCGCTTTCCCTCTTCTATTTTGATCGAAACGAGAAACTACTTCAGAAGTGGGACCCTCCCCCACCCGAAAAGTAAGACAACGAGTCCTTCCCGCGAACGTACGACTACCGACGGATCGAAACAAGGACGTCACTTAAAGAAAGTAAGAGAAATTTCTACAATCCTAGTCTACATCTCTCTGGAGGGAGTGGAGGAGAGGGGAAGGGGAGGATATGACGGGTCTTCGGACCAAAAAATTTTGTTCGAGTCCATAAAGTGGTTCACTACGGAGGGATCACCCCTTTTCAGTGTCGAAATAACTAATGTTAGAACCATATTGTAGGTATTAACCTCGAAAGGACATTGAACCACGGTTCGACGGAGTGGTACAAGAGATCCCTGATATATAGTTTACGATAAAAAGTACGAGGACAAACAACTATTCCCAAACTATTTTGGTGACCAAACTGGACTATAATCCAAAGGTCTCTACTTTCGTGACCATATCTGACGGTTTACAGGAGTGTATGTGACTGTTAAGTATGGTTATAAAATTTTCTTTCCATCCCGAGTGCCCCCACACCCCCCACCCCTTATAGAAATCCAAACCCACACACACAAAAGTAGGGGAGGGAAGTCGTACATAGACATACGTAACGTTTGTGAAAAGTTAGTTATTAATTTTCACCATTTGTCCAGATGTCCCCCTTTTTTAGGAAGTCAAGCTCGAATTATATAACGGAGAGGGTCGGGGAGGGGCTGTGTCGTTCAATGACTCCTCAGACACGGTCATTCATCCCTTCCTACCCCAACTAATTTTTCATTTTGGTGTGTTTTGGACTGTAGGACAACACTCAAATTTTTATTTCGTTTTACTGATAATCGTTGCGTACAACTAAAGACAGTTTGATAGAAATAGACACGCCATTCCTGCCTCTTTGTTGCGTCCCGAAGAACAGTCGCATTGAAACCCGAAATACCCTTAAGCACTAAAAAAAAAATGGGGGTTTGAAGACAGAAAGAACAAAAGAATCCTACAAAGAAGGAGGGCACCTCCGAGTCCTCTGTGGATAATCAGTCAGACCTCGGAGGTCCATAGACTCAACGACGTCCTCTCTTTGTACTACAGAGAGGAAAGTACCTCTACACAACGTACAAATGGTTCCACTTTCCTAATCACGGGCCCTCTAGTAAACGAAAGTATTTGAAATTTGATCCCGCCGCTTTCAAAGTACGGAACTAAGAAAAGGTTGTCGAGAGAGAGAGTCGTTCCGTCTCTCCTCGTTCGACTCTGGATGTCTAACGGTCGTCTGAAAAGGTTGTTTTAACGGGACAGAGTTAGTCAATGCGACCCACCCTTCCCTCTCGAAGACGGTCGAAAGAGGGCAGAGAAGGTGGTGCACCTCTCTGTGGGCTTCGTAAGGTCTCCCGAACTATTAGTTCTACTTTATGAGGTCCAACGATTCAGAGGTATTATGGGTTTGGGGTCTGGTATACATGGCTATTGAGTGCAGGAGGGATTGGAAACGCAAAGTGTACATTGGAGGGACAGTTTGTGACGGAAAGGCCACGAAGTATATCCTATTATTTTTTAGTTCTTCTTTTGACTTCGCTCCGTGAGAAAGGTAAATCACACTTTCTTTATCGTCACCCGCATCTTTGATTTTCAAAACGAGAGATCGTTAAATATCGTCCATGAAAGGGTATACTGGCTATAGATTTTCTACTACTAAATTTTACAACCAAAACTTTACCTTATATTGTCTTCGATCTGACCGGCGACGTTTTGTTTGGTATCGGGGTTTCGACCTGGCTTTGTTTAAGTTTTGGTCCATTTTACGTTCCTGCGGGGACAGGGGTTTAATGAACTCTTCATTGTATCCTTTTATTTTTGTTTTTATTTGATTAAAGATGAGAGATATAAGTGGAAGAAAAAGGGTTGAGAGGGGGACCTCCAATCCCACACCGTCCTCACTGAGACGGGAAAACAATGACGTAAATACTCCATTACCTGTAGTGAGAGAAAATGTTCCGTCACTAGATTAAGGGTTTATTTGACTAATTTACTGTCAGAGGTAAGACTCGTGACCTTTGTTCCTTTGACGCTTTTTGATTTTGTTCAAAAGTGACACTTAAGTGTCTACAGGACAGAAATAAAAAAATATGTTCGTGTCCTGACAATAGAAGTCTTATTGGTTGTAGTCTTTGAGAGTTGTAATTTGACTCTCGGGTAACTAGTTAAGATGGAAACCTGTTAAATTTTTAGACACTTAATAGATGGTGGGGTGAGTAGACGTTTCTTACTGAAGTGGAACGTAAAGTAGAGATCCCCTTGATCCATTCCAGAGAAAATTTAGAAACGATGTTTTGGATGTTTCGGTAAGTTATGACGGGTGGGGAGTAAAGGAAGGGAGACACATCTTATAAAAAAAATCAACTATTCGGTACAGACTGAGAAAACGCTGGGGTGGTCTGATATTGGGTGGTCCGAGGAGACGGGAACCTTAAGAGGTCCGTTCTTACAACCTCACCCAACGGTAGGGGAAGAGGTCCCCTGGAAGGTCTGGGTCCAGAGGACGTGACTGTCCGTCTGAGAAGTGATGACTTGGTGGCCCTACCCCCTCGGATAATAAAGATTTCGAAGGGACAGAAACGAAATCCAGAGAAAAAAGGAGACGAAGGACCGATGACAAGAGAAAAATAAGGAATAGAATTTAGAAAGTGGAACAGACCCTAGGAAAGTAGTTACAAATGTACAACCATAGAGTTTTGTATGCCTTTGTTTGCAATTTGCAATTTTTCATAAAAAAGAACTAACATCAAGTGAGAGGAACGAAAAGAGGAAGGAAATTATCAATGTGTAGAAATTTTTCAACAAGAAGGGGTCACTGGAGTTCAGTTTATACGTAAAGTTGTTACCAGTCCAATGAACCATCTGACATACGGAACGTCCGAAGAGACGACCGAGTCACCATTTTTTTTTTTTTTTTAGACGGATGGTACGTCCTCTGTGTCCAAACTAGGGAGACAGCCCTTCTAGGGGACCTCTTCCTTTTACCGTTACGTGAGGTCATAAGAACGGACCCTTTAGGGTCCTTGTCTCCTCGGACCTCCCAATATCAGGTACCCCAACGTTTCTCAGCTCATGGTGAATCGCCGATTTGGTTTGGTACATCCGAGACTAGGAATCTCTGTTTATTCCGAAGAACCGAGGAGAAATATTGGCGGGAAGATCCCCCACTCAATGTTACTTACGTTCAGAATCAAACTTTAGACGAGGAATATTATAAATAATCTTTCATCCATGTTTTAAGTATGTTGGTCAAGAGTATTTTAGTCGATTCAGGAATTAACGACAAGAAACCGTTTGTAAATGGGATTTCGTCTGAAACTCTAATTGATGTCTTGAAGATCGACCTCATCCGTAATCTCGAGGTATGTATACCCCCACCCCCGTTTCCTTGTTTAACTCAATATCTAGGTCCGAGATCAATGTTCTATAATCCGACAATCCAACCGACCTAAGAAAGTAAAGAAACACTACCCCCGCCGTCTTGGGTGTATTAGAGGAAACAAGGGGTTTATAGTACTTGTGATGAGTAACTTGTGTGTTTTTAAATAAAGATTGTAGGTAATACCATTAATTGACAGATCCTATCTATCACTATTATAGACTTTACGAACGGATCTACGAACGGATAACGTCTATGAGATCTAAGGACCGACTTAAGAGGTTCACGAGTGATTGGAGTGTAACCCCAGACTAATTTCGATTGAGTGTGTGTATTTCATGTGGTGAATAAGACTTCTTGAAATTTCATATAATCATGGATCAACAGGTTACCCGTAGAAAGAGGGATAAAGACGAAAAAATGATGGGTGTCGAGTTGCGTGAGAACAGACCGAAGACAGAGGTACAGGTTACTTGACCAAGATTCCAGTAATGTTTGGAAGTACAGTTTCTTAGGTCACCCGTATAAGACAAGGAGTACCGTGAAGTGAACACCAATGCAAGTCGTGGCAGCTAGCGAAGGTAAGAGATTTATGGTGTGCCATGTCCAAAGGAAGGACGGGGTGATTCGGTTCAGGACTGGAGGAACCGACCGGGGCGTCCGCTTCTTCTCTTTCTCTTGATCGTCTTACCTGGTAAGGAGAACCTACTGAAGGGACCCAATGGAGTATAAAATCATAGATAACGAGGGTAGTCTTCTACTATTTTGTGTCCTGGTTCGAGAACACACAAGGTTTATGGTTCTAGTTGATCTACGGTTCCTTGGTTCTTTCCTCAGACTCGTCCTGACCGGCACCTCCATCCTTCGTTCAGTAGTCTCGTCTCTCGTCCTTCGTGCAAAGTCCTGGTCCCTTTGTCTGTTGGTGTCAGTTACGACGACTCTTGTCTGTTGGTATCAGTTACGACGACTCTTGGACTACTTCTACTTCAGTGTTGCACCTCGAACAACCTCCACCACTGTTGTTATAGTCACGTCACCCCACATGCCTTCTGTCTACCGACCAATTTACTTACCCTCAATTCTCGCACTCTCAAAGAAGACTTTTCTTAAAAGGACACCTAACCTCGTTTCGTTACCTCACTGCCAACCTTCCTGACCTTCCCCGCTACCCCGGTTTCTTCCAATTCCTTTTTTTGTTGTTGTAGTGTATTTGTTCTGACTTCGTACGAACATCCGACTACTCTTTCTCGGTCATGTCCCCTTCTTCGACCACCCCCCATTTTCTCGTGACTTAGGAGCCGTCCTGCCTCCCCAACCTAAAATATGATCCTCTCCCCAACGAGGGACTGTCGTCGTCCCGGTAGGAAGGGTACATTATCCCCACTTCTTTCTTTCACCGATTGAAACGTTAAAATCTCGACTCTACTCATTCCTAGATCATTAAAAATCTTACTGACCCTAGAAGTTTCTCAATCTTCCTTCTTTAGTAGGAAATATTTTTAACACACATCTATGGAACAACCTTACGACATTCACCAACGACACACCCTTTCTGAAAGACATGTAATATGTTTTCATTTTATTTCTTATAACCACTCACACACACACACACACACTTACAACACACTCTACGGACATCTAAAACGTGAAACTGAATTGAATCAATTCTATTCGTACAACAGTAATAAAATTTTTAAAACGATACACTAAACTTTCAGTGGATAAAGTTACCTTCTATTATTGTTTTTTTCTACTATCATTATTTATTGAACTAAGTTATTTTAGTGAAAGAATCGGCGCTTCGGTTTACTATTTTTATCACTATACAACTGACTGGGGTAGGACAAGGGTATTTTTGGTGGGACCGTCAAGTCGCAACCTACCCATCCAAGATAGTCCTCTCGCACGGACCGAAACGGACACTCTTGAAGTCGAGTTTCCTACTTCATGTCACAAAACGTTCAAACATTTGTTTCATCAAAAAGATGTTTTAAATGGGGACAGTAGTGTGTCTTCGGAGAACTTCCTTCCGAAAAACTAGTCTCTAATTTTTATGGTTCACAGTGACCTGTGTAGGTACGAATTTATGAAAATCCATAGTAGGACGAGAGTTTAAAACCTAAGAAGTCAAAGGAAATTTATCTTTGTTAATAGAACGACTGAAAAGGTTTTGTACCGTAAAGGTGATGGTAAACCCTCTCTACCCCGGTCACAAATGTGACAGTACGGACTTGAAGATGCGTACATAAAAAAAAGAGTTTCCATTGAGCTATAAGTACAATGATGATTAAAAGGAATCTTTTTCTTCAGAGGGACAGTATTAATATCCGAATCTCGTTTGTTTGTCATCCCCTCTTTGTGTCTCGAAACATTTGTAATACCTTCTTGGTACGGTTCATGTACGTATTCTATACCCCTTTGAGACCTACTTCACAAGAATTTTCCTACAGATTTCTCACAAAAACTTTTATTCCGAAATATTCCCGAAATTTTTTAAGCGAAAATCTCCTTCATAATCGAACAAACCAACATGTCTATTAGGGGGGAAGGAGGTAGTCACGGAACGGAGGTACCGGGTCACCTAACTTTGTTTTCCACTCTTCAAGAAGAGTAGGTAGAATTACCCCACAATTACTGACACCTCCGACTGACGCTGGTAACTTTACACTCGCGATAATTAGTGGGTCTTTTTTTGTGTTTGTAGGTCGACCTCGGTGACTTTACATTAACGTTCCCTGTCAACCCAGGTCGAAACAAAAACTTACTTCTGAACATAAATTTTTTTACTCGACGGGTGGGAGGGTTCGTTGAAACCGTCTAAATTTCGATTCGATTTATCCGTTACCGGAAGATTGGAAGATAACTTTAAATTTCTCGACCAAAGAGGGGACTTGAATGGGTGAATCGGTAAGAAATAGGTTACTTATTGAAAATAGTCGCCACGTTTAAACATGGTCCGTCAGTGAACGGTTTAATATAAAGGAATTCTCTTGAAAAGTACATGGGAAACTAAACCTACACACAAAATTTTAGTTCCCATTAATTAATAATTAATTAAGTTTATTAAAAGACAAAGATGTTGAAAGAACTAAAAAGAACATTACTTGAACAGGTCAGACAGACCTTGATGACAAAAAGAAAGAAAAAACTTCACCCCTTTAGTACCGAAAGAGTAACTGTCTCAACTGTTATAGGCGTCTTTAATTTTTAGACCCCTTCTTACAGAATAACAACTATCAAACGTCTCACCCGATTACTCCTTTTTTACCTTCTCACCTATATATGGTGAGATACCCTATAGTCTCCGAGGAAAGAAAATCAGAATAACATTGATAATTACACAGTTTAATTGTCTCCATGTTCGACATGTTTCAAAGATAGTTCCTTGCGCGTCAAGTCACACAAGGACCGGTGAGTACGTATGCAACGGACTTCAGACTCTAACCAGTAGTCCTCTACCGAATAAATAAAAACACGAAGATATCTATAATTCTGATACGGTTTCACGTGGTAAACCGAAGTCTTATACCCCCGTACCTCCGCTCCCCCGGGATAAACCCGGTTACACGAAACGGAGACTGCAATACGAACGGGTCGGCAATGATAGTGACCCTTGTTACTGGACCGGACCGGACTAGACTGGGACGAAGTACATGTCGCACGTTCAGAACCTCCCACAAACAAAGTTGACACTCTGTACAACCAAAAATAAAAACCTGTCCTCGTCGGTTCGGTGAAAACCAAAGACGACGACGACGACGACGATTCAGCGAAGTCAGCACAGGCTGAGACACGCTGGGGTGTCTGCCGTCGGGTGGTCCGAGGGGGCAGGGACCCTAAGAGGTCCGTTCGAAGAATTTAGACGTGGAACGAACAACGGACCCCGTCTTCCATGAACCTTTCAATTGTTTCTTTTGTTTTATGAGGTCAACGGAGATTTAATTTTTTTTTTTTGAATAGACACCCAATCCGGAAAGAGAGAAGAGACAGGGTTTTCTCTCTCCGTCTTTTTCGACACCTAAATCATTCCGAGTGTAAGATCCAAACCTTTTCCAGTTCACTGGTGTTTACGGACTATTTCACAAACGAAAAAAACGTATATTATAAACTTAAAATTTTATGCTATAAATTTCGTTAATAAGAAGTCTTTAGGTGATTGAAGCCTACTCATCCAGGAGTTCTCGATTTTTATGAGTCGCGAGACGTTCTTAACAGCGACCACGACAGTGACTCTGAAGTCCCTCCTAGACTTTGAATTCTGTAAATCCATAATGGTAGGGGAAGAGGTCTGATGTACACCCGCCTCTCTTTTCCGTTAAACTCGGAAATGGTTTATTGTAGTTGTATATGTATTTTGTCCGATCCATGACAACAACCAGAAGGGGTTAAGAAATGATACTTTGAGTTCCCGCTTAGAAACCTTTTTATTATTTACGATGGGAGTAGTAGAAGGATAACACCTAATAGTCAATATGAAACAACTCAGTAAGGCTTGACTTTATACACCTTTTAAGTTGTAATAAGATGATAAAGATTCGACAAAAAAATTTAAAGACTTCAAGGAAGAGGATTTTGATGGACACATATTTCTGTCAATATATCTTCCCTCTACCTTTTTGGACTGACTAAATCAAAAAGGTGGTCTTCGGGACCTAAGTTTATAAGGAACCGAAACTAAGACCGAGACATCACCGGAGTGACACACCAGAACCGTTCTATGATACAAAAACAGAGTCAAAGGGATGGACATTTTTTACTAATTAATGTGATCGAATGAGTCATGGAGCATCGGAACTTGTGGTTTACTTACTAACGTTTCACGACTTTTAATGTCCTCTACCATCTGTAACGTCCCAATGTCTGAATAAAAGAATGTTACACACTATTTCATTTTTACTCCAAAGTAATCAAGCATATTCGTTTAACTTTAAGGATCTGCTTTCCCTGACCTCTTTAAGTTTCAGTAAAATACTATTAATTATTATCCGCCACATGGAGAGAGAAAGTGGAAGGAGCAGATTAGTCGCATGTAAGGAACCGAATTCCCCTCACAAGAAAGAGGTTTATTGAAAATAGACGTCACAACTCTGTAAGGAATTGTACGAAATACCTATACCTCAAAACTTACTGATCTTTCTTGAGGGAAAAAGTATTTGAGAAAAAAAAAAAAAAAGGTTCTTTTCCTCCGATCAACCAAGACCAAGGATTCGGGCACCTTTAGATAAATGCTCTGCGGAAGTGTCTAGGACAAGGAGAAACACTCTGGTCTTGGAGAAACGAACGTCCAGACACAAGTAAGGTGTCTGTAAGAATTCGTTCAAAGTGAGACAGATGCACCTCTCTTCCTCTACCTCTCTTCCCTCACCGTCGGGTGAGGTCGTAAGAACGACCTCTTAAGGTTCCTGTCTCCTTGGACCGTCCGATGTCAGGTACCCCAGAACTTCCCAGTGTGTGCTGACGCACTGAAAGTGAAAGTGTACCTCTCTAAGGTGAAAGTGAATATATTATAAAATAATCAATACGTAAATGTTTATGTATATGTACATATTTATATGTACATGTCAGAGTCTAATATAGAGATCAAAATTGAGTTTTGGAGACAATTCGTTCTTATTATTTACCTCCCGTATATATGAATTGAAATTTTATGAATTCTTAAACGTTCCCAACTCTTATCTCTCGTCTGTGGAGTTCACTTTCCTTGAACCGTATAGAGACTGTTTTCACTCGGAGTGGACCGACTCCCCTACCCTGCTATGCCTCGGTCGAAACGAGATCGGTCTCATCTTGACTGTTTCGATTTATGAACCGAGGGTCGTGGAAGCTAGACCCAGAAAGTGGGACGGATCACTTTTGGCATGACGTATTCACATTTCAAATAAACATGTTTTCTCATTTGTTACTGCATGGTTTCATTATAGACCATCCTTCAAATAACTGAGAATAAGTTCTGTAATTATTTCTGAAAAAAAAAATTAGTGTGACTTGATACGACCTTAATGCCCCTTGCCTGATATGTCAGGTACCACAGTGTTTCTCAGCCCGTGCTGACTTGTCGAAAGTGAAAAAGTAGATTGTCTATTCTCTACGGCACTGGTAAATCTACTGATCTTAATTCATCACTCTCTTTTGCAAAGGGTTTCGTCATCTACTAAATTACAGTTTGTTCTCACCGTCTACCACTTACGACACCCGGACTCCATGAAATCTTTCACGGGTGTCCTTCGTCTACAGTGACTCCCAATCTTACCGACGTTTCAGAACCTCCGTCTACATTATCGACTCGAGTGAGAACCAAACCCAAATCCCTGACTACACCTCACTCAAAAAAAAAAAAATTCGAAAGATTTGAAAACGACTCTTCTACTTACTTAAAGACCTCCAGAGGACATGTAGTACCACTGATGTCGATTATTATGATGTAGCATGTGAACTTTAGACGATTCTCTCGTCTAGATTTTTCCCTCAGTCAGAATTCACAAAAGTGGTGAAGAAGGTGTGTGTCATTCGTACACTCCACCACCCATATAATTAAGTAAACTGACACCTTTAGTAAGATGACACATATACATACAGTTTAGAATATGGGGAATTTTAATATGTCAAAATAAACAGGTAATATAGAGTCATTGTAACCCTCTCTTTCCTTAAGTCTGACCTCCCAACACCCCTCTCAAGATCCCTCCCTACTGGTGGTACACAAGTACTTTTTACTCAATTTAGAGACTGCTCTCGTCTCCCGGACGGACGTTGAGAAATGACTTTTGAGTGACGTTAAACATCTGACAGGTACCTTGATATAGCAAAGATTCATGATACATTAAAAGGTGATAAACGAGTTCTAATTTTTGGACGTTTCACTCGACCTTGTTATCAGAAAACTCCTTGACTCCGACCCACCGACCATGAATCACCCCTCTCCATCAAAACCGTTGAGGATAATCGGTTTTGATTATTATACATTCTCAGCCGTGAATTTATCCGACTTCGATTTATGTTAGTGACAGATACTATCTAGAAATTCGTTAACAGTCATATTCGTCCACTCGTTCCGTTTCAGGTCCACCCACTACGTTCTTGAAATTCCTCAGGAATTCTAACGACACTGTTTTTAATGTGGTATCTGATCGAGGATGTAAAAATTTGTACATCTTTGAGAGGAGTTGCGGAGACGACTTACTTCCCTATGACCCCTTTATCGACTATTGACCTTAGATCTTGCTCTTACTTCCTGTTGGCCAGTCACTGATTGGAGCAAACTGACAACACTCTTCTAAAGATATTTGACTTCAAAATGTTAGATTAATTACTCACAATTTTCGGTGACTGTTTCTTTTTACAACGGAAAACAAAACAGAACAAAGTATCAAGGTACATTTCCACCGACGGTAAGTTGCTTGTCTCCGGACAATGTAAGGTCCGAGGCGCATACACAAGAGTCTATAATAGAGGTTAGGAGGGGGTCTAGAGGTTCCGGTCACGACACTAGGAAGGGAATGTTATCTTTTTCATCCTTTGTCGAAGTCTCTCCAAATTGTCGGTCCTAAGGTTCGCTCCACCTCCAGACCAGGCATGAAAAAGGTGATACGATGAGACTAAGAAGAGACAAATTTGTAATTGAATTTTGGTATAATAATGAGATGATTTTAGAGTTTCATTGTAATGGGTCTCATGGGACTCAGGCTAAACTCAAACAAACAAAAGAAATTAGATTAATGCGCACACATTCAGACCTCTGTAAAAGTGTTCTCTCCGAGTCACGTGTGTGTCAGACGTATGAGGTAAAGACTCAGACTGCGACACGCAACCCCCTTCCACGTCCCGGTCGTGGGTCTCAGGGCACCGGGAGGACATGATTCCTGACTACGACCGTGACCCCGACGGTGTTGGGTACACAGGGACATCTGTAGTCAGGAATTACGTCTTCGACCGTTACGAACTTCTGACCTTTGCCGATGTCTCCAACTCCCTACTCCTCAAGTTTTCGGCGGGACGATGCACCCTAGGGTGTAAACTCTGAGAAAGAGAAAACCAGTTCTTCGCTTAGTCAAGTCAAGTCAAGTCAACGAGTCAACACAGGCTGAGAAACACTGGAGTTCCTGGCATCGTGCGGTCCGGAGGGACAGATAGTGGTTGAGGGCCTCAAGTGGGTTTGAGTACAGGTAACTCGGCCACTACGGTAGGTTGGTAGAGTAGGAGACAGTAGGGGAAGAGGAGGGTGGAAGTCAGAAAGGGTCGTAGTCCCAGAAAAGGTCAAGAAACGTAGTCCATCGGTTTCATAACCTCAAAGTCGAAGTCGTAGTCAGGAAGGTCACTTGTAAGTCCTGACTAAAGGAAATCTTATCTTACCTACCTAGAGGAACGTCAGGTTCACTGAGAGTTCTCAAAAAAGGTTGTGGTGTCAAGTTTTCGTAGTTAAGAAGACACGAGTTGAAAGAAATATCAAGTTGAGAGTGTAGGTATGTACTGGTGCCCTTTTTGGTATCGGAACTGATCTACCTGGAAAGAACTGTTTCATTAGAGAGACGAAAAATTATACGACAGATCCAACCAGTATTTCCTTTGCTGATTGGGCGGTCAAAATTCAATTTTGTACCACGAAGAGAGTCACCTGTCCCTTTTCTCGTGAACGGGAGAGACGGAGTCGGCTCCCCCGGGAGGTTAAACACCGAGTAGTTGGTACACGACGTTGGAACCGGGTCTAAGTGGGGACGCGGACCCCTGACCGTGACCAACTTTCCCTCCTACCACCGGTTCCACGCTAGACCCACTTGTCTTCCCTCATCGTGGTTGGGCCTCGGGGAGAGAGTAGGGGTCGGGTACAGTGAAGTAGTCTGTTTCGATGAAGAAACCGAAGGTTACGAAGAAAAAAAAACAAAATCTCCGAATTTTGTTTGTTTGTTTGAGTTGTCGTGGGAGTGACAAATAATTTATGTTAAGGAGTCTAGATTTTGGTAGCTGTCGACGGAAGGTGGAACGTCGAAGTCGGGGAACGACGGTGAGAGGTGGCGAGTTCTTCTAAGTTTTATTCAACTTGTTTGAAACTGGGACAAAATGAAAGGTCATGGGGGTAAACAAGGGACCTTTTAAGTAAAGTAATCTACGACCGGCCCCGGTGCACCGCAGAAACACCTCGGAGTGGGGGCGCGGACACGGGCACGCGAAGGGTCCGGGCAGGTGGGCTACCCAGAGAGGAGCCACACACTTGCGTACTTCGGGTGGCGGATGAGCAGTCAGAAGAATTCACAGTCAGAAGGTAAAGAGTCGAAGGGTGAATACGAGTCGGTGAGTGCACTGGGTCACTTGTTAAGGAAAACAGAGAGAAGAGTTAGTGGAAAACAGGGTCGTTCTTTTGACCTCCGACAATAAACCGGGAACTTGTTCGAAGTCCCAGTACACCATCTTAACCTATTCTTGATACCTAATGCTCGGACACCCGTTCTCCTGAAGAAGACCAAGCCGTTCAACCCTGAAACTCGTTCAGACAAACAGAAAGACTCGGAGCCAAGGGAGAAGACTTCTTCCCAACCCACTAACGAGAGACTACCGATTTTAAGTAAGTTCTTCATCGGTTACTCACGGACGAAATACGGACTCCGTTCACGACGCCTCTGTTACCGCTCTTCTCTGTGTATCAAACACGGGAGCACCTCGGGTCCACACACCCATAGTCGACAGTTGCTTACTGAGTGTCGTACGTAGATCACGATACTTCCCTCCGTGAGACCCGGTGTCCTTAACAGTTGTTCTCGATAACTGGGTCACCCCCGTCTCCTTCCTCTGTGCGGTCCTCTCCTCAGACCCCTCTCCGTTCCCTTTACCACGTCTCAGTTGATTCGTTCTTCCTTCTCTCCAATCGGAAAGTCCCTCCCCTTTCCGTTTACATTTATGGGGGTCCGTCTACCCTCGTTCCATAAGTCCTTCTTTCCTTACGTCTGGTCGTTCCGACTCTCTCTGGTGTGGTTTTTCTCCGCAAGTTCTACTTCGATGTCGCCTTGTTCAGTCTAACCACTTCGGAGCCTTTGGTTCTGGGACTTGATGTACGATTCATGTTGATCTCTCAGACTCTCGTCACGTCCCCTGACTCTGAACCAAAATTTTTCCCGTGAGACTGGGTCACTCTTCTCTTAACTGTCCTCCTTCATCCTTTCTATTTTTCTCCCTCAGAAATCCTAAAGGTCCGTTCTCATCTCTTCTCATATCGAACCTTCACCCACTTTCGTCTCCTGCCTCTCTTCGTTCGACAGGAGGTTCAATGAGACCCTCACTCGACCTGTGACCAGAGACAGAGTCGGAGCGTACGCCGAATGGTAAATGAGTGAAACAGAACCAGTAAGAACCGGAATACAGGGGGGGAGACACCCTTCGTTAAGATTACAGAACGAGTCGAAAAGTAGGGAACTTATGTAGATAGATTAGACACGTAGCACCCACAAGCCCACCTTAGGTGTCAAAGAGGTACTCGTCGAACCACACGCCCTCACTGTGGGTGGGGTCTCTGTCTTGGTTCCTCGAGGAACCGACCGGTCTCACGGAGAGATATGGTCGATTTTAAAGAGATGGGGAGGGCTCCTTTGTTCCTGTCCCCTACCCGACACCCTCCTCCTCCTCTTTCCGCCTTCTAAACCGGAAATTTCTAGGATGACACCTCAGGGTAGGAAGGACCGAAGGGGAGGAGGGTACGATTCAGACGAGTACCTCAAGAGGGTACGTGTCTCAACGGACCAAGAAAGTTCACAACATGTTTTGTCACCCTCGCTCAAGACCCCCCGGTCCTAGCATCGACTCCGCCTACTTCAGGGGAACGGACCACGACCATCCAATTTCCAAGTCGAGGAAGGTCCGTCGATGCTCCATAAGAGACTCGAGACCCCACGAGGGGAGTGTCAACCCCAGGAGGACAGTCGTCAGACGACTGTGACACGGGAAAGAGAGGAGGACCCGAGTCCATGGGAAAAGTCGAGAAAGGACCGGAAGCCGTCTCGCGTTACGAGAGAATAAACCCAGGGTCAAGATCGAAAAACCCCCAGACCGACTTTGGGAAGAAACTCGACGGTCAAGAAGTTTTTAATTCTCGGGACACGCCCAAGACAGACACTTAAGGGAAAGAAGGATCTCCAGGGGAGAAAACATGAGGAGGTCCGAAGGTACTGAGTGAGAGGTTCAAGGCCCTGAAGTCTTGTCAAGCATTACGTAAAGGGAAAGGAAGTGGATGAAACAATTTCTTAGTTTTTTTTCCCTCTTCTTTGAAATCTGCAGGAGTTATGGGAAAGAACAGGGAAGCTCGGATGAAGACAGAGGTGGTGTCAAGAAAATATCCTGAGACATTATCTGCTATTACACGATTTTTGTTACAGACATTCCGAGACCCTTCAGGAATAACAGAAATGTTAAGCATTAGGGGGGTGGAGAGTCGCGGATTCGTGTAAATTGGAATCTTTCGACTCTGCAGACACTAGTGGGAAGTAAGACATGAATAAAAGACCACCCTCACTCTGTAAAGGAACCAACTATCGAAAAGTTACATCTTAACCTTTTATGATCTCCATTGGAATCTCTTCTGGACTTTACAATAGGTATAAAAATCAGATAACAACTTTTTAGGCTTCCGGACGACTCAGTTCTTCAATTCGGATCTAGTAAAGTAATAAATCTTGATTACTGAGTTTAAAAACAGAAGTTTCCGGATTAAGAGATGAGATACGAAATATTAAGAGAAATTAAGAGAGGACTTTCAACATATCGTCCTGTTTCTGTTCACATACAGATGTCCCGTAACCTAGTGAGTAGGTAGTTAGTAAGTGGTTTATAAATAACTTGTGGGTATATTCGTACCGTCACACGACCACGTATTGATTATCCGCATTTGTCGGTCGAAATTTACGTTTGGCTTATACTAAAATTAAAGACAGTTGGTGAATATTTAAAATTCAAGAAAAGGACTCTTGACTTCTTTATTTGTAAAAACATCAAGAGTGCCATCAAATGTCAAGGTATTACATGTCTCTCAGTAAAATCATTCCTGTCCCTCTTTCGGTAGATAAGTACCACGGCTAAATGTCTAAAGAATTTAAAATACATTTACAAAACCGTGTTTTTCTATAATTGAAAATGACAAACACTTTTTTTATAACCCTTAATTCCGGTAAGAGTCTTGTCGATGTACAAACTATTCTCAAACCCTTGTAAATCTAAATCTTCCTTTAATAATATTACAATTAGTAAGGACTTTTGACACTAACCCAACCAACCAACAAATAAAGTGTCCATCCAACCATAGGATTGAACTTTCCTCACCTAACCTATCGACTCGACATAGACTTTAACGTGAACTGAAGTAAAAGTACATCTTTTTGGCTCCAGTAAAAAAGTGTCGAAGAAATAATTGATGAAGGGAAGTCTAAATCGACAGACACCAGTAAAATTTATCGTACGTAGCCTCTGTTCCTGGTCCGCACTGTCATTAACGTTTGCGCCTTCGTTGACAGGTTGGGTGTTGGGCCCCAGCTTTCCTAGAAGTAGGTAAACTTCTATTCTTAGTTCTACAACTCCTAAGACCCACGAGAAGGAGCGAGGTTGAGAAAGTGACACACTGGAGCCTGTTCGGTGGGTGGGGACACCTGTGGGAGGAGTGGAGAGTTTATACTTATTTTAGAGGACGGGGAGGTTCCGCGTCACGACAAGACTCCGGGTTTACTAGCGATTATGTCTTCACGAAACTTTTGGGTTACTGGAAACCTTTGTGTTCCGTCAAAATGAGATTTTGAGGACTTAAGACTGGTCATTGTCTTCACAAATGAACCGTTGTTAATTATAGAGGAAGGAAATGTACACGCAAACCTCAGACACAAGTATAAAGTGAAACATTTGAAAGACAACGAGAAGGAAACCTTGACCGTCCTCTCTCTAAGTGAGTTACGACGACGTTTAAGCGTCCGGAGACAGTGAGGAAACTTCCTACTTCTTGTCCTCCCTCAAAACAGTCTCTCTGGGTCAGACTACCTGGGTACCTGTCGGTGGTCAGTCGAGGGTAAGGGTACCTCAGTACCCCTGTGAAGTGTCTACTGACTACCTTCACAGGTTCGACACAAATGTCACGCAGAGTCACCACTGATATGGTTTACGAAAAAAAAAAAAAACGGTCACGACACCTCAGACAACACAGGACCATCTTCCTGACTTTTAGGGAAACAGTACGACTTAACGTTTCTTGTACGAAAAAGTGTAAGGTGCCCAAGTAAAACATTCTTACATAACTCACCCGTAGTACAACCCGGGCTCTTAGGCCGTCATAACAGCCCTTCTGTCTACGGCACCTTTTTAATGTAACGTATCACTGTGTCAAAGTCCGACTCCATTTCGACCTTATGGAGGAGGTCTGGACGCACGGAATTCGACCGTCGCAGTCTCCTATACGCTGGGTCTCCCTTGTCGACGTTCTGTCACCTCTAAGGCTGTCGAACCAGAGACCCTCTTGTTTAAAGGTGGGGGTAAGATACGAAGGAGACCACCCGTGAGTCGGCCCACTGCTATTGTCTTCACCCTTTATTTAAACCCCGAACAGACTCCATTGTCGTTCTTCAATGAAGAGAATTACGTGAATGTACCGTTTTCGTAAATTAATTATTCGTTCGAGAAACAGGAGTTGGTGGCATAAGATCTATCCCTGTGTTGGCAGTCTGTTCCACTTCTAAAGATTGGACCCGTCTTTAGATTGACAATCCCCGGACATTATAATACGGTTTACATCAGACTTATTTACTATACGAACACGTGCATTTACGGTCATAAAATTTTCACGTGCTTCCTTCACGACAGTACTTATTGTTTTATGTAGGGGAATTTCAATGATTAAGTGATACAGGGAAATGGCAATACGTAAAAGGAAAGCACACACGCTAATAAGATACAGAGAGGGGTAATCTGACACCCAAGACGACAGACAAAAGGTGAGGTAATTCAGGGACTCATGAGTTTCTTACAAACAATTTACAACTAATTCATATAAAAGAGTTGGTTGTCCAACTCTTTAATGCTTTCAGGACACGACAGGGAACCTTAAAACATTATAATTTTTCCACGGAAGGAAACCCAACTCCAACACTGAGACTCACACTCAGTTATTTACTTCCTATTTATCATTTTTTTCTGAGCCTAATCTTCCCTGTTCTATGTTTTTGAATGTCGACTACCCAATCTCTGCTACTTGATACCTTACAGTGGAGACGGAAGTAGAGGAGAACAAAACGAAATTATGAAAGATGTAAAGATTTTTAAGAGTGTTTAGAACGGAGTACACTCAAAATTTTATTGTGTACTTATTGGTATACTCTCCACTGTCTTACCGACTACGGGCTAAGAAAAGAGAATGTCTCAACGACTACAGTTCCGACATATAACATCGGTACGAATAAATTGAATATACGTCTCATGTAGTACTCTTTACGACCCGACCTCCTTCGTGTTCGACCTTAGTTCTAACGGTCCTCTTTATAGTTATTAGAGTCTATACGTCTACTGTGGTGCGAATACCGTCTTTCGCTTCTTCTTGATTTCTCGGAGAACTACTTTCACTTTCTCCTCTCACTTTTTCAACCGAATTTCGAGTTGTAGGTCTTTTGTTTCTAAGCCAATATAGTAAGGTGTCGTTTATCTTCCCCTTTGTCACCTTTGTCACAGTCTGAAGTAAAAAGACCCGAGGTTTTAGTGACGTCTACCACTAACGTCGGTACTTTAATTTTCTGAGAACGAGGAATCTTCTTTTCAATACTGGTTGGACCTGTCGTATAATTTTTCGTCTCTGTAATGAAACGGTTGTTTCAGGTAGATTAGTTCCGACACCAAAAAGGTCACCAGTATATACCTACACTCTCAACCTGATATTTCTTTCGACTCGTGACTTCTTAACTACGAAAACTTGACACCACAACCTCTTCTAAGAGTTCTCAGGGAACCTGTCGTTCTTCTAGGTTGGTCAGGTAGGATTTCCTCTAGTCAGGACCCACAAGTAACCTTCCTGACTACGACTTCGACTTCGAGGTTATGAAACCAGTGGACTACGTCTCTCGACTGAGTAAACTTTTCTGGGACTACGACCCTTTCTAACTTCCACCCTCCTCTTCCCCTACTGTCTCCTACTCTATCAACCTACCATAGTGACTGAGCTACCTGTACTCAAAATCATTTGAGACCCTCAACCACTACCTGTCCCTCCGGACCACACGGCGTCAGGCACCCCACCGTTTCTCAGCCTGTGCTGACTCGTTGACTTTACTTGACTTGACTTGACTACAAACTTCCTGTTTCGACTTTCCTGACTTCTCTGACAGGAAAGGAGATTCATACCAAAATGTGATGTCTCTATCTTAAGGGGTTTGTGGTTCCAAGAATCTTTCTGTCACCGTCCCCGTCCCGTTCTTAGATCAGGATGAGTCTGAAAAGGGCGAAGTGAAACGAAGGACAAACAACTCTAGTCCAGATAGCAGTGAGTTTATCAACTAGACTCTCCTGTTACACCACGTTGAATCCTAAATTTATACCCAAGTCTAAATATGAAGTACAGAAGTTAGAAGACAAAGGTAAGTGAGAAAGTTTTATATACGAGGAGGTTTGGTCGTTGTCGAGTCTCTCAGTAGGTTTTTATGTTGACATTGGTATTTGAACTACAATTACAAATAGATTAAGATGACTTATAGTATTAGAAGATCAGTCGTACATAAATAAGACAATTCAGAAATGTTTATACGGTGAGTGGAATTATTCTCATTTATACAAGAAAGAAGTGGTAAGTCCTTAAGAAAGATGTATTATTAAGAGAAGACTTCAGTTATCGTGACGGTTAAGACGTAATTCTTTCTATTTCTGTATTTTGTCACAACATTATTTATAGACCGTTCAGTGTCTCTGTGATAAAATTCCCTTTTACCAGAGTTCTGTGCAATGACGAAAGATGAACGACACCACCGTCTTAATGTACTCCCGTGTACCGATTTCACTGGAGATAATGTGGTAATTACTCTAAATATCCTTGTGATTATCCATCTAGAGTCGGGGTGAGGTAGTCATCACTACGTTTAATTAAGTCAAGATTGATAAGATGAACCCCAACGTTTATCACTACGTTTAACGGACAATATGACTTGTGTCTGAGACTTACGAGATTTATACACACGTTCCTTGTACTACGTACACGACTGTGGTAATGTTTTCCTCACTTGCCACACGACAGTCACTGTGTGTGTTGGAGAGCACTGTGCAGGCGAGAGTAGTAATTCCTTCTTCACACAGGATTGATCTTTGAAGTCCTGTCTACCACTTTTATAAAGGGTTGTTGAAAGTTACGGTGACTGGGAATCAGAAACAGTAGTTGGACTCGTCCTGAACATTCTGGTAGACGACCCGAGTATCTTCGTAACCGTAAACCGTTTCTCATTTACTCTAATTTTTTACTACGACTTCTTGTCGAGCCCGTACCTCCTTAACCTTTTTATATAGTTCCGTCATACTAATTCTCGACTGAATAACCTTTTCTGGGACTACAACCCTTTTCAACTCCCGTACTCTTTCCCTGCTGTCTCCTACTCTGCCAACCTACCGTAGTGACTGAGTTATCTGTACTCAAACTCGTTCGAGGTCCTCTACCACTTCCTGTCCCTTCGGACCACACGACCTCAAGTCACCCCAAGTCAAGTCAAGTCAGCGAGTCAGCACAGGCTGAGAAACGGTAGGGTACTTAACGTCGTGCGGTCCGGAGGAACAGGTAGTGATTGAGGGTCTCAAGTGAGTTTGGGTGCAGGTAACTCAACCACTACGGTAGGTGGGTAGAGTAGGAGACAACAGGGGAAGAGGAGGACGGGGGTTAGGGAGAGTCGTAGTTTCAGAAAATATTACTCAGTTGAGAAGCGTACTCCACCGGTTTCATAACCTCAAAACCGAAATCGTAGTAAGGAAGGTTTCTTGTGGGTCCGACTAGAGGAAATCTTAGTTGACTAACCTAGAGGAACGTCAGGTTCCCTGAGAGTTCTCAGAAGAGGTTGTGGTGTCTTGTTTCCGTAGTTAAGAAACCGCGAGTCGAAAGAAGTGTCAAGTTGAGAGTGTAGGTATGTACTGGTGACCTTTTTGGTATCGGAACTGATCTGCCTGGAAACAACCTTTTCATTACAGAGACGAAAAATTATACGATAGATCCAACCAGTATTGAACAGAAGGTTCCTCATTCACAGAAAATTAAAGTACCGACGTTAGTGGTAGACGTCACTAAAACCTCGGGGGTTTTTTCTTCAGACTGTGACAAAGGTTACAAAAGGGTAGATAAACGGTACTTCACTACCCTGACCTACGGTACTAGAAGCAAAAGACTTACAACTCGAAATTCGGTTGAAAAAGTGAGAGGAGAAAGTGAAAGTAGTTCTCCGAAAAATCAAGGAGAAGT
>SJYO01006231.1:3341424-3413782 GCA_006410555.1 Capra ibex
TCAAGATTGACAACGAAGGACTGGACGTATATCCAAAGAGTTCTCCGTCCAGTCCACCAGACCATAAGGGTAGAGAAAGTCTTAAAAGGTGTCAAAGAACACTAGGTGTGTCAGTTTCCGAAACCGTATCAGTTATTTCTTCTTTATCTACAAAAAGACCTTGAGAGAACGAAAAAGGTACTAGGTCACCTACAACAGTTATACTAGAGACCAAGGAGACGGAAAAGATTTTGGTCGAACTTGTAGTCCCTCAAGTACCAAGTGCATAACGACTTTGGACCGAACCTCTTAAAACTCGTAATGAAATGATCGTACACTCTACTTATGTTAACACGCCATCAAAATCGCAAGAAACCGTAACGGAAAGAAACCCTAACCTTACTTTTGACTGGAAAAGGTCAGGACACCGGTGACGACTTAAAAAGTTTAAACGACCGAATAACTCACGTCGTGAAAGTGTCGTAGTAGAAAGTCCTAAACTTTGTCGAGTTGACCTTAAGGTAGTGGAGGTGATCGAAACAAGTATCACTACGAAAGATTCCGGGTGAACTGAAGTGTAAGGTCCTACAGACCGAGATCCACTCACTAGTGTGGTAACACTGATAGACTCAGTACTTCTAGAAAAAACATGTCAAGAAGACACATAAGAACGGTGGAGACTTATAGAAAACGAAGACAATCCAGGTATAGTAAGACAGGAAATAGTTCGGGTAGAAACGTACTTTACAAGGGAACTATAGAGATTAAAAGAACTGCTCTAGAGATCAGAAAGGGTAAGACAAGAAAAGGAGATAAAGAAACGTAAAAGTGACTCCTGCCGAAAGAATAGAGAAGAACGATAAGAAACCTTGAGACGTAAGTCTACGAATATAGAAAAGAAAAGAGGAGACGAAAAGTGAAGAGAAGAAAAGTGTCGATAAACATTCCGAAGGGGTCTGTCAGTAAAACGAAAAAACGTAAAGAAAAGGTACCCCTACCAGAACTAGGGACAGAGGACATGTTACAGTACTTAGAGTAAACTATCAAGTAGTCCGTAAGACAGATAGATCTATCTAGATCCGGGAATTTAGATAAAGAGTGAAGGTGACATATTAGTATTCCCTAAACTAAATCCAGTATGGACTTACCAGATCACCAAAAGAGATGAAAGAAGTTAAATTCAAACTTAAACGGTTATTCCTCAAACACAGACTCGGTGTCAGTTGAGGGTCAGAACAAAAACGACTGACATATCTCGAAGAGGTAGAAACCGACGTTTCTTCTATTAGTTAGACTAAAGCCACAACTGGTAGACCACTACAGGTACACATCTCAGAAGAGAATACAACAACCTTCTCCCACAAGAGATACTGGTTAGACAAGAGAAACGTTTTGAGATAATCAGAAACGGGACGAAGTAAGACATAAGGTTCCGGTTTAAACGGACAATGAGGTCCACAAAGAACTGAAGGATGAAAACGTAAGGTCAGGGGATCTTACTTTTCCTGTAGAAAAACCGCACAATAAAGATTTTCCAGAACATCCAGAAGTATCTTACCAAGTTGAAGTCGAAAAAGTCACAATGACCAACCCCGTATCTGAACCTAAGGACACTATAACTTACCAAACGGAACCTTTGCTTGTCTCTAGTAAGACAGCAAAAACTCTAACGTAGGTTCATGACGTAAAGTCTGAGAAAACAACTGGTACTACCGATGAGGTAAGAAGATTCCCTAAGGACGGGCGTCATCATCTATATTCCCAGTGGACTCAATTTAAGTCGGTAAGGTCAGGTAAAATCAAACGACTAAGGATCTTACAGCTGTAAGTGAGAACGGTAGAGGACAAACTGGTGAAGGTTAAACGGAACTAAGTACCTGGACTGTAAGGTCCAAGGATACGTTATAACGAGAAATGTCGTAGCCTGGAACGAAGATAGTGGTCAGTGTAGGTGTCGAACCATAACAAAAACGAAACCGAGGTAGGGAAATAAGAAGACCTCAATAAAGAGGTGACTACAGGTCATCGTATAACCCGTGGATGACTGGACCCCTCAAGGAGAAAGTCATAGGATCGTAAAACGGAAAAGTATGACAAGTGCCACAAGAGTTCCGTTCTTATGACTTCACCAAACGGTAAGGGAAGAGGTCACCTGGTGCAAGACAGTCACCCCAATGTCTCTCAGTCCATACTGACTTGTTACTGTTGTGTCCTCTAATTTTTTACTGTCACCTCTAGTCGAGTCCACACCCTTTTCACCTTTTTATTTAGTATCGTCATACTAATTAATTATGAGTCATCTACATACTTCTCTCTTAAGATCCAGTAACTCCAGCAACAAATCAGCGAGTCAGCACAGGCTGAGAACGCTGGGGTACATGACCTCGGGTGGTCCGAGGAGACAGGTACCCTAAAGGGTCCGTTCTTATGACCTCACCCGACGGTAAAGGAGGAGACGCCCTTAAGATCCATGCACCTTCATTTACACTTAGGTACAATATTTTCATACACCGGTGTCGTGACTTATAAAATCACTTGAAACGGTGACTTACTCAATTCTTTAGATAACAAAGAGAGAGATATATATATGTATATTACTATATATACATAGTATATAGCATATATATGACTTAAAATATCTATATATTAAAAATACTTTTGGAATGAAATATCAAGAGGAACCTTCAGGACGAACTATTTATAACGGAGTAATCATCCAGAGACACCAGGAATTTATACTTTTAAGTGAATCTACTTCTACTTGTGTTCGGACTAAAAATGAATAAAGGTCACGGTGTAAGTCCGTAACTCCACAACATATACTTTATTTGTACTCATTTTAGTATATGAACAAGACAACGTGAAACACCGGAACTTCTCAATTATATTAGAACGGTTCGGTCTTATTATTCCTCTTACATGATATAAAAGGTCCGGATGATTTCTTTGTTCAAGTAATTAATGTACGAAAATTCTTATCGCAAAAAATTGTCCCTATTTTAATAACCTGTCGAAGAAAAAGAAAAGAGATATGATAAAATGTATATTAACTTCTAGAGATACAAATAAAAAATACTACATTAAGTACTGTCAGATTTCGAAAACAGACACAAAACGGAGATTCTCGACTTGTAGCCTACCGTAAACACAAAGTTTCCATCGGTGACCAGGACTACGACACACTAGTGTAAATTCCTTTTGGTGAAACCTGAACGTCTGAATGTTTAATTACGAGAGTTCATAAGTGAACTATACACTAATAAAGTATATATGCAACCACCAAAAAGACTTACGTTGGTAATGAAAGAGAGATAAACTATGTAAATTTTAGAGAACGAAATTGTAAAGGGAATACAAAGTAGACTTTTACCCAATAAGATAGTTTACAAGGTAGTTCCCGTAGAACGAAGTCACTACTTTAGTTGATTATGATACTCGTGTACATGAAAAAATTTCTCCCAAAGACTGGGTCCTTTCCGTAGAAAGAGGTGAATTGTTGTTATAAGGAACCGTAAGATTAAGTGTTTATGGACGTTTAGTCTACAAATGCTTAAATCGGTTCTATGGATTTCTAATCGTTCTCTACATTTTTTGAGTTCCTCTCGGTGGTCGTTCAATTTAGAAAAAAATTGGAATCTAAAAAGGTGTGGATTATTAGTGGGTGGTAATCAAATTTATTTGAGTCGACACTTTGCTATATATTTCTTCATTGAAAATACAGAGAGAGATCTCAAGAGAGTTTCATACAGGAAAAATCAATATTTTCATATATGTATCATTTGTTGTCGTCGTCGGGGTCGATCTTTTCTTGGTACCTTTTCCTTATTACTTTATATCACTTTCTTAAGGTTTACTCATAGTCGACGGCTTGTTAGTCCAAGTTGACGATCGTCCGTATGTCTTCACAAGTACATGTTAGAATGGGTAACAGTTACACGGAAACCGCTCCCGAAACCAACATTTTAAGGGTCTCGTAAACCCGATAAATCCCCTGTACGAACCCCACACACAAAAACATAAGTAAACTCTATTTCAAATAAAAGAAATATCTAGTCGAAAATACAACTCTTCTTGAATGTACGAACGTAGTATAGCTAGTGCCACAGCACCGTCCCCCCTACCTGCCCCCGCCATCACGAGTGGGGGACACCGGGGACCTGAACGTGCGACCGTGTCTCCGGTTACTTGAAAAGTACATCAAAGAAAAGAAACCGTAATTAAGAACCCACTCTAAAGTTTCGAAAGCAGTCGAAAAGATTTTTTTTTTTCTTTTTCTTTTTTTTTGTTGTTTTGTTGAGAGGAGGTCACAATTTGACCTCGGCAGGTTTTTGTGTAATACTTGTCATTTTCAGTTAGTCGGGACACAATCTTAGACGTATAATGAACTGAAGAGACTTGTACAAAGAAGTAGATATTTTACTCCTGTCACTGTGACTGTAGTGATCTGACACATTGATAAATTTCGTCGTTAAAAAGGGTTGCAGTCACACGGCCAATCGGTGAACCACCGAACGGTCTTACTTGTGACGCATGCGGACCCCGTCGTAGACTTTAAGAAGTACAGGTCCTTCGAGTGTCCATCACAACTCCGACAACCGACGTGTCGTGTAAAATTCTACCTTCCCAAAAGTTCGCGACGAAGAATTTACACTGACGGGTAACCTTAGTGGACCCTTCAATTTTTGGATATGACCACAGACCCGGGGTGGGGTTTCAAAGACTGAATTCATCGTAAGTCATGTTTCCAGCCATATCAGTTTCGATACCAAAAAGGTCATCAGTACATACTGACACTCTCGATCTGGTATTTCTTCAGACTCACGACTTCTTGACTACGAAAGTTTAACACCACGATCTAATTTGAGACCTCTCAGGGAATTCCTCTAGTTTGATCAGGTAGGATTTCCTTTAGTTGGACTTGTAAGTAATCTTCCTGACTACGAGTTCGACTTCGAGGTTGTAAAACCGGTGGACTACACTTCTCGGTTGAATAACCTCTTCTGGGACAACGACCCTTTCTAACTCCCGTCCTCCTCTTCCCCTGCTGTCTCCTACTCTACCAACCTACCGTAGTGACTGAGTTACCTGTTGACCTTAGACTCGTTTGAGACCCTCTACCACTTCCCGTCCCCTAGGACCGCACGACGTTAGGTACTCCTGTGTTTCTCGTCCTGAGTCGAGTCGCTACCCTGTTACTGTCGGGCTCGCAGTCCTAACAAAAATTCAGGGTACACTTACACTGGTCTACGTCGGTTCTTTAATTTTCTGCGAACGAGGAACCTTCCTTTCAATACTGGTTGGATCTGTCGTATAATTTTTCGTCTCTGTAATGAAGTAGTTGTTTCTAGACAGATCAGTTCCGATACCAAAAAGGTCACCAGTACATACCTACACTCTCAACCTGATATTCCTTTCGACTCGTGGCTTCCTAACTACGAAAACTTGACACCACAACCTCTTCTGAGAACTCTCAGGGAACCTGACGTTCCTCTAGGTTGGTCAGGTAGGATTTCCTCTAGTCAGGACCCACAAATAACCTTCCTGACTACGACCTCGACTTTGAGGTTATGAAACCGGTGGAGTACGTTTCTCGACTGAGTAACCTTTTCTGGGACTACGACCCTTTCTAACTCCCGTCCTCCTCTTCCCCTGCTGTCCTATTCTACCGACCTACCGAAGTAACTGATCTGTCCGTACTCAAACTCATTTGAGACCCTTAACCACTACCTGTCCCTCCGGACCACACGACGTCAGGTACCCCAGTTTTCCTCAACCTGTACTGACTCGCTGACTTGACTTGATATTTCTACTTCCCGTGACTTACACTTTAAACTTCTTAGTCACTAAAATTTCGTGTCATGGACTTTGTACAGTGCACGGGACGTTCGTAATGAAAGGAATCTTCTGTGGAGTTAAAACCCCCATCCCATTACCTTTTATTTCTTGTCTGATTATATAAGACAGGTTACCATATTCTTGACTTTTTGACGACTGCTACTCCGTTCAAGTCAGAGTAAAACGTTGTGTGAACGACATTCTGGTCTCCACACCAAAGAATAACAAAGACACGAAGGACATAAATTTGTCAACCTTCCTTTCCCCAGTAATACGAAATTGAAGTGTATAAACCAACCTCTTAATTACAGACATTTGATGACACTCTGAGTACCTATTGTCCTATAAGTCATATGAATTTTATATACCGCCTTTCCTGCCTATGCGATTTTTACAAGTCAATAGCCAAGTTTTGTTCCTGTCTATCACAACCCTGTTATCTCTCTTTTCACCACAACTCCCCCTACAACTGGCACCGTACGAAAGAAATCTTCAGACCTCTTTACTGTGTCCTGTATACAACTAAGCAAAAGGACCGGAACTCTGAAAGATTCCCTAAAGAAAAGATCGCCCTCGGATTGTAAAGTTGGGTCATAACTCCAAAAGCTTCCGAAGAAGGGGTCCGTGTCCGACACCGTCGCTGAGGACTGCTTCGATAATAATAGTGGTTCGGAACGGTCTTTCTTGGGGGTCGGAAAGTGTCGCTGGAAAACCCTCACACAATTTTCGTTTACGAAAAGCTAAACATTCACAACTAGAGTAAATGTTCACAGGTTTAAGGAACTCACACAAGGAACGGTACTGACATTTTGTAGTTTATAAACCTTTCCGGTAAATAACTCCGACCCGGGTTGTACCACACACATTTTCCCTCACTCGAGGAGACACGTGACCACAGTTCGTCTACCTTACATTTCTATCCCCGCGGTCGGGTCTGCGGAAGATAATGGGGCAGGTCTAGTTCAGAGGTGAACTGAAGTGGCGCGCGTGTCGGGACCTCCGGCTAGACGGACCCTAGGGACTCAACGACGGGAGCAGAAGACGGCCCCCCGAACCTAGACCCGTCACCCCACGGGGACGTCTTCTGGGTCACTCCCGTCTCTGTCTGACCTTTGAAACTGAGGAGATCGGGGGACTAACGACGGAACCCGACTGAAGTGTGGACCTGATTTTCAGTGTCGAAGAGAATCCCACCGGAAGAGGTTTCCCGAGAAAGGACGAACCAAGATAAGATCAGGAGAAATGTAAATACTATCATTTTCAGTACACAATAACCTGGGTCCCAGGATCCGTTAACGAATATTAAAGAAAGTGAGACGAACGATAAAACACCTCTCAGGAGACAAATGTTTGCCAAAATGGGAGGAACATAATAAGACTAAACCGTGTTTATCTTTATGTCTCTCTCTTCCCGGGAATAGAGAGAGTAAACGATCACACATAAGTAACCATAAAGGACTTACTTGTTTACTTATTTATAAACTCGGAGAAAAGGTAACCGACGTAGACATGTAAACGGAATTTCCATGACTAATCAATAGTCCCCTCGTCGAAACACACGTTTCCGTTAGAGGAACACCAACTCAAATAGATTTTTAATTCCCGGATGTATCTTGAAAAGGCACAAGGAAAACGAATACAAATAAAAATCTCAGAATTTTGAACATACCTTAAAACTTTTATACTATATCCTTAACACGACTTTGTTTATGAACAAAAATTGTAAGGAGAGTGTATGGATTAAGTCATCCAATGGGAGTCGGGGTTCGTCTCAGACGTCACGTCCAGACGATTCGGGACATGTCATTCATCCTTCCGACGACGATGACGACGACGGTTCAGCGAAGTCAGCACAGGCTGAGACACACTGGCGTATCTGCCGTCGGGTGGTCCGAGGGGACAGGGACTTTAAGAGGTCCGTTCTTGCGACCTCACCCAACGGTGAAGGAAGAGGTTACGTACCTTCACTTTTCACTTTCACTTCAGCGAGTCAGTACAGGTTGAGAATCGTCGGAAGTACCTGACGTCGGATGATCCGAGGAGGCAGGAACCCTAAAAGGTCCGTCCTATGACCTCACCCCATGGTAACGGAAGAGGCTCATCCTTCCGATGGAGAGACCTTTGGGTAAGAAGAGTCCACGGGAGAGTCGAAGAGATGGAGAGTGTAGAGAAGAGGAAATCGTTATTTTCAACGTAAGTATAAGACCCTAGTACTAACCGTGCGGAGTTAAGAGATGAGACCCCAATTTTTTTCAGTGTAAAAGAAACCACAAGTTAAACCCGGAGATAAATAAGTTTCCCCTTTAAGTTTACAGGGATTTATTGAGAGAAAGGTCTACAAAGATACTTCGTTCAAAGACTCGGTCCCGAGGAGGCTTCCTCGAGACTACATGAGAACCCGGTCTAAAGACGCCGGCGATGTAAAATCTGTCGGGGAAGGGGTGAGAGTGGACGAACGGTGACAGTGATGATCTTTTGAGACAGCTGTGACGCTCTTGGATAAGAACCTAACAAGACTGTAAACGTATTTTTGGAGTGCAATGTCCGGCCTATCCCACGGTTGGGGGTGGTTTGGGTATGTGTCTTCGGGATTGGGGTCGTCGAGTCTTACACGAACACAAACCTCTTTCCTGGCCACTTCTCTATTAATTCCATTTTACTACAGTATGCACACCCAAGATTCGGTTATACTGAACATAGGCATGTTTTTCCCCTGTGACCCTGTGTCTGTGCCTACATGTATCACCTTCTGGTGTACTTCGGTTTCCCACTTCTACCTATAGATTTGCAGTTCCTCTCTCCGGAGTCCCCTTTGGTTTGGTCGATTGTGCAACTAGACCCTGAAGATCGATGTTCTTACCGCTCCTTTATTTAAAGACAGTAAATTCGGTGGACAGACACCAAGAACCAATACCATCGGAATCGTTTACTTACGTAGACCACAAAGACCCGGAGGTGCTAGTACTTCCGGATACAAGTGGTCAAGTGGTTCTGAAGTCAAGTAAAGTCAAGTCAGCGAGTCAGCACAGGCTGAGAGACGTTGGGGTACTTAGCGTCGTACGGTCCGAAGGAACAGGTAGTGGTTGAGGGCCTCAAGTGAGTCTGAGTGCAGGTAGCTCAGGCACTACGGTAGGTCGGTAGAGTAGGAGCCAGCAGGGGAAGAGGAGGACGGGGGTTGGGGAGGGTCGTAGTCTCAGAAAAGGTTACTCAGTTGAGAAGTGTACTACACCGGTTTCATGACCTCAAAGTCGAAATCGTAGTAAGGAAGGTTTCTTTAGGGTCCCGACTAGAGGAAGTCTTGCGTGACCAACCTAGAGGAACGTCAGCTTCCCTGAGAGTTCTCAGAAGAGGTTGTGGTGTCAAGTTTTCGCAGTTAAGAAGCCGCGAGTCGGAAGAAGTGTCAGGTTGAGAGTGTAGGTATGTAGTGGTGTCCTTTTTGGTATCGGAACTGATCTACCTGGAATCAACCGTTTCATTACAGAGACGAAAAGTTATATGACAGATTCAACCAGTACTGAAAGGAAGGTTCCTCATTCGTAAAAAATAAAGTACCGAAGTGGTTCTGAATCCACCACGGAAGTTCTAATTTCTACCCATGGTAGGAGGAGAATCCGTCTTTTGCGGTTCCCAATGTCAAGATGACTGGTCTGTGAAGTCAAGTCCATTTACTTAAAATGTTCCATAAGCTCTCGAAAATCGTAGTCTGTAGACAACACGGACAAGGACTGCACGAGCACCAAGAATCCCACACTCGTGTCCTGGTGAGTTCAAGTTCTATGGTGACCCCGATTTTGAATCTACATGGGAGAAATCCTACTTGCAAATTAAGTGTTTTGTCGAGGAACGTCATGATCCGGTAGTGATCGTGACATCTCAGAGAAAAGGAACCTTAGAGCTAGGGTTGTGTCCTTCAAGAGGTGGTCGTGATTCCGGACGGAATAAAAGACGAGATCCTAAATGGCAACGGGTACTGCTGACTACCCCACTCACATAGGTGACAGAGTTTTCCTTAGAGGGTAGATGGTTCCATGTTAACAATCTACAACCATATGAAGCGTTCGGAAAGGTCCACCAAGTCATCCATTTCTTAGACGGACGTTAAGTCCTCTGCGTCCAAGTGAGGGACCCAACCCCTCTAGAGAACCTCCTCCCGTACCGTTGGGTGAGGTCATAAGAACGGACCTCTTAGGGGTACGTGTCTCCTCGGACTGTCCGATGTCAGGTACCCCAGAGTTTCTCAACCTGTGTCCACTTCGATGACTCGTAATTGCGTACGCATGACGGGTTCCAGACATGAAAAAATGTCCAAAATTGAAGGAATAATTCGGGTGTCACTATCTCGTACTGTAGAACGTAAAAAAGGAACCCTTCTTTTAAAGTATTAAAGATGAAAAATTTTGATTACGAAAATTACCTGAAGGTAAATTAATTTCTTCTACAAGTCAAAAAGGTAGAAACTTACGACGAAGAAGATGCTACTAGAGGGAATGAGACACCTCGAAGGTAGTCTACTAACAAAGCCAAGAGTCGAATACGAGGTATCTCTGACTGACGGGAAAAAGAACGAAACGGTGTAAATCCCACTTAAGAAGTGGTAATAAAAGATTAAGCGAGGAAAAATAAAAAGTGAAAGATCGGATCTAATGTTTGTTAGATAACATAAATAGGAAAATTATTGACATTAAAAATAAAGTTCCTTAAAAACAAAAAAAGACAGGAAAACAAGAAAAAGTAGTAAAGAACCAAAAATTAGAAAGATAAAAATACCTCTCACAAGCAAATGGAGAAATCCTAAGGGTTTTATGGAGATAAATTTTAATAAAAGTCTAATAATAATAAAATTAAACCATATCTCATTTAGGTAGAAGGTTGACCACTAAACTAACCGACTGAAAAAAACTATAATACAAAACGAGACACAAACGTCAAAACCACAAGTCCGAGTAGAACTTTCTCACCAAACAGAGGGGTGAAGAGAGACCTATATGGATAGGGACATCTCGTTAAAACACTAACTTGGGTTGGTCCAAGGATCCTTGGGTGGAGGGGGTCACTACAGCATAATCCCGATCCTGTGTGAGTCACCGACCGATTGCCCGTCGGACCGCACCTCGGGCACCTCGACACAACCGTAGTGAGGTGGAGGTGACCGTAAGGTGATTGAACGATCCCGACGGCATTGTCTTGCTCCACTGAATCTGACGTCTTTGGAGTAAAGGAACCTCAAGACCTCCGACTGTCGCGTTCTAGCTCCACAGCCGTCCTGACCCGAAGACTCCTGGAGAGGAGGACTGAACATCTACCCGTAGTGGAGGTTTACAGAGGTGTGCTACGAGAACAGAGACACTAACAGACACAGGATTAGAGAAGAATATTCTGTTGTTAGTACAACCTATCCCGTCAGTGGTTACTAGAGGAAATTGAAATTAATACAGAATTCTTTTTAAGATAGAGGTTTGTATAAGACTCCAGGACCCCCAATCCAGCAGTTGTATACTTAAGACCCTCTCATGTACAATCACGTATTATCCGTCCCGTAAAATATATTCGTTATTGGAGTCTTTTATAAGTTGACGTCGAGAAAAGTCGAAGGAAAGAAGTCGTACTTTTCGGATGTAACCGAGACAAAAGTTCGTCTCTCTGTCCGAAATCAGGGGTGTATGTATATCTGAGTCAGGGCAATAGGACGCCCATGGTTCAAGGACCAACGAAGACGGACAAAATTCTGTGTGTCGGGTCGTGTTGACGAGAGACGGGGTGACTGCAGAGACACGTATCTCTACTACAGAGACACGTATCTCTACCGAAGAGTTGTCTCTACTGAAGGACCAAAACTCGTATCGACATTAAAAGTAGAAAGAGAATAAAGTAAAATAGATAGCAAAAGTATACAAACCTAACGTCGACTCTCAATAATTACATACAAATTATCGTGTTAAAATTACTTCAAGGTTTTTTATAAAAAATTTCTCTTTTTATTTAAAAAACATTTATAGTTTGGAAGTGTCCTTCATATTTACACTAGTAAACTAGTTCAGACACTAATCTTAATATAGTCTGTAAAGTGGTTTGATTATACTAATGACTATTTATACCATCCAATTAATTGACCTTAGGGTGTTACAAGAAAGTTTATATGTAGGTCGAACAGATTTATGTATCGTTATGTTTCATTTTTAAAAGTTCGTATCGGGTTGAAAATTTGTAACGTTCTATATCAGTTAATAAAAAGTTACACTAATTGACCCGTGTTTATTAAAAACTTCCAAACTTAATAAATACGATGATCTCCCCCGTAACTGTTCGCATCACGTTCTTACCATTTAATATTTATTAAATATAAACAAACCGGGATATAAAGACATTAAATTAGGTCCACAAACTACACGACCCTCAAATGTGATAAAGGTAAGTTTACTATTTTTGTGTAAGACTTATAGACTAAACCTTTTAGGGGTCGAAGGGTAGAACAAAATAGGGAACGGTTTCAGAAAGGACAATGACTAAGGTACGAGCCCTCTCTACGACCTACCAAGACGGACTGAGTGTAGACCTCGAGTGGAATAGAGAGCGATTCGAGTGGGCACCCGACTGAGTGTAGAGGGAATTCCTCGTATAACCGTCCGTTACTACACAAACCGAAGGTACCAAAGTACGTTACAGACTGGGATCCTCCCTCTCTTTCTTCACAAGATTTTACGACGTCTCCAATATACATCTGATTGAGCTGTCTTCACTCTCGAGTATATAGGAGACACTTATTAAGTGTCTCCTAAGTGTTTCCCCGTCTAAGTAAGTATCTGAACTGATAATATAACGACTCTCAAATGGTACTACGAAAACTGTTTCTGAAGTTTAACAATAGTTGGACGAGGTCAAATGAGCTCGTTACTTCTGTTTTTCTGTTCACTTATTTTGGTATGCGACTTGATCAGACCACTGATTTGTAATGTGTCGGAGACTGTACCAAACTGCAGAAGACGAGTGTTTGGTGACTATCCGTGGCGAACGTGTGTCTTCTCACCCAGACGCACTGCGAGAGTTTGACGTGTTGGAGGCTGGAACCAGATGTCTTACGTGTGTATATCAGACACGCACACACACGAGTGAGTCGACGCAGGCTGAAAACGCTGGGGTACCTGACATCCTTTATGTCAAGTGAAAAAATGTTTAGGTAAATCTCTAGTAAGGTGAACGGTCTTAATAAGATCCACGACTCTGTGTTGTCACGTATCCTGGTCGAAGGTCAGACCCTCCACGAGTCTGAAACCACAAGCGTAAAAAGGTCAACTTTGTACTTGTTTGTAAACCTAGGTAATTATTTTCTCGTTGGATACGTTATGAAAGGTTTTTTTTTTTTTCAAATGGGTCACGAAACTCTAGATTTAAAAATTTAAGGTCAACGGAATACGTACACCTGTTTTGGTTACTCTTTTACAACTTTTCCTTTTATTCGAAGTTGAAAAGATTACATTTTATTGATAAAAAAGGTATTAGACAAAATAATAAGTTGTGAAACGGTTATTAAATGGTATTATTTTTACACGATATTTTTGTAAAGTGTACCTTTAACCGAAGACTTCAAATTTTTACGTGTCGGTTCAAATTCTTACCCGACTGATTTCAAACGTACCTTTAAAAAACACCAAGACTTTAACACATACACTTAAGTTTCGACTGAACGTTAATTATTATGAAATCCTATAATACATTTGTTTTTAAAGACTTTTTATATACCGAAACCGTAGGGTTTGAAAGAGGTTTATAAATTTTAATTCCAAATTGAGTCACAAAAAGCTTGTGACTCTACAAAAATCAGAAGACGAACTCCTAGTGAACTAGTACAATGATCCAAGTTATAGTCCGGAATACTGAGTCTTAGAAGTATAGTCATGACTTAGGGTCTGAAATGTAAACTTTATTTGACACGTCTACTAACATTATGTATGATTTCAAATCTAGAGGACAGAATTGGAATAGTACAGACTTCTGTTAGTCGACGAAAATTTTTGACAGAAGACCGAATATATTAATTGTAACAGAGTAATTAAATTTTTTTCAATTTAAGTAAAATCCGTTACCTGTTTGTGGTTTCCTTTATACGTAATAACTTCCAAGGAAAGGTAGGACTTCCTATCAAGTGTACGACACTTTTTACCGACGGATTGGAGAAGGTCCAAAAGGGATCCGACTAATTTAGATTATCAAATTAAACCGTTTATACCAAAACATTTGATTATCACCGTAATTCCAAATTTTTGCATCGTGATAAAAGGGAACTGAACATATTATTTTTCCCTTTCCTAGAAATGATATATATGTAAATTGATGTCACTAATTCCAATATTGAGTAGACAAAAATCAGTCAATGTAAGGAAACATTGGGTTTATTTAGACCCTCGGGGTCCATCGTGATAAATGTGTCTCTTAATATAAGTTTCTTTTCACATGTCGGTTGTTTATATGAATTTTTAATAAAGGCTCCTGAAAGGATCACCAGGTCACCAATTCTGAGTCACGGACGTGTCGTCGTGCCTAAACTGGGGCCGGTCCCTCGAGTCTGGTACGTCCGGTGTGTCACGTCGGGTTTGTCTTGTTTCGTTTTGTTTGTTCGTTTTTGGGGTTTCTGTCTTTCTGCGTCTGTCTCTTAGAGTTTTCGTGAGGTCACAGATGGCTGGCGGAAGTATAGCACATTTTCCCCAGGAGACTAATCCGAAGTCTTTCAAGAAGGATGTAAGAGACCAGGAAACGGACGGGACTCATCAATAACGTGTGGGGTGTGGTATTTGACCTTTAAGGGAAAGGTAGAGGTCGGATCGATCGGAAGGGGAGAGAGACGGATAATAAATCTGTCTCGGAGAGATAACACATCTGTCTGTGTCAGAGACACGAACGGGAGGCAAAAGAGAAGTGGACATGAAGAGAGCGACTAGAGAACTAATGACATTCAGTCTTCGAGACTCTTGACCTAACTGTCTACGAGAGATAATGAGTGAAGATTACCCTTATTAATCCTTGACTGACTTTTATACTAACGTGTGGACCTTCGAGACTACCGCCAAAATCTACAATTTTAGGGTAAAGTTAGTTATACGAGACTTATAATAACAATGGTTCACTTTGAAGTCGACACGCTCAAGGTACTTTATTTTTTATAAAAGTAAAAACATTAAAACCGTGGATCATGCACTATATTTTAGAACACCAGATGCTAAAGTTATAGATGATACTTTACACTATATATTAATTTTGGCCGTACGATGTGTCATATATAAGTAACGACTAAGGTCTGGTGTCGTTTTTGTAAAAGTACAATTACAACCATGCAAGTGTCAATTTACACTAAATTTGTGATACCATGGTATATACCTAGAGTCTAAAAAACGGTGTCCCTTTAAAAATAATGTACGAAACAGAAGTTAAATGAAATTGTTGTGAATTATTATTATGTAACATAAATACATCGTGGAAAGTAGGTTACTAGGGTTCGTGTTATATTTGTAATTAAGAATTTTGAGACCTTCTAGTCATAAAAATTTGAGTAATTTTAAAAATTATTTTTATATTTACGTACGATACCGACTTCGATTGTATAATTTACCGAACGAATCGATCTCTTATCTTCGAAATGTCGAAAACGAGGACCTAAAACTTTAAGTCACAAATAATTTTCACTTTGTTTCCAAAAAAAAAAAAAAAAAGGACTAAAGTTCCATTATATATAAGGAACATCTTTTCAGACCTTTCATCAATTTTTATACTTCTTATATTTTTAACCAGTGTTAGGATATCATATCTACATTTGTACGGTATAAACTGTATAAAAGATATTTATAAATGTACGAATATGTGTTTATATAAACTAATAATGATTCATATACACGAAATGGTCGATTATAATGTGAATTTCGTAAAAGATTATAAAATTTTCTAAAAACTTTTATTAATAAAAAGTCACTAATGTATAATTTGTGATCCAATAAAACCTATAAATCCTAGAAAAACCTATAAATTCAATAAGGTCTAGAGGTTCTAATACATTAGACATTACTGGTGACGACAAGTTTCGTAGAAATAGAAGAGGAGACAAATAAGGGAATCCTATCTATAAAAACCTATAAATTCAATAAGGTCTAGAGGTTCTAATGCATTAGACATTACTGGTAAAGATACGTTTCGTAGAAATAGAAGGGGAGACAAATAAGGGAATCCCATCTAAAACTTTCACCTTAGTGACACAATTCACCGTAATTTCTTGAAGTCGATAGATAATTAGATACACAAATCTTTAATCAAAGGTTTTCTATGATAACAAAATGATTTGATAAACAAGTTAGAAAATAAATGTTTCAATTTTGACCCAAATTTTGGAGGTTATTTTACTTGACTTTGATTTTTTTTGTCTTTTCTTTTATTGTAGTATCATTAGTTCTCGTAGTCGAAACCCCAATCAGTAAGATCCAAACTTAAAATGGATACACTGAGATCTGGTTTTTAAAAGGCTCAGAGTTAAGGTGTGGACATTTAAATATCAAAATTCGAAATTCGAATCTCAAAATTCAACATTCGAAATTCACTTTACTCTATATATTTTATCAGTCTTGTTGAAGATCTTTAAAGAGTCACCAATTTACAGAGTAGGTAAAGGTACGAAATTTTACATAAGTCTACGACTGTCTACTGTTGTTATATCGGGACAAAAGACTGGACATATAAGTCAAGAAATGAACTGTAAAAATAAATCTACATAGTATCCGTGGGGTCAGTAATTCGAAGGTTTGTCATTATAAACCATATAAAAGAGGTTCAAAACAAATGTACGTGTATACAAAACAGAATGTTTTAATATAGTAATAATATACATAAAAAGTTTCAAGACGTCTCTTTGTCTGTTTAGATATACAGATATAGATCTCTTTTTCTCTTTTCCCCTAAAAATGTTTCAACCAGGTAGACTAACACCCCCGAAACGATCAGGTGACAAACTTCCCGTCAAACCGTCTGGTCTCTGAGTCCCTCCGTCATTGCAACGTCCACCTCAGACCTCCGTCTTAAGAGAGAAGGACCTCTAGAGTCAGAGGAACAGAATTTCGAAAGTCGACTAACCTACTCCGGGTGTATGTGACACATCTCGTTAGACGAAAAAGGTTTCAGATGACCAAATTTGAAATTAGAGTAGATTTTTTTATGAAAGGTTCGTTATAGATCTGACCACAACTAGTTTATAGACCTATGATACTGGATCCGTTCAACTGTCTTTTAATTTACAGAGTGATTTATTTATAATTTACTGAGGAACCCAGACGGGACCACCAAGTCTCCAATTTCGGAGACGGACATTGCACCCTCTGGACCAAAACCAGGGATCCAGGTCTTCTAGGGGACTTCTTCCTTTACCGTTGGGTGAAGTCATAAGAACGGACCTCTTAGGGTACCTACCTCCTCGGACCCTCCGATGTCAGGTACCCAGCGTCTCAGTCAGTGCTGAAGTGAAAGAGAAAGTGAAAATTTGTTAGAAGGGTAAACAGATCAGTTCCGATACCAAAAAGGTCGCCAGTACATACCTACACTTTCAACCTGATATTTCTTCGACTCACGACTTCTTAACTACGAAAACTTGACACCACAACCTCTTCTGACAACTCTCAGGGAACCTGACGTTCCTCTAGGTTGGTCAGGTAGGATTTCCTCTAGTCAGGACCCACAAGTAACCTTCCTGACTACGACTTCGACTTTGAGATTATGAGACCGGTGCGCTGCACTTCTCGACTGAGTGACCTTTTCTGGGACTACGACCCTTTCTAACTCCCGCCCTCCTCTTCCCCTGCTGTCTCCTACTCTACCAACCTACCGTAGTGACTGAGTTACCTGTACGCAAACCCATTTGAGGTCCTCAACCACTACCTGTCCCTCCGGACCGCAAGACGTCCGGCACCCCAGCGTCTCAACCTGTGTTCATTCGTTGACTTGACTTGACTTGACTTGATTTATTAGAAGGTCCCGAAGGGACCATCGAGTCACTACTTCTCAGGCAGACGTTTCGTACTCTACGTCCAAACTAGGAACCCAACCCTTCTTGGGGACCTCCTCTTTTACCATGGGGTAAGGTCACACGAACGGACCCTTTAGAGTACCTGTCTCCTTGGACCACCCAACGTCAGGTACTCCAACGTTTCCTCAGTCTGTGTTAAGTTGATGATTTGTTATGACACATTAGACTACGGGAAACGTCGAGAGGGGTAGAGTAATGTACGAAAGTGTTAAATAGATCAACATATCGGTCCACGGACGTTGACTATCAGAAGAGAGAACAGTAGTACATTTAGGCAGTACTTCAAAATAAAACGTCCTAATAAAGTGAAACATTTACAACGGGGTAGGTGGAAGAACAGAAAAGAGGGAGATTAGGGGAACAGGTTCGGTGGTGACGGAGATCAGACCCGGTAACATGACCAAGGTGAAAAAAGGACGGATAAGAGTTGGACCGTTCGTCTCAGTAGAGATTTTTAGGTTTAAAGATGAAATGTTGAAAGGAGAGAGAGATCCTTATTTCGGCCTGAGGAATGGTAATGACTGTTTGCTCCGTTGTAGACGAGACCCGGGGACAGGCGGGGAGACTTGTGCCAGGGTCCGGGAGAGGCAGATGAGTGAGAGAGAGGTCGTGACGACACACAAACCAAGAACCCCTGGCGGAGTCGAAAATTACGAAGGACTGGAAGCGTATGCAAGAAAGAAGACGTTTAAGGGAAGAAGGGATTAAGAAACACACGGGTTCCGGAAGTATAAGTTTTCAGAAGGATCAAATTTCAAAGGTGTCTTCGTCGGAAGGGACTTATGAGAGGGATCTCAATAAGAAACATATCCTGGAACAGGAAAAGGGGTACACTCATCGGTGTTACATAATATTCATGTACAAATCAACAATAATTATTAACTTGTAGAGAGTCTGAAGAGATATTTCAGGTACTTCCGTCATACCTGGTACCAATGAACTAAGGTTCCCTTGTAGGTAACAGATTTTACGACGGACGTCCTCCTTCCATAAAACAGTCATAATGTATCTACTTTCTTACTTATGTAAAATGAATTATACTTTCTCGACGATGAAAAATATTAAATAATACCAATTTTAATACTAACATTAATAAAAAATAACCAATTTCATCCAACGTCTGTCACTGACGTCGATACTTTAATTTTCTACGAATGAGGAACCTTCTTTTCAATTCTGTTTGTGTCTGTCCCATAATTTTTCGTCTCTATCGTGAAACGGTTTTTTTTAAGACGTATCAGTTCCGATACTAAAAAGGCCATCGGTACAAACCTACACTTACAACCTGGTCCTCCTTCGGACTCGTGGTTTCTTAACTACGAAAGATTAACACCCCGACCTCTTCTTAGAACCCTTTAAGAACTTCACGTTCCTCTAGTTTGGTCAGGTAGGATTTCCTCTAGTTACGATTTATCAGTAACCTTCCTGACTACGACTTCGACTTCGAGGTCATGAAACAGGAGGACTACCCTTTTCGGTTGAGTGACCTTTTCGGGGACTACGACCCTCCCTAACTCCCGTCCTCCTCTTCCCCTGCTGTCTCCTACTCTACCGACCTACCGTAGTGGGTGAGTTATCTGTACTCAAACTCGGTCGAGACTCTCTATGACTTCCTGTTCCTTCGGACGACACGACGTCAGACACCCCGACGTTTTTCATCCTGTACTGAATCGTTGACTTGTTGCTCTCACCCAACTTGCCACCGGGATTTCTCCATACAGGTACAGGATTAAGGGTCTTGGACACTTTTCCCAGAAACGTTGCGTTAGTCCAATTCTCAACTCTCTACTCTGGTAGGACCCGATGACTCCATCCGGGGTTCAAGTTACTGTTTACAGAAATACTCTCTGTCTTTTGTGTCCGTGTCTCTATGCAGATACACTTTTACCTCCGCCTCTAACTTTGCTACGTAGGTGTTTCTGACGACTTTCGGCGGTCTTCGACTCTGTGGGTCCCTTCCTGACGGAGGGTTCCACAGTTCTCTCCCACACCTGGACGACTGCGAACTAGGGCCTAACCGGGCGTCTTGACATTCTTTTATGTAAAGTCGACACAATTCGGTACGTCAAACACCACTAAACAATGTCGTCGGGGTCCTTTACTTATATCATCACGTCCCAGATGACAATTTCTGAAGTTTCCAAAGACGTAAGACCTTCTGACCGTAAAACTTCAAAAGTCGTTAGAAGATCATATTCTTACAAGTATAGTAAGAATCTTCACAATAGAGACATTTTAAGACTGTAACGATTAAATCTTATGTATGGTGACGTAACATTATGAGTAACAATAGTGGCGTGTATGTGTGCTAGGTGTTAAATAAACGACTCTACTTACCTACAAACGTAAAAATTTAAAAAGATGTAGTCACTAAGTATGAAAATGTCTAAAAAAGGGGAATTTTATTTACGTGGTGTTTAGTAATACTTTACCCAAAGTGAAAAGTGACACGTATTCCCCTTAAAATTTACATAAATCGATATTTAACATTACTTTGTTATTAATAGTCATAAATTATGATGTTCCTGACTACGACTTCGACTTTGAGGTTATAAAACCGGTGGAGTACGCTTCCCAACTGAGTAACCGTTTCTGGGACTACGACCCTCCCTAACCCCCGTCCTCCTCTTCCCCTGCTGTCTCCTACTCTACCGACCTACCGTAGTGACCGAGTTACCTGTACTCAAACCCACTTGAGGTCCCCAACCACTACCTGTCCCTCCGGACCGCACGACGTAGAGTACCCCATCGTTTCTCAGTCTGTACTGAGTCGCTGACTTGACTTGACTTATGAATGTTCTTACATTCCAATCATAAAAATGATTAACATGTTCGCTCTTTTACTTCTAATTCATTGAACGTTTCGGTGTCTTGATCATCCGTTGTCACCCACCGCGAACCTATTACCGGATAAATAAGACATAAGAATTGATCCAACGTAACGGAAGAGGCTAAGAATTGATTCTGTGGTATTTGATCCACTACCCATACGATGCGAGGAAAATATTGATTAGTCTTCACTATCGGTAAGAAAGATTGACCGATCTTTGTTACATTATCCACAAAACATTCTTAGGGATTCGTATTTCGTGAATGTCTTAAAGGTTATCTTCTTTTTAAAATCCTGGAAAGAGAACTTAACTTCGGTCGGATCCTCTATTTTGATGAACGACACATGCGTACATGCCACCTGAGACTTGAACATTCTACACTGAGTGAAGTTTGTCTCCTTGTGAATTTAGACTAAGTCACTAGACCCGAGTAATATGTCAAAATAAGTTGACTAATCGAAATATATAAACATGTCTTGTAGTAGACAAGGCACTTCCCCCACCTCGAGCCTCTATAACACGGTCATCATATTACACCTGACGATTTCTCGGAGTGTACTACGACTCAGACGGGACTAGTTCCGACTTCTCGGGTTTCCATCCGCACACTCTCGGAAGATGGAAAGGTCGGTGACTGTAAGAGATTAGTAATGCGAAAAGATTACCAACCTCGTCATTGGAGTTGAACGGTTATACCTCTGAGAATGGACCTCTTTTTTAAAACTAAACACAAGTCTAAGAGTGAGACAATGACTGTTCGGTAGATTGAAACTCGTCTAATTGGCTGAAGAAACTTACAACCAAAGTAGAAATCGTATGACTACTTTTGTTATGGGACCATAGCAATTTTTTTTTTTTTTCCGGGTTTGTCTATTACGTAACGGATAAATACATAAGTCAAGTACAATTAAAGTGAGAAATTTAGTAAGTCCGTCACACAAAACTTTTGGACGATACACGGTCAGTCTTTCTTTCCTAGTGATTAACTGAACTACAGTCCACTATATTTTTAGGCTAGTTTTTAAAAATCTCCATCGGTGGAAAGGAAAGTGATAGTAGTGGGTGGGTCAAGTCCGCTTTAGACTCTTTTACTTGAGTCACCGAAGTCACTCTCTGACTGGACTACCTTACGGTAGACGTCAGAGTCTCGGGAGAGAGAATGTTCGGTGGTCACCCGACGCCCCTGGTCGACGACACCCACGAGTTATAGTGAAACAGTCCCTACGAAGAACTGATGACAGTCAAGAATCCCTTCCGATTCACCTACCCTTGACAGACACATCCGGTGTAATACATCCTAGTCTCTACCCCGATATTTCGTGGATTGGTGTGGTTACCTTACCTTAACCTTTACCATTACCTTCTGTGACCGACCGAAATACGAGACTATCTTAAAAACGGAATTACAAGAAGACCAGTTACACAACCGATCGATATTAAGGTTGGGAGATAAAACTGATTTAGTATCCTAATGTAGAAGAAATCAATGTGTGTATTATTACCGGTTTTGTTTTTATAAATGTATTTACTGACTTTGACCCTGTTCTCCTTTCAGTTTTAGATATTTTAAATTTATCCATATATAATGATCGTCCATATCTCAACCGAACAGTTTCTATAGTTAACTTACTCGCTACATATATTAATTGCTTTGTTCTTTATTCTGCGGACAGGAGACCCTCGAACGTTGTATTATAACCGTACTCCTCTCAGAGTATTTGTATATACGTCGGTTGTTATTGAAAGCGTTCCCATTGCTCACAATAATCTTACTATCCTATTTCCGTTGCACTTAGACCCTTCCGAAGTACCTTTTACACTCAAAACTTATTCCAAAAATTACAAAACTTTCTTATTCCGAACCGTCTTTCTAACAAAGACCCGTTGTGTCCGTTACTCTTACAGGATCCGTTAGGGTAGAAGAGTAAAGTGTAAATATAGTTAAGATGTAGAGATCCGATGTAGTGTTGAAGTTTGTAAAGAAAAAACAACTCATAAAAGTTCAAACGTATACGTATGTTCATCTAGGTTAACGGATGGACATATAAATGAACAGAAGAGACCTTCTAAGGGTCACTTTGGATAAATTTCGTTTTAAGTAGTTATAAGTCGAGGGGGCAGGTGGGGATGACAAGGTATGACGGACCTACACACGTACGAGTCACCACAGGCTGAGAAACATTGGGGTTTCTGACGTCGGGTGGTCCGATGAGACAGGTACCCTACGAGGTCCGTCTTCTACCTCACCCAACGGTAAAGGAAGAGGTTGACGGAACTATTTCGAATAGTTAAAATTACGTCTTCATGAAAATAATTGATAGATAGAAGAGGTGGGAGTGTCGTTCAAGGATCAAGTTGAGTGGACGTCCTTGGAGGTTTAAACAGATCAGTAGTGAGAATAGGGGAGGTCAAGTAAAAAATGGAAAGTAGATCTCACTGAATGTCTATGTTCAGACTGGTATGATGAACAGACGAAACTTGATACGTAACAGAAAGGTAATGATCATCCAATTATCGGTTTGAAGAGTGGCCCTTGAATCTATAAACGGGGTGTCATGGTCGAGTGGACGGAGAAGTCGGAAGGAAGTCGCAGTACAGGTCAATTTGACCGAGACAAGGTCACGGTACCCGGCGGTAGAAAGAGAAGAGACTATAAAGCCCTTACGAGAAGGTAAATGAAGTTATTCGTCAACCCTTCTAGGCAAATGAGTCTTTGTCTATTAATTTCTGACACTATTCCCGTTATCTTCTTTTCTTGTCCCGCACTATTCTTTTAGATTAATCTTACCTCCGACCTTCTTAGAAGACTCATCGATAACCGATCACACCCCATTTCTTGTAAGGTCCTTTTCACTATCTTGCAAGTTTCACAGTCTTCATTTTTCTCCTAAAATGCACTCCCCTATGCCTTCCTTTTTTGATCACGGTCTCACCTCCGACCTCTTCGTCCTCCCCCAGTCTTCTAGTTCCTAGGGACTAGTCGCGACTCCAAAAGTCACACCCCTGTGTCGCGAACGAGACACACTACTCTTCTACCCCAGACCTGTCAGATCTTTCTCCCCGCAAGAAAACAACCGAAAGTCCTGATTTCGACCCTCAACACGTCGACACCCTTGTTCGTCCACCGCCACACTTGTGTACTTGGGGTTTAAAATCCTTCTGACCTAAACCCTCTGTCCGACTTCTCCTGGGGCGTAACTGTGAGTCCCACGAGTCCACCCATTACCACGGGGGACTGGTGTCCTCTGTTCGAATTTACCCCGTTCCCAAACTCTGTCTCCGGCGACCCGAGTCGAAACAGTAATGATCAAACCCTAGAACCGTCTAGTGGTTCCTCTCAATAAAACATCTATTGTGTTTTGTGCAGTAATCTTCGTCCTAATCCCCAGTTCTGGACTCTATGACTAGACTCTCGACAGACACGAGTCCCGCCTCATCAATACAACGAGACGACACCCGTTCGGTTCACTGTTGTATCCTAAGTACTCTGGTCCAGTCGACCCAAGCACCCAAGAGTAATTGTCACGAATCGACGTAGTCGTGCCCCGTCTTCCTACCTCCCACCACGGACGTTTCCTTCCCTCTCACCTGTCTTCGCCCCTGTCTCTGTTACCCTTCGTGTCGGTTCGGATCGTCGGCTACGGTCCCGGTCACAGTCCCTTATGGATGGCTCTTCTAACACGCAAAGGGTCGACCACGCCACCATTTCTTAGGTGGACGGTCACTTCCTGTGAGTCCTCTACACCCAAGGTAGGGACCCAACCCTTCTAGGGAACCTCTTCCCGTACCGATGGGTCAGGTCCTAAGAGCGGACCTCTTAAGATACCTGTCTCCTCGGACTGCCTGATGTCTGATACCTTAGCGTCCTCAGTCTGTGTTGACTCGGTTGTGTGTGTGTGTGTGCGTGTGTGTCTACGTGTGTGTGTGTCTACGTGTGTGTGTGTCTACGTGTGTGTGTCTACGTGTGTGTGTCTGCGTGTGTGTACGTGTGTGCGTGTGTGTCTACGCGTGTGTGTCTACGTGTGTGTGTGTCTGCGTGTCTCTACGTGTGTGCGTGTGTGCGTGTGTGTACGTGTGTGTTTGTGTGTGTATGGCTGCGTGTGTGTGTACGTGTGTGTGTGTCTACGCGTGTGTGTTTGTGTGTGTCTGCGTGTGTGCGTGTGTGTGTGCGTGTGTCTGTGTGTGTGTCTACGTGTGTGCGTGTGTGTCTGCGTGTGTGTGCGTGTGTGTCTGTGTGTGTCTACGTGTGTGCGTGTGTGCCTACGTGTGTGCGTGTGTCTACGTGTGTACGTGTGNTGCGTGTGTGCGTGTGTGTTTGTGTGTGTATGGCTGTGTGTGTGCGTGTGTGTGTACGTGTGTGTGTGTCTACGCGTGTGTGTTTGTGTGTGTCTGCGTGTGTGCGTGTGTGTGTGCGTGTGTCTGTGTGTGTGTCTACGTGTGTGCGTGTGTGTCTGCGTGTGTGTGTGTGTCTGTGTGTGTCTACGTGTGTGCGTGTGTGTCTACGTGTGTGCGTGTGTGTCTACGTGTGTACGTGTGTGTGCGTGTGTGTGTGCGTGTGTGCGTGTGTGTGTCTATGCGTGTGTGTCTACGTGTGTGCGTGTGTGTGCGTGTGTGTCTGCGTGTGTGTGCGTGTGTGTCTGCGTGTATGTGTGCGTGTGTACGTGTGTGTCTACGCGTGTGTGCGTGTGTGTGCGTGTGTGTGTCTGCGTGTGTGTGCGTCTGTGCGTGTGCGTCTGCGTGTGCGTCTGCGTGTGTGCGTGTGTGTGTGCGTGTGCGTGTGTGTCTGCGTGTGTGTGTGTCTTTTGGAGCGACGGTAGTTATGAATCCTTTCGGAACTTGACACTTTCCTTCTTGTCTCATGGCCCTATCCTCGACTTTTCAGATATCTCTACCCTTCTTACTCGCCCGTTACTCGACCAAAAGATACTGCCCACAGACGCACACGCCTACACACACACACTTACACACGCACACACACAGACCTCGTAATCCCCTCCACGAGAAAGGGAAGAAAGACCGACACGCCGTGCGTCATCTTATCGAGGGACTGACCTCTGGCCCGGGACGGGAGACGTCGCCCTCGCGCCTCGGGATTGGTGGCCCGACGGTCCATTAAGGGAGCCAAGGCAAGACTCACTCTTAGACCTATACCGCAAACAATCGCGTTACGAGAATCTGTTGAGTGGTGTGGAAAGACATGAATTCGAAGGAACTGAAATTTAATCTCTTCCCTGACGATAAGAGAGGTCACCGGTACTTGGCCTTCACTTGGCTCCATGTTCTTTGGCTGGTCGTCTCACCGTTGGGGCAAGACGGGGAGGTTCAAGGTCGTTCAGGAGTTCCCTCACTCCTCGGGACTCACGGAGTCAAAGACGCGAACGGCGGGCAACGCCACCCTCGGGAGTACGATAAAGGGTTCCGGAGGAGTAAATCCTCCTCTAGCCTTCGGTAGACGAACTGTTGAAGTATCTGAGATAAAGGTAATTTCTCTACTAACGGTGCTAAAAACTTAAGTACTCCCAAAGTAGCTGCGTCGCTACTCGTAGTCACAGGAACTATCGAGAAAGTAGAGCTCCAATGTGTCTTATTCTGACGTGGACATTTGAGTAACATTAAACGTCTCGACATGTATGGAAACTTTTTACTAAACATTAAGAGTGCCGATCGAGAGTTTCATAAAAAATTTACTGAGACTCGACTTGTTCCTGTTCAGTTGGTACCTTCCGAAATTTCTCTGTGGACTGTCTGTGTCTATAGTGTGTAGACAAAACTATCAGTGACACTGGGATCTTTCTCCAGATTAAGGTTACTAGTGTTTATGTAAAGTGTTCCTGAATATGAACTAAAAAAAAAAGTACAGGGAGTATATAAGATGTTTTTATACAATGGAAACCTTGAAACGAAAGGAACTGAACCCCCCCCCTTCATTTTTTCTAGAATCTAGAAAGAGAGAGAAAAAAAATTTTTTTTTTTAAGGTTTTCGTGAATATTTGTATTATTTTTCCGTTTGTCTCTATTACAATATTCCTAACGATGCTTACCTACGAGTGAATAAAGACTGATGTCAGTTTTCTAAGGTTGATTATTAGGGGTTCACCAAAACGGTCTCGTTCAAAATAAAAAGAGGTCCCTTGTAAAGTTTTAAGGTGTAATCTTCCACCGTTTTATATAAAATGAAAAATTTTTAACTCTAGTCCCGTTTTGGTATACGTTTACTGTTTTGGGTGTAGGAACTTACTAGTCTCGTGGGCCCTGTAAATTCACCCTCCATGACCTTCTAAACAAGAATATCACCCACTCTTAACCCCAAGAGTACGAGACAACCCGGGTCCCCGATATAGACTGGAAGTCTCCACTTTCAGAAATTGATTTCTAGGAAATTATCCGGGTTACGTTTTGACAACACAAGTGCGCATAGAAGTCTCTTCGCGGTCCGACGTCTAAAACCGAAACGTGTATTTAGAGACTCCACCAGAGAGTGGTCATAAAATAAGACCCAAGACAATACATTTATACAACCTTCTTATTACTTTTGATCGTTATTAATTGACCACGAAAATTTCGTTTAAAAAAACGGAACTTATGACATGAGTAAAAATCGTTATTTAGTATGTACAAATTGAACTTTTTATACCGAACTAGTGAAACAGAACGAGAGTTTCACCATCGAAACCTAAATGATTGTTAATTGTCGTTATTGGTGTCATTTTTTAGTATTTTTTATATTTTCCCAGTGGGTGTATCTTTGAAAACAAATCGAATATCTAACATTAGTCAACTTTCATTAAAACGAGGATTTTAAAAAAACCGACTGAGACAAAAGGGGTACCGAAGAAAACTTAGACAAAAACACAACGATCGATTCTTTAAGTAAATTTTACACTGTAATAAATTTCGTATACTATGATCGTACTAAACGAGACTCCCACAATTGGATTAAAAATTTTTAAAATTTAAGTCAAAATTATAGAGTCACCATAATACGAAACAATTTTAACGTAAAGACCTTTTTTTGAGTGAGTAGACATTGTCAAATTTGTACTTGGGAAATGGGTATATGATATAATCGACTCATTTTTTACTTAAAGGAAAAATGACAAAAAGAAAAGTTATGTAGAACACTTTAGTATTCTCTCAAGACGTTAAATATATCCCTTTAAACCGACGGTAAACGAACCTGACACTGTATACTGATATTAAACATTGAAAGGAAGGTTGTGAACCAATAAACAATAGACTTATAGACTGAAAGTCTTCATACTTAATCACATACTTGTTACTTTTTCTTTTTTTCCATAAGACATTAAGAGTCCCCAAACTCTTAAAAGATGGTAGGATCTTTATACCCGACCCTTTGTGTCAATCCATGGCTTAAACATAAGATGGATAGAATCAATAAATATACTGACATACACTGAACGTAAAGTAAACTAAAAGTGTAGAAAAAATAAACACACAATGAGCAAAACGAAACACAGACTCTAACAGGTACAGAAACCGACAAAGGTTTACGGAAACTTTGAATAGTTTTAGTGTTGAATAAGAGACCTACGTAAAAGTTCTTTTTATCCAATTTCCGTATATTCAGAATGTCTCATCTGAATAACAATAAGGAAATTGTTTATAAATAGTTCGGTGACGATACACAGTCAATGACATGACCCGTGACCCTTGTGTCTGAATTTACTCCGTCTATACCAAGACAGAGTCACTCGTTTGTCAAATCATCGTACGCACGGTTCCCCTCCCGAAGGTCCTCCTTCATTGAGGTTGAACAATGAACTTCCTACGTATCCTTAAGCAATCTGTTTTTCTCAAATCCTAGACCTACCCCGATTACCTAACAAATCTCCGAACCCAAAAAAGGTCCTCTCGGGATGTTTCGTTCTTTCTCATTCTCTCCTACTTTCCCCTTTGTCGTTCCCTCACTAAGAGTACTAAAAAGTTCTTAGTCATACAATTCCTCCTGACACTTGTCGTCACACATTCACACTCCAATTCATGGTCTTCCTTACTAGACCTTTGCGTCCACTACATAATTTACATAGTGGGGTGAGTTCTATGTGACTCGTGTGTTTTCCTAAAAACACGTGTAAGCCACAAGAGTCCCCCAAATTTTAGATTACCCTCTTTTATTCAAAGAGTACCTCCCCTTCCCAAGTGTCCGATAGAGACGTCTGAAGACTTTGTGTTCCTTGAACCAAACGTCAAAGACTCATTCTGTGAAGTGTCTTTGTGCTCTCTGTAGCTATCGTAGTGAGGTAGAATGTCTACTCCTTTGACTTCGAATAATGGAACAGAGTTACCTTGAAAGGACCACCGAGTCACCATTTCTTAAACGGACGGTTACGTCCTCTAGGTCCAAACTAGGGACCCCACCCTTCTAGGGAACCTTTCCTTTACCGTTTTGTAATGTAATAAGAACGGACCCTTTAGAGTACCTGTACCCCCAGACCACCCGATATCAGGTACGCCAGTGTTTCTCATCACTTTTCATCTTGTGACGAATCGTAAGTTTGTTATCGTTTGTTGTCACCTAGCCTCCTATCACAAGACCAGTCTCCCTTGTCGAAACAATGCACTTTCTGATCTCCGCTGTCTCTCATAGTCTGAGACTTTTAATTTTAATCGGGTGTGGCCATCGCCTTCCTCTCGAAGTCTCTGTGTCAATTCTCTATAAACCTTACACTACGAGTTGTCTTTACCATTAATGACTAACATATACCCGAACTCTCTCCACTTTTAGTTCCCACTGTGGGATTATATAATAATCTCGTTAACCTATCAACTTCTCATGCAATTGACCCTTTTTCCGTCCGTTTTAATTGAACCTGTACCACTGAAAGTCGTCGTGATTTCTTTGTATTATATTGAGATCCTATAAATCCACCTCTACCTAATTCATCTGTACCTCAAGTCCTCTCTCTAGACCCGACCTAAATATGACGATCCTAAGGAATTGTATATCTAAAAATAAACTTCGGTACCCTTCCCTGAACTATTTCTTAAACCCCACAGTCATATTAAGTGACCTTGAATTCGGACCTACTATTACATATTTTCTCAACCAAGTCTACGAATGTCTTGCAGACTTCAGGGACGAAACTCTCCGGCACGGAATGACTCGCTCTCGTTCAACAGTAGTTTCTCGCGCGGTCCTGGTGTCTCTAGGAGACCACCAAGGACGTTTCCAGGTGTATTTATTCTTGTAATGTCTTTGTATCAGACTCGAAACGAAATACGAAGTCTCCCTTTAGCGAGAGTTTCTACCTCTTTGACACACTAAACTTGACTTTGGTTTTCTAGGATGGTCTGTCCAGGAAATATGACGACGATATGGTTCTCAAAGGAAAATTCCCCTACACGGAGTGGGTGTTCACCCGACACCCTCGTCGGGGCCCACCCGTACGTCGGGGAAGGATGTCTGGATAGACTGACTCGGTCCCACCAGGATAGGGGTCGGTCAGGGGTTCGACCGGTCATAGGACCCTCTACCAAACCGTACTTCTTGACGGACTTGTCCGTTTTACCACTACTCGACCCAGTCTACAAGCTCGAGTCCTTAAACTTGACCTCGTAGACCCCTCCCTTAGTTCATCAGCCAAACCCCTCCCTCATATTCGACTCTTCTTGGTGTTCTCCTCCGGAACACCGTCGTTCTCTCTACTCATTTGGTCACCGTTTTCATTTGTCTTAAATACTCGTTCGTCTTTGACTTTTTTTACTCTCTCTCCTCTCCCACTCCACCGATTAATTATCGTCCCTCTTGTCATCTACTTCGACCCTCCCTCGACTCAGTGGCGGTCTCTCTTGTCACTGGTTCAGAAGGATCGGCTCCCGGCCCTTCCAGTCGCCGGTGACGTCGACACAGCCCAAAAAGAATAAGGGTTTATAGGAGTTGAGCCTCCTACAAAGTGTTTTGGGAAAACACAACAACTTATGAGAATATTATTCGAGGTTAATTAATTCCGTGGTCTCATGCAGAAATAATAACCTTGTTTAACGAAATGTTTGTCTTAGGAAGTTGGAGTCTTAAAGAAACGTCCGAACGGACTGTATGTCGTACTACTTTATGTGGTAATCTTTACGTAAAGAAACTCGATTCTTTGACCCCCGAGTGCTAAGAAATCCTTTTACATTTATACTGACTCACCATACGATATCTTTCGGTAAAAAGTTGTGTTTCTTGTTAATAATTTGGAGATAATGTACAACTTGTGACACTCACACGTACACACGTGTGTGTAGACACACACACACGCGTACCTCTACCTCCGCCCCTACTCCCTTTACCACCATTCTTCACACTCCTTATGACTCATACGTACTCTTTCTCATAAAAGTAAATCTTCGAATGTTAAGTCGATCTTTATATAAATCCTGATCCTTCCTGAACCTCTACTAGATTTGATCTAAACATTTACGTTTACAGATGTCCCAAACCAATTCCTATAACGCTCACTTCGCCCGACTCACCCTCGACACACCGCGACGTCTTACGGTAGGGTAGGTCACACCAGAAACCCGTCCAGACAGAGTGCGAACGTGTAGATTAAAAAGTTCTCTCCGAGTTAAAAATACAAATTTTTTCAGGTTTAAAATTCATACATAATTAAGGCTACTGATAACATAGATGATGACACCCGTTCTCAGGTAATCTTCTTTACCTCATCGGGAGTATCAGTTGTTTTCTCAGGTTTTTCGTCATGAACCCACGGTAGAGTCTTTGTTGTCTTACTAGAGTCAAGTAAAGGTTTCGTTTGGCAAGTTATAGTACTATTAGGTTCAGATACGGGGTTGGAGACTACGACTTCTTCGACTTCAACTTGTCAAGATACTTCTGGATGTTCTGGAAGATATTGATTGTGGGTGTTTTCTTGAGGAAAAGTAGTGTCCCCTGATCTTACGTTTTCATCCTTCAGTTCTCTATGGACCTCATTGTCTGTTCAAATCGGAACCTCATGCCTTACTTCGTCCCGTTTCCGATTGTCTCAAAACAGTTCTCTTACGTAACCGGTATCGTTTCTGACAGAAGGTTTTTATTTTCTCTGACAAGATGTCTACCTGGAGTGGTGCACCAGTTATGACTTTAGTATGACTACTATAAGAAATATCGATTTCTACCTCTTCAAAATATGTCAGTCGTTTTTGTTCTGACCCTTGAATGAGTCTACCGAGTCTAGTAATCGAGGATTAACATTTTGAGTCCGAATTTAATTTGTTTCATCCCTTTTGGAGATCCGGTGAGTCCATACTGGGTTTAGTTTAGGGAACACTAATATGTCACCTCCACTACCTATCTAAGTTCCCTAATCTACACTATCTGTCTCACGGACTTCTGGATACCTACCTCGAAGTGTTGTGACATGTCCTCCGCCACTGGTTTTGGTAAGGGTTCTTTTTCTTTACGTTCTTTCTCTCACCAACAGATTCCTCCGAAATGTTTCTAGACTCTTCTCTCCGTCTTCCGTCCCCTCTTCTCCTTTATATATGGGTTCACTTACGTCTCAAGGTCTCTTATCGTTCACCTGTTTCGTTTCTTCCTCTCCTTTTGTTATTTTACCTTTTCCGACCTTTAGTGAAATTCTTTTCACCTCTGTAGTTCCCTTGTAAAGTACAGTCCTACCCGTGTTATTCTCTGTCTTTACCATTTATGGATTTTCTTCGTCTTCTCTAATTCTTCTCCACCGTTCTTATGTAGTTCTCTCTCCTTTTGTTCTCGGAAACCTCACTGGCTTTTTTTGTTTTGTTTTGTTTTGTTTTTGGTTTGATGTCCGACGTAAATCTAGAGTCCACTCGTCAAATACTAGAGACAAGGTCTGAGTACTCAAAGTTTTCCAAATTTGTGAGTCTTGGAAGAACGTTTAATTTTAGATACGGATGTAGATCGTATATTTTTCGGTCTTCATAACTCCAACTTTGACCCTCTCCCTTATCTCTTGGGACGATAGGAGGATCGGAGTAGAAGGGGAAGACGGGTTAGGTCCGGTTTCCCTCGAACTGGTCAGAACTTTTGGTGACTCCATAAACTTAAGGAGTCCAAATGTCGACTCCCTGTCCCCTCTATGCTCTTAATTACCGGGTTCTATTGTTATGAATGTGTCAATACATCTACTACGGGTCAAATAGTGATACCTCCCACTGGACCATGTTTCTTCTACTTTATAAGACCAAGATCTCGGTGACCAGACCTAAACTCGAGTGAAGAATTCTCGTTTAAATTCTTTCACCGCAAATCAAGGGATAGGGTACCCTTACTATTCATGATAATGAAGTTTTAGTGACGTCTACCACTGACGTCGGTACTTTAATTTTCTACGAATGAGGAACCCTCTTTTCGATACTGGTTGGATCTGTCGTATAACTTTTCGTCTCTGTAATGAAATGGTTGTTTCCAGACAGATCAGTTCCGATACCGAAAAGGTCACCAGTACATACCTACACTCTCAACCTGAGATTTCTTTCGACTCGTACCTTCTTAACTACGCAAACTTGACACCACAACCTCTTCTGACAACTCTCAGGTAACCTGTCGTTCGTCTAGGTTAGTCATGTAGGATTTCCTTTAGTCGGGACTTATAAGTAACCTTCCTGACTACGACTTCGACTTTGAGGTAATGAAACCGGTGGACTACCGTTCTTGACTGAGTAACCTTTTCTAGGACTACGACCCTTTCTAACTTCCGTCCTCCTCTTCCCCTCTGTCTCTTACTCTACCAACATGGGTATTGACTGAGTTACCTGTACTAAAACTCATTCGAGACCCTTAACTACTACCTGTCCCTCCGGACCGTACGACGTCAGGTACCCCAACGTTTCTCGACCTGTACTGACTTACTGACTTGACTTGACTGACTTATGATTGAAGCGATCCAACAACTCTTCTAATTCACTTTGTTGTGTATATGGCGTACTTCACGTCAGGGATCGTGTGGCATTCGGGACTTATTTACAATCGATAAAAGTAATATCCTATAGAGTCGGTCAGTAATTGTGGTCTCGTTCCAAATAAGGTTCACTGTTAGTTGACAGTGGATATTTTATCAGGATCCCCTTCCCTATATTTAAAACTACTCTCGTAGATTATAGACCTCGATGAATATCTTTCCCGTCCTTTATCACCCATGAAATCGAATCCCAAAAGAATGAGACATCGAGGTCTGGAACGTTGAGGAATTTTGATATTGTTAAAATGTCCAATGACCGACTGAAGACTGGAAGTGTGTATGTATGTTGGGTAGTAATACTAGATTTTCCGACTCTTCCATGGGTCTTAGTCGAAACTATTCAACTAACTCCCCAAATTTATGAACCCCTAATTAAAAAGTATCGTTCTTGGTACACGTCCATAGTGGATTAAACACCCATGGAAGGGGAGGCGGTGGGTATTACCGTCCACGTCGAGTAGACTCGGGAACAGTTCGTGGACGCCTTTTCTCGACAGTAACAGACCCCTCAGGTCAAAACTTTGGGAAAAGTCATCTTCGATAAAAAGGACCACCGGAGGAACGCTTCTATTGGGTACTTCTGTAAACTACTCATTGGGAACTCGTGTGTGGTACGCGGGTCTAAATTCCCAGACGACAAAGGAGCGTTCTGCCGAATACTCGGGAGTACGGTCGGACCCACCACTGACCCACCGGGACAGGTGGGGTGGGGTGTGGTCGGGAAGAGACGGTCGAGAAATCCCCGTAGACCAGTTTCCTTTCTAACCTCGGAGGACCGTCTTCCTTCGAATTGTTTGTTGGTATTTTCCTAAAAGATTTATACAGGTGTTAGGTTATATTGGGACCCATTAAACTAAACATCCTTTACCTCTCGTCTCGTAATGTGTGTCACGAATAGATATTAAGTATCATTAATGACATTACCTCTTAGATAGCATATCTATCTACATGCTTGTCTTTAATGTGGGGGTCTTCTTACGGGAAGACCGGCTTTATCGGGAAATGTGGGAGGATTATATGGCTGAGAAATCGTGTGAGGTGACTCAACGGGTCATCCAACTTTCGAAAAACCCCGGTGGACAACTTTCGTATACTCGAAGAGGAAAACTACTCTCTCTAGACACTCGGTAAAACGTTCTCTTTAGGTTCGGAAAAGAAGTCGGGTAAAAGAGTCGGATCATAAACCGGAGACCCGTTACTGTCGTATTACAAACCCTTAACTAACTAACTAAACACTATAAATACTAGAGGACAACACTGTCCTCGTTAAAGAGACGTTGTCTTTCCTATCCCTGAGAAATCGGAGAACGAGGTGACTTCCGAGTCTGAGTTGACCCGACTTCCGACTATACGGTAATCCCCTACACCCGGGAACTTTTCCCCAACACCCCTATTTGTTTCACCACTCCTCGTCATTTTTCTTACCTTTGTCACTGGAGACAAAACTTACGTCTGAACTCTTGACATATAAGGAGATGATACCCTCAGGTAAATAGAAACGACTTGAACTCTATATATATATAAAAGACTCATTCTCATCACGACACGATTTAACGAAGTCAGCACAGACTGAGACACGCTGGCTGGGGTACCTGACATCGGGTGGTCCGAGGAGACAGACACCCTAAGAGGTCCGTTCTTGTGACCTCACCCAACGGTACGGGAGGAGGTCCCCTGGAAGGGCTGGGTCCCTAGCTTGGGCACAGAGAATACGGAGGAAGGACCGTCCGCCCAGAAATGGTGACGACGGTGAACCTTCGGACTCTTCTTCCCATCTCCTTCGATGGGTAAAGTGTCCCTTTATTGACACCACAGAAGTAAAAAAAAAGGAAATTCGTAACAAAAGTATAGACTGTAAGAAGAAAGGGCCTACAGGGAGGACTGGGAAGACGAGGTGGGGGTCTCTCAAAAAACATCGACAATGAAGGGTGTCACTACTAGTCAAGAACTTCGACAAGTAAAATGTCAAATATTAACAGGTAGTAGCAAATGAAACCAGACAGACCATCTGTAAGTGTTAGATCGGGGACGAAATAAAAATCACCGTCTCGCACAGATGGGAAGTCGACGACCCTTCCGACCAGGACCGACGCTTAGAACAAACAAAATCCAACGTCACGAAACTCAGGGTACACAAAATCGAAAACCTTCGTCGACATAACCATTTTGAGGACCAACTTAATGACCTGTTTCAGACATAATATTTTTAGGAGTCGAACAAACGAGAGGTGAAGTTTTTCTGACACCCGACGGTCGAACGGAAGGAGTGTAATGGGTGTCCGGACGACCTCAAAAGTGGTTGTCCGTACTTAGAACCAGAGACAAAAACACAAAAACAAAAATTAACCAACCGGATATCGATAAACCAAACTATGACTAGACAGTTTCTTTATAGTATTTCCCCGACCGTGTTCTGTCGACCGGTAGATACCGGGAGGGTCATCGTTCCTCCAAAACCTACTTCTTAAAATGAAAAGGGGGACCAGTCGTAGAAGTCTCGTCTCGACTTTGACCGTATCTTCTGAAGACAGCCGAAGACCTTGCACCCGACGAGTCACGAACTTGAGTCTTACACCAACCCTACTCTCACACACACACACAGTCGCAGCCCCTGGGACTCCGTCATTTCGCCCGATCCCATCCTTTGTGTTCGTGCGACACCAAATCTTTGCCGGGATGCACGGCGCCGTAGTTCTCGTCCTCCTCTCAAGTCAACCAACCGCCGGGCACTTTCGTGGCCTTAAGTAGTCACGATCCATCGGCAAGTTCCCGAAGGTAAGGGTGGCACCGCGACGAAAGTGACGAGGATTTGATTAGGAAGACAAAGAGGTCCAGAGTTTTACGAATGCCCGGGTAGTGACGGTAAAGACTAAAAATAACAGTCGTGTCGGGTTGACAGAAAGTAGAAAGGAATACTAAACAAGAGACTTACCGACTTCTGTACTCATCTCCCTCCACCCAATACCTATAAATAGAACCTATAGTACCTCAGGTGGGAGGTCACGAGTTCTACTTACCCTCCACTGGACTCTTAAGCGAAGGAAATCCAAAAGTCTCAGACCAAGACTGTCCTCTACAACCCCGTCTGCACCCATCGTCTTGAGGTCTAAGTTGAAAACCTTCAAAGAGTCCTAGTTTTCGAATCAAATTCATCGTTATCTAGAACACGAACTTAATTTTAGTCTAAAAAAAAAAAAAATTTAAGACTCACAACGGTTCTGATCCCCACTTTTGAGAGTCATAAACCTGGACTAAACCAGTGTTTACTCTAAAATCGGACTTGTAAATATTTAAGTGGTCCACTGAAAAAAAAGGAGAGAGAAAGTCAACTGAATCAACAGTAACGAAGTTTTTTACATTTTAAACCCTTTTAAGTGCATTTTTAGAACTGAGGGTCGAGCCACCCTTTGACGTTCCGGACCGTTATGACCCGAATATCAAAACGAATGTTTTGTTGACGAGTCTCGAATTATTGACGACTGCGAACATCTACCTGTCCGTGCGGTGTCCGGGGCATAGGGGCACTGGAAGGGCATTGACAACGGTAAGTCAGCGATTCAGTACGGGCTGGGACATTGACTCCGGTCACAATTAACGGTTGAGTTGGATAAACGTTAGAACGGAAAGATTTCCGTTCGTGAACTTCCGTCGTAAACTTCTGAAGTGACAATACGAGTACAGCGGAACGAAAGAAGAGGGTAGCACAAATGGACGGCCTGGGGATCAAAGAAGAGGGTAGCACAAACGGACGGCCTGAGGATCAAAGAAGAGGGTAGCACAAATGGACGGCCTGGGGATCAAAGAAGAGAGTAACACAAATGGACGGCCTGAGGATCAAAGAAGAGGGTAGCACAAATGGACGACCTGGGGATCAAAGAAGAGGGTAGCACAAATGGACGACCTGGGGATCTTTGTGAATGTGGCGACCACGAACGGAGGCAGAGAGATGCTCCGTCCCCTTCTCGTCTCGTCGTGTGTCGCCGCAATAGTTCTGAGACCGTGAACAGCTCTGCGAGTCAGTGATCCCAGACAACCTAAATAAACCAGACCGAACAAAGACATTCTAAGACCCCAGACTTATGCACACCCTAGTCCTTATCGTAGATTTCGTCTCCGCCTTCTCACTGAAACAACAGACAACCAATATTCACTAAGGCCTACCGTCATTGCATGTCCCCTCTGCTCACCCGTCCCCCTGAGACTCTCCAGTGTCCTGACACCTTTCGAACTCACATTACTTGACACTTAGGAGACTTCTGTTTAGTTCGGGAAGTATAGGAAGAACCACGACCTCTAATACTTTCTTGTGGATCGGAACTCGGGATGGATGGAGGAAAACTCGGCTGTGAGTTATTCCTTTGAGCTCTCGGTAAGACATAACAGACCTCCGAGTGACCTCAAGTCTGAAGGGTTGACCCAAGGTACACGGAAACACCCCTGTCCGGATACCTGTCTTCTCGGACGATTCCTAAGTTAATGAAATGAGGCCCGGAGAATCTAGACCCGTAAAATACGAGCCGACCGGAGAAATGCCCTATCTCCGTTTAGTTTCCCTTTAGTGTGTTTGATAGGAGACCCACGACCTATTATTAAAAATCTACTCAAGCATCGTACTACAAACGAATAAACAAACATCGTTCCCTTAGACCCTGCTTTTCACTAGCCGAGGACCGACAAAGTTCTAACCGAGGGGTCCTTCTGTAACGGTAAACTTTAATGAATTGTAAAAAGGGGGTCATATTTACGAATTCCGTTCTTGATCTAAAATATGGATCGTTTATCGTTACATTTACAGTTTCTCGTATAAGGTCTCGCGATGTGAATGTCGAGAATTTTACCGTAGAATCTTGCCATAATTAGTGACAGTCAGAACACATGTTGTAAAGTAGTTAATTTATCGTTCTCCTGGACAGGAAAGTAACGTTCGTTTATTGTGTATACCTAAAGGAGAATCGTTAATCGACTTGTAAGACGTGAAGGAAGAACAGATGTTTTTCCCCAAACCTGACTTTGGTAGGGGTGCAAACACAAGAAGCGACCACTTTGTCTCGTCTACGCAGTGTCGAAGCCACCCTAGGTCTAAGCAAACATTTCATAGAACACTTTGTAGAACCGCACCTTCGTAAAGACGCAGAAATCTAGAAAATCTCAACCTATCTCTCACTGTGGGATATTTTTAACCCTTCGCGAAATTTCAAACAACACAGAACTCGGCTCCAAAAGTTCTGACACAGTGATACACATACGTCTCCCCTCAAAATTTACAAGTTCGAAATACACTTTTTAGACAAAGGTCGTCCCTGATCAAAGTTGATCCAGATACCTAAATGTTTTACTACTCCGTTAAAATACGCCGTTTCTGACTACTACCTTTACGTCAAATGTATTTACCGTTACCTAATCGTGAATTTGGTGAAAGGTGCATGCAAATTTGTTAGAAGGTGTTGGGAGTTTTTAGAGAAAAATATTTGAAGTAGTAAATAGACCCTAATTTTCCCGTTACAAAACTGTTGTGACAACTAAATGTGCATTGAGTAGTAAACAAATAGTAAGTAGATTTTACTAATCACGGACTTGAAGTATGCGGACGTTACACATAATATGAACAAATGTAAAAACCATCTACTACGGGAAAAATTACACGAAAAATTCTGAGTCCTGTCGAACCACTGAAACTACTAGGAAGATCATTAGTCAGGGTAGATTCGGACTCCCTTCAACTTCTAAATATTGAAAAGTCGTGTCAAGTTAAAATCACTATTAGGTAGTTTCAGAAATCATAAGAAGAGTCTAAGATCGGAGTCTGGGTCAGGCTGTTCTACGTAACCAGAGACTTTTAACCAGGAGTCCCGGTACTTTACGACCCCTCTCAGTTCTTATGTCGCGATCCGTGTTCATAAGGGTTTATACAGTCACTCGTTTGTCTTACACCGATAGTTATGAAATTCTCTAAGAGACATAATCATTTTATGTATGCGTATGGGGGTGTATGTATAAGATTCGTTCTATTAATAACACGAGGTTTTGACAGATAAGTGGATCCATATCGAAAACGTAAGTAAATAAGGGGGGGAGGTTACTATCTCATCCGAACAACGGTTGATAAACAATACTGTAAAAGGAGTAGATCCTGGTAGAATTTAACTAAAGCATCGAATGTTATTCTTACGCAGTAGGTTTCCTTCACTAACTTTTATTAAAGATAAACATCTTATTAAAGTCGCCGACCCCCAATCCACTTAAACATGTGAAGTATTTACCGTTCACATTGTTCCACCTCTTAAACACAAAAATACGTTGCATCAAAGGCACTCTCGACAAAATTACTCTTTTCGTGAGACTCGTCTCTGTTTAAGACACGGTTCCCCTGACGTCTGCCAGATCTCCAAGTGTCCGACCCCCAACATCTGTACGTTCGGCGTCACCCGTCCCATCCTTCCCCTCACCGTTCCGTCCTTGACTGGTACGCCGCTATCAATTCTCCGCTAAAGGTGCTTTCCCTCTTTACCCCACTTTTTCCGTCCAGTCTTTTATTATTAACTCTACTTAAAGACTCTTTAAAACACATTTAACAGGTGTAATGGGTACTTTCGTTAAGTGTCAGGTCTAGATGTAGTCTGACGTCCAGTTATGACACCGGTCTGACAACAAAGTGACTTGTGTTTCGAGATGTCTCTGACCAGGTTCACCCGCAACCGATATAAACCTGATATATACCCTAAAACGTAGGTTTAGTAATGGGACATGAATTCAATTTTCACATGAAAGGAGATACTGATAGGTACAAAACCTTTATGTACCTTTACTCATGATTCGTTGAACCTTACGTACCAATAAAGTTGACTTGCGCTGAAGTGTTTTGTGTCTGTATATCCTTAGGACGACGAGGATAACACATGTATAGACGGAATACTTATGTCGGTAGCATCCCTTTCTATTTGTGTCTCCGAACCCTCTCTAAACCATTATCTTGATTTAGCTTTTGTTCTCGACTGTACGCAGTTGTGTGTACAACGGGTCCTTCTTGAATCTCCGTTTCCACGACTACCTCACCGGTCTTCCTAGCCCTCTTCCCGATTGACTTTCCCGAGTCAGAAAATAGAAGATCCTGTATTTCGGAGACCTTCCAGAACTTTTCCAGTAGTCTTTCTTTTGTCCTTCCATGCTTCCTCATCGGTTGTCGACCTTGAAGTCCGTCGCTAGTGTCTCTCCACTCGACGACCCCTCTTTGTGCTCCATTCTCTCTCCTCTCATGTCCTCCGGTGTCCAGGGAAGACAATACATATTATTATGTCAGAAGGCCTTCCGCGATAGTCCGAAACAAGACATCGGAGTGCAACCGACCAAACTCTAATTACCAACCCGTAGTTGTTTCCTTCACGGGGGTTTAAGGGAACACTTGTTTGTCCGAGTTTTAACTAAAAATTGAAACTGAACTACCTACGGGAACTACTCCTTTAACCTCAATAAGAACCTTTCCCTCTGTTACAGTCACTGTCGGACGACCCCGAGTAAGTTTCGGAAACGTAATAGAGTGACCTGCTCTTGTTTAGAGACTCCTGAACCGACGTTGACACCCTGAACCTAATTCGTTCGAAACTCGGGTACCCATCCTCGGTCGAAAGGATCTTTGAACACTTTAAGTACCCTCCACGACACGGTCCCTGACCTCATTTCCAGAGATTTACACCAATCTTCACGGTGACTTTACCTTGTTTCTATTTGTCGGAGTCGCGTCCCTCCGATTGACTCTCAGAGATCCGTACGTCCCCTGGGTATCTAAGTATGAGTGGTCCTCGACGGCATCTCTTCTCGACTCTGCGTGTACGACTTGACCGTTGACACTCGGTTGTCCTCCTTTTACAAATCTGGAGTCATAACTCCAAAGGGTCCACCGAGCCACCATTCCTTAGACGGACGGTGACGGTCTCCACTCTCGCGTCAGGGAGTCGGACCGTCTAGAGGCCCTCCTCCTTTACCGTTAGGTGTGGTCATAAGAACGAACCCTTTAAGGTGTCTGTCTCTTAGGTACGCCCGATATATACAGACGACGACGACGACGACGACGATTCAGTGGAGTCAACACACGCTGAGACACGCTGGGACATCTGCCGTCGGGTGGTGCGAGGGGGCAGGGACCCTAAGAGGTCCGTTCTTGTGACCTCACCCAACGGTAAAGGAAGAGGTTATGTACTTTAATTTTTCAGTTTCACTTCAGCGAATCAGAACAGACTGAGAATCGCTGGGGTAGCTAATACCCCAGTGTTTTCTCAACCTGTCCTGAATCACTAATTTAATTTTTTTTTTTCCCTGACTTCGTTAACCCTGACCCCCGGTAGGTGGTCCCCCGTCATTTAGTTTCGTGTCAGTTCGACCCTAAGTTTCGGTTAAATGAATCATGGAAAGCCTCAGACATTGATTTGGTTCCTCTGTAGTGTTTAGAAAGACCTCCTTTTTCTTCGTTGAGATCGTTTGGAAGTCCTTGTGTTTTTTGATTCAAAACTAGACTTGACGTCCGTCCTAAACCCGTCGGACTTACTATATCAATACGAGGTCAAAGTGCCTCAGATTCGAGGGTCTTTTATTCCAGAAGGCTCGTTCCCTACTCGTCTGACGTTTCATGGTTATTGTTTCGGGACTTCTTCGACGAACGTTAATCAAATCTCTGAACGGGGGAGCAGACAAAGTCCTCACGGTACCACTAGTATCCTTCTCAACGAAACCAAGAGATCGATGAGTAAAGAGTCCCAAAACGTCTGGAGTCGTGCGTTTCCGACGAGTCTTTAAGACTCCCGTTCTCTATACGATGGCCCCTTCCCACCTCTTTATCGAGGTCTTTGTGACTTCTACAACTCGGTTTCGTCTTTACTGTGAGTCAACACTTATACAGACCACCATTTTCCTTTCAGGCTTCGACACTTCTTATTATAACGTGTCCTTGGACATTACAATCCAGGCATTTAGTTCCATATAACCATCACCAGTTTGTCCTCTACCGTTCTGACTTGTAGCTGTAAAATCCTTAGTCACTTGATTTATTTTACCTACTTAAATTAAGTCTACTGGTAACATAGATGATGACACCCGTTCTTAGGGAATCTTCTTTGCCTCATCGGTAGTACCAGTTGTTTTATTAGACTTTACGCCATGATCCCACATCAGAGTTTTTGTGTGACTAGAGTCATTAGGTTCAGAAACGGGGTTCGTGATAACGGTTTCTTACTTCAGTTTACCAAGATACTTCATGAAACTCCAACCGTTCATTCTTGTTATAAGGATAACACTAGTAATCCACATGTCTGTTATTTTACTGAACAGGATAATTTTTCGTATGTTGTCTGACCTGATTTAAGGTCAAAGAATTAAAATTAAATCTGAACAATACAATTAGTCAAAGGAACAAAATCTCTCTGATCTAAAACAGAATCCTTTTTACAATCCACAGGATTCCATCATGTAGACAAAACAAAGTAAAATTTTTTATTTTATATAATTGTAAAGAGAATTTCCACTGTTTAATACTTTCGTATAATTGAAAAGAAACTACGTACTTAAGTTATCCATCAACGTTCTGTCAAATCTCCCCGGTCTTTATTTCGAAACCTTCGTAAACCAAATAACCGTCATCCGACTTCTTCTGTAGTGTCAGTTGTTTTCTTCAGGCTTCACGTCATGTACATACGTTAGAGTTTTTGTTTCCTTACTAGAGTCGATTAAATGCTCCGTTTGGTAAGTTATAGTGTCATTAGGTTCAGATACGGGGTTGGTCATTACGACTTCTTCGACTTCGACTTGCCAAGATACTCCTGGATGTTCTGGAAGANATTCTCTGTCAGGGGCGGGGGGGGTTTTCTACAGAAAAATTGGTATCCCCTGAATTTACGTTTTAATCCTTCAGTTCTCTATGGACCTGATTGTCCGTTCAAACCGGAACCTCATGTTTTATTTCGTCCTGTTTCCGATTGTTACAAAACGGTTCTCTTACGAAACCAGTATCTTTTGTGGGAAAAGGTTGTCGTATTCTCTTCTGAGATGTGTACCTGTAGTGGTCTACCAGTTGTGGTTTTAGTCTGACTAATATAAGAAACGTCGGTTTCTACCTCTTCGAGATATATCAGGCGTTTTGGTTCTGGACCTCGCCTGACACCGAGTCTAGTACTTGAGGAATAACGTTTTAAGTCTGAATTTAACTTCTTTCATCCCTTTTGGTGATCTGGTAAGTCCATACTGGGTTTAGTTTAGAGAATACTAATATGTCACCTTCACTGTTTATCTAAGTTCCCTAATCTAAACTATCTGTCGCACGGACTTCTTGATACCTCCCTTCAAGTATTGTAACATGTCCTCTGTCACTAGTTCTGGTAGGGGTTCTTTTACTTTACGTTCTTCCGTTTTACTGACAGACTCCTCCGGAATGTTTATCGAGTCTTTTCTACTCTTCACTTTCCGTTTCCTTTTCCCTTTCTATATGGGTAGACTTCGTCTCAATCTTTCTCATCGTTCTTCTCTATTCTTCGGCAAAAATTCACTTGTTACGTTTCTTTATCTCCTTTTGTTACGTTGACTCGAGTAAAGTGTCCGATCGTTCCATTATGAATTTCAGGAAGTTCGATCCGAAGTTGTCATGTACTTGACTCTTGAAGGTCAACATGTTCGACCTAAATCTTTTCCGTCTTCTTGGTCTCTAATTTAACGGTTGTAGACAACCTAGTATCTCTTTCCTTCTCTTAAGGTCTCTTTATAGATGAAGACGAAATAACTGATACAATTTCGGAAACTGACACACCTAGTGTTGTTTGACCTTTTAAGACTTTCTCTACCCTTATGGTCTGGTGAACTGGATGGAGGACTCTTTGGACATACGTCCAGTCCTTCGTTCTCAATCTTGGTATATACCTTGTTGTCTGACCAAGGTTTAACCCTTTCTTCAGTTCCGACGTATAACAGTGAGACGAAAAAAGTGATGTACGTCTCATGTAGTGTTCTTTACGACCCGACCTACTTCGTGTTCGACCTTAGTTCTAACAGTCCCCCTTATATGGTTGGATTCTGTAAGTCTACTAGGATGGGATTACTACTTTTCACTTCTCTTTGATTTCTCGGATAACTATTTCAACTTTCTCCTCACTTTTTCAACTGAAAAAAGTGAGTTCCAAGTCTTTTGTTTCTAGTACCGGAGGACAGGGTAGTAAAGTACCATTTATCTACCCCTTTGTTACCTTTGTCGCTGTCTGAAATAAAAGATCCCGAGGTTTTAGTAACGTCTACCCACTGGCGTGGGTACTTTAACTGGGAACAAGAAACCTTCTTTTCGATACCGTTTGGATCTGTCACACAATTTTTCGTCTCTGTAGTGAAGTGGTTGTTTTGAGACATATCAGTTTCAATACCAAAAAGGTCATCGGTACATGTCTACACACTGAACCTGGTATCTCTTCCGGCTCACGACTTCTTCACTAGGAAAGTTTGAGACCACGACCTCTTCTAAGAACTCTCAGGGAACCTGACGTTCTTTTAGTCTGGTCAGTTAGGATTTCCTTTAGTTGGGACTTATAAACAACCTTTCTGACTACGACTTCGACTTCGAGGTTATAAAACCGGTGGACTACTCTTCTTGACTGAGTAACCCTTTCTGGGACTAAGATCCTTTCTAACTTCCGTCCTCCTCTTCCCCTACTGTCTCCTACTCTATTAACCTACCGTGGTGACTAAGTTATCTGTCTACAAACTCGATCACTTCCTGTCCCTTCGGTCGACACGACATCAGGTACCCCAACGTTTCTCGATCTGTGTTGAATCGTTGACTTCTTGTTATTCTCTACTAGAGTAAAAACGAGAACAACGAAATCGTTCTTGAAGGTCATCGACAGTCGGGGTACTTCCTTTATTAATTCACTTATACAGAAAAAGGAATAATAATCCTCACTGAAGTCAAGTAAAATCAGTGAATCAACACAGACTGAGAAACACTGGGGTACTTGGCGTCGTTCAGTCCGAAGGGTCAGGTAGTGGTTGAGGACCTCAAATGAGTTTGAGTACAAACAACTTAACCACTACGGTAGGTCGGTAGAGTAGAAGACAGCAGGGAAAGAGGAGGACGGAAGTTAACAAGGGTCGTAGTCCCAGAAAAGTTTACTCAGTCGAGAAGTGTAGTCCACCGGTTTCACAATCTCAAAGTCGAAGTTGTAGTCAGGAAGGTTACTTGTAAGTCCTGACTAGAGGAAATCCTACCTGACCAACCTAGAGGAACGTCAGGTTCCCTGAGAGTTCTCAGAAGAGGTTGTGGTGTCAAGTTTTTGTAGTTAAGAATTCACGAGTCAAGGAGATAAATTCTCAACACGCTGGAGTCCTGTCAGTGTTGAGAGACTCGGAATTCTATGAAAGAGATTTTCTCCTCTTCACTAGAAATAAATTATCTCAAAGACTCTCATAATTTACTCGCACTAACATGTTACGAACAACCTTAGGGGCCGTGCGTCCTTCTTACGTCGCATTACCCAAGGATAACAATGGTCGCGAAGAGAAAGGACTAACGATTATAGTCAAAAGCTGGCTTAACGTCTTGTGTAGTTTAATCTGCCCGGTCTAAGCTGATCTCACTGGATCACGACAGTAGGGACTATCGATAGTTGTCGTAACCCGCATAACTATTGAGAGGTAAAATTTCCAAAAGATGAACCAAAGACTACAGGAAGGACGGTCCGATCACCACCAGTTGTCCATACTGACGTACGATTCTCACTTGAATTCAGGTAAACGTTCCGACTAAAGTTTATAAAAGACGTGTGTGTGTGTGTGTGTGTGTGTGTGTGTGTGTCTCTAGAACCGGAGAGAGTACAGATTACTCCAGATGAACAGATTTATAAATCCCATTGTAAAGAAGGATCTACACATCAAATCCCTTTGGTAGAATCAAGAATAAGGGGTGAAGGGTGGTTTTTTATTACCTCTGACGGAGACGTCTCGATTTTTAGTATTCTTACATAAACAAATAGAGGAGAAATCACTAACACTCTAAAGTGACAGTGAACACTGCGGTGACCATTACGTTTAGGTCTTCGACTGTGACTTTAAAAGGACGAGAAACCTTAAGTCCGTTTTCGACGGAGGTGGTGGACGAGATAAGGACGGTTGTTAACCTCCCCGATAATATAATGTGCGTACCTGACAGGTTACTCGTTTTCCGGTCCACAGTGAAACTCGCTGTCGGAAGGTCAACGTTTTTGACATTAAGACAAGTAAGTTAACTCACTAACACACCGACTTACAGTGAACCGGAAGTCTTATAGAGGAGAGTTGAAGGTAACAAAACTGACGTAAGGTCTCACCTACAACGTTTCTCTCCGACCGCATTTCGTCTCTTGTGACTGTCAAACGTCGTAGACGTTCGGTCCCGCATAGAGGACAACGTTACAAATTTAGGAACTGGTTGTCACTATGTTAAGGAAAAAAAAAAAAAAAAAAAATTCACCGTCTATCAACCCAAAACACGAAAACAAGAAGACATTTTTATCTTCGTCTAAGTACGCCAGACATTCCCATCCCAAATAGACCAAGATTCTAAGCCTAGATTGAGGAATTGTTGAATCAACTTACCTTTATTATTTTGCTACCGACACGCTTAGACTCATACAGGCAGTGGAATGAATCTCACCTGTACTGACGCACCGACTAGACCGACGTCGAAAGAATAAGCTACAACGACACAGTTCTGTCGGAGTCACTACTCGAACCTTTACTTCACGAGGCCAATGGGACAGCGTCCACTATCAGTTACCTGACCACAAAATGTATCACCGCAAATCGTCCCGAGAAACAAGACTTCACGGGGCACCACAATTTACTTTTGTAAACGTTACGGTGACTATATCAACCACACTTATCAAGTTGTCAGAGAATTTTTAACCTTCCTGAATAAGAAACCCCAGTCTAGAATTTTATCCGTCTTCTCGTAGAGATACCGTATTGACCCGATGTCATGTCAAGTTAGTGAGTCAGCACAGGACGAGAAACACTGGGGTACCTGACCTCGTGTGGTCCGGAGGGACAGGTAATGCTTGAGGACTTCAAATGGGTTTGAGGACAGGTAACTCAGCCACTACGGTAGGTGGGTAGAGTAGGAGACCACAGGGGAAGAGGAGGATGGAAGTTAGAAAGGGTCATAGTCCCAGAAAAGTTTACTCAGTCGAGAAACGTAGTCCACCGGTTTTATAACCTCGAAATAGAAATCGTAGACAGGAAGGTTTCTTATAAGTCCTGACTAGAGGAAATCCTACCTGACCAACCTAGAGGAACCTCTAGTCTGACCCGATCCCGAGTCCGGAACTGTGAATCCGACTCCGGACCCTGAAGTGAGAAAGTCCCTTCAGAAACAGGGACCAGTTCAAAGACTCAGGATAAAGTATTTCTATTTACATAGTCTCTGACGACATGTCTATAGTTGTAAGTAAAAGAGAAGAAGTATCCCTACGTCGATCTGAATAAGGGGTCCGAAAGAAGACATTACACTTCGATGTACTATGTCAATCCGTCTTACCCTCCGCCAGTCCGGTGATCGGTAGTGGGTCACTGTAAACCCACCTTCACTTCGGACAGTGAAGAAGCAGTTTCACCAAGTCTCCACCACACCGAAGAGATAGAAGACCGTCTTACCTCCGTGAACCTCCTAGATCTACACTCCCCTCCCCACTCTATCTTGCTAGAGTTTAAGGACTTACCTCTCACGGGATGACCCATACGAACGTAACCTCACATTGGACTCACTCCCGCCCGTGTAATTCAGTCACTCTAAAGTCTTAAACAAATCTTAAATGATTTAATGACGAGAATCAAATCGGAAAGTCGGCGTCCGTCTTACGTGGCCCTCCCCTCCTACCTCACTTGTCTTGATCCACCCGACGAGAACGCCTATATTGCATATGACTGACTAAGATCTTAACTCTGTCCTTTCTTGTCTCTTAAGACTTCCTTGTAAATAAAATGACCTACATGTCCTACTTAATTTTCTCTGTTATTTGTTATAAAATCTTTAATTTTTATCTTCGATGGAGTCTGTGTTTCCTTATTAACCTACTCCTTTATCCACGGCACTTGCGACTGTGCACTCTCTCTCCTTTGCCTTTATGTCCTGCCCTAAGATCCACTCTCCAGTCCGCCATCGACGCCTGAATCCTCGGTAATTGCAGGTACCTCTTTGGCTCCCCTCACCACCTCCCCTTCCCCCACTCCTATGATGACAATCCTCTCCTGACCCTTGGTCGTCTCTTCCGTCCTTTTATTGGGGACCTGTTTGCCTTTCTCGTTCCGCCACTGTCTCTTCTCCCAATTACAAAAATTGTGACTGTTTACAAAGTCCCTTATTTTTTCCTGTTCCTTACTCTTTCCCCTAAACGACGCTGAAAAATTCCCAAAAAGGACCCCCGTAGGGAGACTTACTGACACCATCTAAATATGTAAATATGTAAGGACAGTCCATTAAAATTTCCCCATATTCGAGTCCCTGTTCCTTCGTACCTTTCCGTACTTTATATAAAAACCTAAATCGTATACAAAGTTGTAGACAGTCTATAAACAATTCGTAGAAAATATATGATTTCACTTTCACTTTCAGCGAATCACGACAGGTTGAGAAAAGGTGGGACACCTGATATCTCAGGTACCTTAAGAGGTCCGGTCTTATGACCTTACCCATCGACAAGAGAAGAGGTCCCCTAGAAGGGTTGGTCCCTAGCTTGGGTCGAGAGGGTGTAACGTCCGCCTAAGAAATGGTCGACTCGGTGGTCCCTTCGGGGGTTTATGACCTCACCCATCGGATAGAGAAAAGGTCGTCTAGAAGGACTAGGTCCTTGGTTTGGCCCCAAAGGACGTAACGTCTGTCTCAGAAATGGTCGACTCGAGAGTCCCTTCGCGGAACATATCCGTCGTAATCTACTTTATCCGTCTTACCCTCTACCAGTCCGGTGGTCGGTAGTGCGTTAGTATGCACAGGACGCACGAGTACTTGTTCTCGGAACCCCTGTGTTTCGACTCAACTACCTCAGAATAAGGTCGGACGCGCCCACCCGGTCTCTCTTCAACCATAGTCTCGTTTCACTTAAAGTTTGACTCTCTTTTCCTTCCGTATGTGTGCACACCTGACCTGTCTTACCTCCCTTGACGTTCTCCGAGACACGCCGACCTAAGGACCCACTACTCCGACCTTTTCCTCCCGGAAACACTGGACAACACCTCGGTACACCGAGATGACTCCTAACCTGTGTCTCCTCGTTGTGAGTCGATGTACGAGCCCTTTGTACTAACACCATAGGAACTTCTCCTACCTAATCCCTACTTTATTCGATCTTTGTCTTTCCGGGTAAGTCTCCAATAGTATTAGCAGTCCCTTCTTTATAACACCCAGTCACCCATCTCGTCATCCGTACACGGCCCTCGGTCGAACTCCTTGAGGCGGGAACCGTTTCCAGTACTCCTTCCTCCGAGCCGTATGCGTTTCCGTCCTAGCTCGGAGTCCTTTGGGGGACAAGGACTCGTAGATGGGGGTTTTGGTCTCAGACAAAATACGAGAGTGGATATGGAGACTGAAATGCCCCCCGAGAGGGGGTAGTGGTAAAGAGAGCCTCTTCCTCAATTGAACGTCGAGGTCAATTATTTTTAAGGACCCGCATTGTTCTCACAAAGTCGAATGTTTGAGGAGGCTTCCAAGAGATCGGACGGACTCACCCAAGTAGGCCGGTGTACACTAACAAATGTCGGAGGGTTGGAACTCTCCGTGCTCTACGAAATTTGAAAGATTTATGTCTGAGAAAACTCTTCAATCTCTTAATAATCATATCATATCACCCAACTAATCTTTAATATAACCACTTCCCAAAAAAGCAAACAACACGGTTATTAATGACGATTAACGAACGGGACCCACACTGTTCCCAAAGAGTCCAGTTTGGAGAGACGACTGTCTGATCGAACACACTGTTGGAGAGTTAGTATGTGTCGTGTCTCTCGAACCTCATAAAACTTTCAGAATTAATCGTATCCCAAAAAGAGTAACAACTCAGTTACTAACGGCGGTCCGGAGGTATAGGAATCCGTGGACCCTTATATAATTAGTCACGTGAACCTTATATCTTTTCCTTTATATCATCAAAAACTACAATCGTTATGATCTGAAAAACTCAATTACTTAAAAGAGAAAACGATATCTAGTGACATGAAAGAATATTTAGTGACACAGGAACGATACGTTTTTACATTGAAATAGTGATAGAATTCTGATTTATCTAGAATTCCCCTTGTGACCACTTCCCAAAAGTAAACAACTCGGTTATAAACGACGATTTAGAGGTATAAAGGACGGGAATATTACTTGTATTGATCGTATATCCTCTTTATTCATAATTGGAAATTTTGATTAGTACAATTGGAATCCAATTCATTTAAGGAAAGAACTAACATTAGGTGATGTGGGAGTGGGATATCCTTACGTTGAAATAAACCTCCCACCGTGGACCAAATTCTTTTTTAGTGGGGACCTTTTTTATTCAAAAGACCAATTGACTGGTAATAGTCTTTCCCGGTATTTTACAGTCGTCCGGAGTACCGGTCTTCTACTACATTTTGGGTATTCTGGAAACATATTAAAATATACTTCGTGGACTAACATTGTTCCTATTCCAGACGACTGGGGGTGTACTGAGACATAAGTAGGAATACATATTGTTTTCCATATATTCGTTTTGACTTTTTATTTCTTTACCCTAGTCAAAGACCTTTCTGACTAAGGGGGTACAGCGAAGAAAGAACGAGAGGTAAAAAGACCGACTTAAGGGTAGACCTGGCACCCACGGACGGTGCAGATGAATGAACAGGGCCGAAAATTCAAGGTGCGCTTTACCTCGGGTTCCTCCCCGTGGAAGACTATAAGTTCACCGCGGCCACCGGGTTGCACCTACCACGTTTAAGGAACAGAACCTTAAACTAACCATAAGGTACATTTGACTCAATAAGTCGGAGAAAAAGAGACGATTAAAAGATTAGGGAGAGATAGACATTAATTTATTCAAAAAGGGATCCTACGGCTAAGACAGGGGTGGAAGTTTAATGGGACCCAGGTGGCCCCGTCCTGGGACCGTCCGTACCCTTCCTTTCCCCCTTCTAAAAGTTCACCCAAAATCTTGACCTTTAAGAGACTGAAGGACATACACCTTTACCCACTTTCCAAATCCGTTTTAAGTTGTTGCGACGAATGGAAACTCCTTCGGAAATATCCGGATTCCCCACCCCTTGGCCATAGTATACAGATGAAATAATAGATGAGGTGGGTCAGCCCCCCTTCTTGAGGACGGAAGTGGGAGTTCCTTGCGGCCCTTAGAGGGACGAGTAGTGAAGGAGGAGACGACGAGATCGCTCGCGTTCGACGGCGGGAGGAGCCGGACCCAATGAGGCGGACCAGACCACAAGGACGAAGATGGCAATCGCAAGGCCTCGGCTCAGAGTTACGTCGTCGGGTTTAACAGGACGATTCATATTACTACTCTGAGTAGTGAAGGACTATGGAAAGTTATCGAAGGTGGAGAGAGTGTCGTTTCGGTTTCACGAGTGTACTAGACGTTCTCTAATAGGTTAGACCGAAGGGGAGACCGAGTCTGTCATTTCGTAGACTGACGTTACGTTCTCTGGGCCCAAGTTAGGGTCCCAGTCCTTCTAGGGGACCTCTTCCTTTACCGTTGGGTGAGGTCATGAGAACGGACCTCTTAAGGTACCTGTCTCCTCGGAACACCCGTTATGAGGTACCCCAGTGTTTCTCAACCTGTACTGACTCGCTGAAGTGAAAGTGAAAAGACAAGGACAGTGTGGGTGTGCACGTGTGGGTGTGTGGGCACCCGACGTTGGACGGAGGGGCTCGAGGTCAAAGGAACCGAAGGAACACAAAGGACATTACGGGGTCCATGTGAGACAGGGTCCAGGTAACGTGAACGAAAACAGAGACAACCCTTACGAGCAGGAACCTTGAGACGTCAAACGACACTGAAAAAAAAAGAACTAGAATTGAATTTGTAGGATAAGTCTCTCTCCGAATGGCACCAGTGAGATGGGTTTTACATTCGTACTGGGATGAAGAGGGAGAAGTGACGAATTAAAACTAAGGAACGTGAAAAGTAACAAATTACATGAACGAAAAACGAATTAATGGAACAAATGACTTGAGAAGGAGAAAACTTACACCCGAAGGGAGAACCGAGTCAACCATTTCTTAGGCGGACGTTACGTCCTCTGGGTCCTAGGTAGGGACCCAGCCTTTCTACGGGGACTTCCTCCCTTACCGTTGGGTGAGGTCACAAAAACGGACCTCTTAGGCTGTCTGTCTTAAATCGTCTGACGTCAGGTACGCCAATGTTCTCAGACTGTACTAAATCGTTGATTTGGTGGTAGATGTCTTACGTTGGAAGTCTTTTCACCCCAATACCGTTTTGGTTATGTTATAACATTTCACTTATTTATTTATTTACTTATTTTTTTAATTTTTTTAAAAAAATTACAATATAGTCTTTCACGACCCGTGTATCGGTACCGAAATTTAAATAACTTGCTTCTTTTCAAGTCCCTTTACGTTGAATGTTACTTTCCGATTTTAATCCTTTTAATAAACCATTTTTACTCTTCGTAATTCTCTATAAGAGTATAGAGGTAGTTGGTACGACAAGGTATACAGAGGTTTTACGAAATTTATTGTAAATTTTATATAATGGATTTATTATTTCATTATCACTCTCCGTAATATCTTAATAACGACTAAAAATTTGCGACCTTGACTCTAATGTCCTTCTTAAAACTCCCGTATATGATATTTTACATGTCGGGTCTTCGTACAGGAGAGACTCTTAAGGTTTACCCGAAACCCTCCGACCTGCGTGTCTTAATCACTCTCCAAGGTTCAGTAACTCTCCGAGTTTGTGCGGGTATATAAATATGAAGAAACTCTGTTATTTTTCCTTAATTAAAAACGGACAAGACATCTAGTAATGGCACTTCTAATATACTGTTGTATGTAGTGACGAGAGGATTATAGAGGTTTGTTGGGTGGCTGTTACATTGACACTCGACATTCGAAATCCCTTTACACGGAAAATGTTGTTTACTTCACATCTACCTTTTATATTAATATACTACAGGTTTGATTTTTTAGCTTTGTCACTTTTTCCACTTCTATCATTTCAGTCACCGTGTTTGGCGTACTAACTACGCAGGTAAACAGTTGTGACTGACTTCAAAGGAAACACGACCCGTGACAAGACCACCAGTCCTGCGTTCTAATTATTCTTTATTACGAGGGACGTCTATTTTAAGAGACATCGACCCTTGTGTCCGTCCTTTTACTTATTAGTAAAATGACATACTACCAACATGCTTTCTACGATGCCCTCCGTTACTCTTCCTTTACAAGTCAGTGTTATCGGAAAACACGTTAGGGGTTACATTGATACTCCTATGTTTCGTGATATACACACAAAAAAACCTTTATATTCAAATATCATTGTATTTTATATTTCTACACTTAAATACTTACTCCGTCCTAGGACCGTCCACTGATACACAAGTCGTCAACTTTTAGACCTAGACTTCAAGTCCTGTCTCCATTCCTGATCTCTCGTCGTAAGACTATACTGACTCAAAAGTCACTATCTCGAGACAACCACTTGTCCTAACGGTCTCTTCTATGTTGTTCTTCGCCCAGGTTACCGACAGATAGACAGATCACCGACCCTTCGGACCGTACGACGTCAGGCGCCCCAGCACTGCTCAGCCTGTGCTGAGTCGCTGACTTATTGTTCCTGTTAAAGGAATAGTAGATGGATGGGCAGATAGATTCCTCACCGTCTGCTCGTCGGGTTCTGTTTTGAGTCCCTGTTAAAAGTTCTTTCAACCTAAGTTCGGTCGGTCCTATGGATAAGATTTATACTTCTTCTTTTAGACTTCTTTCTTTCAGAGTCAGGACTGTTTACGAGGTATCGTAGTTTAGCTCACTGACTTCATTTTATAATGATTATTTACTTTTATAACATCTACCAAAGAGATTAACTACTCATCTGAGTTCCAAAATTTAACCAAAACAATAAGAAATCTGATAATCCGTGGAAGTATGGATGTTTTTCATTAAATTCTTGATGTCCTTTTTTTATTAGTTTATGTTTCTAAGGTTATACTAGATCTGTAACACAGTCGTTTGTAATGGACAAAAAAAGGAAATTTTTTTTTTAATCAGGTTATTTTCGATACCGAAAAAGTTTTTTTAGTCCAAACCTGTTTCAGGTGTACGAAAGACCTCAAAGTTCTAGATGGGATATTTTGACATTCCTCCCATATCGTACTTAGGTTAAAACACCATAGATATGTGAAAAAAGGTCCAGTAAACAAAGAACGGGATAAGAAAGGATTGTAAAGGATATCTAAAAGAGGCACCAAAAGTTTTAGGGCAACCGTATAAAAACAGTATGGGTTGTAAGTAGAACGACACCAGAGTCTATAAAGACCTTCTGATTTAGTACCTCAGATTATTTTGTGTCTATTACCGTAAAAATTGGTACAACGTGTAGGTTAAGAAATTACTCAAGTCCCCGGTGTGATAGCCCATGTACCTTTCTCGACCCAGGGACGTTCCTTCAGACCCAGTGACCGTCCACCACTGTACTAATGACCGACCTTCTTTACACCTACCCAACCAGATACAGATTAGTAAAACACCGAAGGACACACTGTTGTGACATTACTTTTGTAGTGGCGTTTAATATTCTTAACAGTTTTACCCGATGGTCTCCCACAAAAAGTGAGAACTCAATCGATGATTGGTTTTAACATGTCACGTAGTGTACTGTGTATGTCTGACGAGAGGGAGTCCCCTACACGTGTCCCCGACTTGTTCAGTGTACACCGTTCTTTCCATTCGGAACAAACTTCGTTTACCTGACCCTATGTCTCCTTCCAACGAAGTATTTACCCTTAAAACTTTCTCCACCTTTGAGTTCAAAATGAGGACCTCGATCTTAGTATAAACGAAAACTCTCAATCCATAAATCAAACTTATAATTTCTCTCAGTATGAGATATGAGTGATAATAAATTCTGCGAAACTCACAAACTACATTGTCAATTTATGTGTCTGTTTGTAAAAAAGATATTTTGACAAATCAGTGAAACCAGGAAGGTATTTGACATATATAATTAGTGAACGAACCCGGTACATGACATCTAATTTCAAGAGACCCTTTAATTTTCCAGAATTGGTTGGGTGACGACTTTGGTATAGTGTTCCCATTACGATCTATCTCACGATTTATATAAAGTGACTAAAAAGAGTGAAGAGAGTTCTCGAGAACTCTACAAATGACGATTAAAGGGTAAAATGTCTACTTCATAGGATGTCTGTGTGCGTCCCTCGTTCCTGGTGTAGTACTAAGTTTGGGATCTTTCGACTGAGGTCTCGTGTCCGGGACTCGGTGAGTGGATCAGGAAAGCTGAAGACGTGTGAAAGGTCCACGATGATAGATGAACTAGAGTAAACTTGAAGAGTCACGAAACTCTATCCGTTCATTTTAGTTATAAGGATTACACTAATAATCCAAGTATCCGTTATTTTACTGAACAGAATAATTTTTTCGTACGTTGTCTAACCTGATTTAATGTTAAAGAATTAAAATAAAAGTTGAATACAATTAGTCAAAGGAAAAAAAATCTCTCTGATCTAAAAAGGAATCCTTTTTGTAATCTATAAGATTCCATCATATAGACAAAAAAAATTTTATTTTATATAGTAATTGTAAAGAGAATTTCCATTGTTTTATACTTTCGCATAATTGAAAAGAAACTACGTAATTAAGTTATCCATCAACGTTCTGTGAGAACCCCCGGTCTTTATTTTGAAATCTTCGTAAACCAAATAACCGTCATTCGACTCATCGGGAGTGTCAGTTGTTTTCTCAGACTTTACATCATGAACCTACGTTAGAGTTTTTGTTGTCTTACTAGAGTCCAGTAAAGACTCCGTTTGGTAAGTTATAGTGTCATTAGGTTCAGATACGGGGTTGGTGTTTGCGATTTCGACTTCAACTTACTAAGATACTACTGGATGTTCGGGAAGATCTTGGTTGTGGTTTTTTTCTACAGGAAAAGTAGTATCCCCTGACCTTACGTTTTCATCCTTCAGTTCTTTACGGACCTCATTGTCCGTTCAAACCGAAACCTCATGTGTTACTTCGTCCTGTTTCCCATTGTTACAAAACGGTTCTCTTGCGTGACCAGTATCGTTTGTGGGAGAAGGTTGTTGTGTTCTCTTCTGAGATATGTACCTGTAGTGGTCGACCAGTTGTGGTTTTAGTCTAACTATTATAAGAAACATCGACTTACCTTTTAAGATATATCAGTCGTTTTTGTTCTGGTCCTCGACTGACACCGAGTCTAGTACTTGAGGAATAACGGTTTAAGTCAGAATTTAACTTCTTTCATCCCTTGTGGTGATTCGGTAAGTCCATACTGGATTTAGTTTAGGGAGTACTAATATGACACCTTCACTGTTTATCTAAGTTCCCAAATCTAGACTATCTGTCTCACGGGCTTCTTGATACCCGTCTCCAAACACTGTAACATGTCCTCCACAACTGGTTTCGGTAGTTCTTTTTCTTTACGTTTTCCGTTTCACTGATAGACTTGTCGGGACTGTTTATTGACACTTTCCTCTTCACTTTCCATCTCCTCTTTTCCTTTCTATCTGGGTAGACTTGCGTCTCGAGGTTTCTTATCGTTCCTCTCTGTTCTTTTGGAAAAGTTCACTTGTTACGTTTCTTTGTATCCTTTTGTTATCTTACCCTTTCTGATCTCTAGAGGAGTTCTTTTCATAATTCTTCGCCACCTTTCTTATGTACCTTCTTGGTATGGTTTTTTTTTTTTTTGGTTGTTTTTTTGTGGTTTGGAAATTATTGAGCCTATTGGTGTTACCACACTAGTGAGTGGATCTCGGTCTGTAGGACCTCATACTTCAGTTCACCCGGAATCTTACTTGTTTTGATCACCTCCACTACCTTAAGGTCGACTCGAAACAGTTTTGTATTTTCAACTACGACAATGTCACGTCGTGAGTTATACGGTCGTTTCCACTTTTTGAGTCGTCACCGGTGTCCTGACGTCTTTCAGTTAAAAGTAAGGTTAGGGTTTCTTCCGTCACGGTTTCTTACAGGTTTGATGGTATGTTAACGTAAGTAAAGTGTATGATCGTTTCATTACGAGTTTTAGGACGTTCGATCTGAAGTTGTCACACACTCGGTTCTTGGAGGTCTACAAGTTCGACCAAAATCTTTTCCGTCTCCTTGGTCTCTAGATTAACGGTTGTAGGTAACCTAGTATCTTTTTCGATCTCTTAAGGTCTTTTTGTAGATGAAGACGAAGTAACTGATACGGTTTCGGAAACACACCTAGTGTTATTTGACCTTTTAAGAAGTTCTCTACCCTTATGGTCTAGTCGACTGAAGGGAGAACTCTTTAGACATACGTCCAGTTCTTCGTTGTCAACGTTGACCTGTACCTTCTTGTCTGACCAAGGTTTGACCCTTTCCGCATACAGTTCCGACATATAACAGTGGGTCGAATAATTTGAGTATACGTCTCATGTAGTACACTTTACGGTCCGATCTACTTCGTGTTCGACCTTAGTTCTAACGGCCCTCTTTATAGTTAGTAGAGACTTTATGTTTAATATGGTGGAAATACCGTCTTTCACTTATCCTTGATTTCTCGAAGAACTACTTTCACTTTCTCCTCTCACTTTTACGACCGAATTTTGAGTCGTAAGTCTTTTCATTCTGTACCGTAGACCAGGGTAGTGAAGTACCGTTTATCTACCCCTTTGTTACCTTTGTCAACAGTAACAAGGTAGTGAGTCAGCACAGACTGAGAAACGCTGAGGTACCTGACGACATACAGTACTAAGGGACAGGAAGTGCTAGAGGACCTCGAACGAGTTTGAGTACAGGTAACTCAACCACTACGGTAGGTTGGAACGTCAGGTACCCCAGCGTTTCTCAGACCGTACTGACTCGCTGCCTTGTGGTTTCGACTCCAGTGTCTCTAAGCCAAGGGGTCCCTCTCCACGACACTTACTTAACACGGTCTCAGTCGCTTCTTCCTTTGGGGGGAGTCTTCCAAGACTTCGTATACTAATTCTCAGACTTTATCAAGTTCTGATAATAAGATGAAATTTGCCGAGGACACTGATGAGGGACGTTTGGATTTCCTGTTCCGTTCAATTTGTGTGTGAATTACCTACGAATTAGACGGGTTCCTCTCCTTCGGTTCCTACTGACTCTGGTTCGACGTCTAAAGTTCCTTCCAGAAAAGTTATTTCGTATCAGTTATACTGTTGTCACGATTATCCTCTGTCTTACACGTTTCGCGACATTCTTTTCATTCTTTATGTTATCCCAAGTTCCTTCCCACTGCCCTGTAGACCGACCCCCGTTGGGTCTTTCAAATCATCCCTTTGTAGAACATCTGCCCATCCCAAAGTCGTCCCCCCCGTACACACCGCACTCCCATCATCCCTTTAAAGTTGTCACTGAAAGTTAGGTGTTTAGCTCTCTCTCTTGCATCGATTAAATATAAAGTGGAATTAAAGAATTTAACGTGGATTAAAATCACTAGGACACTTTTCCCTTTGTACTTTATGTAATATTAATTTAGATTTTGAAATATAACTAATACGAAAAGAAGCTCCCTTTAATGACATACTAACTCTATTAGACTTACTAATACAGGAAACGTGATTCACTTTTGAATTTTTTTAAAAAAAACTTACGGATTTATTAACCGTTCTTTTTCAGTGACCTCTCAATTTTTGTCTCAATCATGGAAAATGAAGAGATGAAGAATCATGTTTTACTGTCTCCAATATTTTCGAACTAAGACATTGACTTTTCACCTGTAATTACTTTACGTATGTTTTTACAAAATATTCTAGGAACGTTAGATGTTGAAAAATATCGCTAAAGAAGAATTTATACCACTTCAAATGTGTCCGGACGACGAAAAGTGTTTGTAGGTTTCCGATAAAAGGTGGACTATTTTAGAGAGTCGAGTAGTACAATCTTACAGACTCTGAGTAATCTTGTATGGTTTGTGTAAGGTGAATAGTTTACTTACTTTCATGGTCTTCCAACGAGACGACTTGTGTTGGATATATTGTTTGTGCACACCGTCGAGGGACACCTGGATAACCTAACGCCACCATTGTCTGCCACTTGAGTCAGGAATCGATTTAATCTCTAAGAGGCATGAGAGTCCTGTGTTTCGTAGTAAAGGGTCCTTAAGAATGAGTTTTCACAAATTTAATAATCGGGAACTGAATACAAAATCGATTGTATCCGTGGTAGTACCAAGTCCTATTCTCTACTCACTTGAACTTTGTCTTTTACCGGTGTATTAAAAAGATGTTATATCAGTCTGACTAAGCCCGTTTCGAACTTTGACAAAATTACTCGAGTTTGAAGTTGAGGAATCTTTTTTCTTACTTTAAAAGAAGACTCACTTTTGTCATAAGATTAGTTACTATTCCGGAAGGATTAGATTAAAAACAGTTACACTATTATCCTTAAATCACATTCGAATCTTTCTCGACTAATTAGGTCCTATTATCTCACGAACCTTTCAGGATACAAATTTACTGAGTTCACGTGATAAAATTCTCAAATTCTTTTAATGAGTATCTCCTAAACCCCTAAACAACAACAACAATAAAGACATAAACCAGGGATCAAACGGAAATGAATTTCTATCTGAACTGAAAAATCTCGTTTATATCCAAGTCTCGTTTTCACTTGTCTTTCCTCTCCGAGGTCCATGGACAATGTAGTGTACATGTGAGTCGTGGTCTGACCATGTAAACAAGGTTGACTACTTGGATGAGACTGTATAGTAATAGTCGGTTTCAGGTGTCAATTGTAATCAGGAGGAACCACAACATGCAAGATACCAAAACTGTTTACATATCGCTGTATATAGGCAGTGACATGATAGTAAGCCTTATTAAAGTGACGGGATTTTAAGGAGACGCAAGACGGATAAATAGGAAGGGAAGAGGGGTTTGAGGACCGTTGGAGATTAGAAAATTGACAGACATATCAAAACGGAAAAGGTCTTGTAGTATGTCAACCGTAGTCACACACAGTAAAGTCTAACTGAAGAAAGTGAATCATTATACGTAAAGTCAAAGAAAGTATGTAAGTGCACTAAACTCTCGGGTAAAGAAAAGTTGTGACTCATTATAAAATAACAGATTCACGCAGTATCAAATAAATAAGTAAGCGGATGCCTTTCTATGGAACCACCAAAGGTCCAAAGTCGTTAATCCTTATTTCGACGATAGTTGCGGCACACGTACAAATAATACCTGCATGTAAAAGTTGAGGACACTCATCTAAGGTTACTCGTACTGACGACCTAAGATACAATTCTCATACAAATTGAAACAGTCCTTAAACGGTTTGACAGAAGGTTTCACCGACATGTGGAATGCAAGGGTGGTCGTTGCTCAGTCTAGAGGACATGAGGTGAAGGAGAGGTCGTAAACCACAAAAGTTGAAACCTAAGACCGATGAGGGTGTCCAACCGTCAACATAGAGTGACGACAAAATGAATCGACCAATTTCGTGGACAGATCATTTATCCTTTAGACCCAAACTTAGGGTCACCACGGACCCTGTCAACTGACACGATATAACCCGAAGGGACCATCGAGTCGACCATTTCTTAGGTGGACGTTAAGTCCTCTGAACCCAAACTAGGGACCCAACCCTTATAAAGGACCTCTTCCCTTTCCGATGGGTGAGGTCATAAGAACTCGAAAGGACCACCGAGTCGACTACTTCTTAGTCGACGTTACACCCTCTGGACCCAAACTAGGGACCCTACCCTTCTAAAGGACCTCTTCCCTTTCCGATGCGTGAGGTCATAAGACCGGACCTCATAGGGTCCCTGACTTATCAGGTACCCCAGTGTTTGTCACCTGTGTTGACTCACTGAAAGTAAGAGTTACTGTATCCTACACGTTGTAGGAAAACAATCGAATAAACTGTAACCGTGGAGAAACCACTCCAGAAGCAAATCCAGAAAACGGGTAAAATTTTTAGTCCAACAAGAAAAAGAAACACAATTCGAAATTCTCAAGAAACATATGGAACCTAGGGTCAAGAAGTAGTCTACACGAAAATGTTTATATAGGAGGACTAGGCACCGAACAGGAGAACAGGAAATCTGTAACAGAAAGTGTCTCGTCTTCAGAAATTAAATTTACTTCAGGTCGAAAAGTTATTAAATAAAGGATCTTATACGGACACAACAAAATAGATATTTCATTAGTAGTATGAGTTCCAGTATATTAAAAGAGGAGACAATAGAAGATCCCGAAAATATCCGAACGTAAAATGTAATCCAGACGATTGATAAATCCAATTAAAAACACTACTAACATTTCAGACAAAATTTAAGAAAGAAAATAAAAATAAAAAAACCGTACACCTACGAGTCAACTCGTAGTAAACAACTTTTCGGTTAAAAACGAGGTAAATTAACGGAAACGAGGAGACAGTTTGTCAACTGAGATAAACACCCGCAGACGAAGACCGGAGAAACAGGACAAGGGAACTAGATAAATAGGTAAGAAGACGGTAGTACCTCACTATATAAAAAATTTACTATGTTTAATATTAATCGACAATAAGACTTAAATATTTTGGCTTTCTGTTTCGAGAGTATACAAGAAGCTTCTCCAGTGTCATAAAGTCAATGTGATTAATTAAAAAGTTCAGACACTATGTATCACCCGTCTTGTTCTATTAAGAGGAATATCACTCGACACTTTACCGTATGACTTTAAAGATCACCTTTCCCACCTTACACCCAAGAATCTTCCGAAGGAACAGCGAAGAAGGGTGACGACTGTGAGTCTGAAGGGGCCTGACTGAGCAAAAGACCCCGAGTGGGCGAGGACCGACCCCGTCTCTTCCAAGGGTGCGGACACGAGAGTTTCCCTTAAACTTACACTTTCTTGGTTAAGACGACCTTCCTTTCCACACCGTCCTTCCCAAAGAGACTAGGACTCCGAACGGACTCCCATCTTAATTGACGTGTGTGAACAGAGAGAAGTGGTGAAAGGGGAGAGAGACGGGAGAAGGCAAGTTGACGTCGGAAACGTTTATGGAAGGGACGTTTACTTCTGACACTCAGAAGTCATAAGAACTTCGTAAAAAAAAAGTTTTATGTCTAAGGATCCGGAATGACAGGTCTATAAGACTAAGACGTCGACACTGAGCCGGTGTTATTGGACGGAAATCTCGTTCTAGAGCGGTCCTCAAGATTGTGTCTATTGAGATGTAACCCGAAACTCTTTAAAACCGTATCTGCATTAAATTGTGATTATTTAATTCACGATCTCACATTTTATTCATGTCTTCTACCTGATTTATAGATTTTAAGTTCTACAATGGTTAATTTTACTCTTACTAATTAAGTTTATTGTCATAGCGAAGCCTGTCCAGTGTCCTAAGAGATTTCCTTGTTACCTGTATGTCTCTACACGTACGGTTATTTACCTTAATTACCTAAGTCCCCTCACATAGAACCGAGTACTATCCCGTGACGTTCACCACAATCATAAATAACGTACTGAACCGGTCTTCAAAAGAATACACTATTCTTTTGAATAAGGGGGTTTAAGTACAAAAGGTTCACTGAAGTAGTAGTTACCCGGATGTTACCTTTACTATTAAAATCCGTCAAACAAAGGTTCACGACCTTATTAGTATTCCCTAAACTAAATCCAGTATGGACTTACCAGATCACCAAAAGGGATGAAAGAAGTCAAATTCAGACTTAAACCGTTAATCCTCAAGTACTAGACTCGGTGTCAGTCGAGGGCCAGAACAAAAACGACTGTCATATCTCGAAGAGGTAGAAACCGATGTTTTTTATATTAGTCAGACTAAAGCCACAACTGGTAGACCACTACAGGTGCACATCTCACAAGAGAACACAACAATCTTCCACAAACGATACTGGTCACACAAGAGAACCGTTTTGAGACAATCGGAAACAGGACGAAGTAAAACATCAGGTTCCGTTTGTACGGACAATGAGGTCCATAGAGAACTGAAGGATTAAAACGTAAGGTCAGGGAATATTACTTTTCCTGTAGATAAAAAAAAAAAAAAACCCACAATCAATATCTTCCAGAACATCCAGTATATCTTGACAAGTTGAAGTCGAGGAAGTCGTAACCAGTAACCCCGTATCTGAACCTAATGACACTATAACTTACCAAACGGAACCTTCGTATGTCCCTAGTAAGGAACCAATACTCTAACGTGGGTTCATAACGTAAAACCTGAGAAAACAACTGATACTCTTGATGAGGTAAAGAAGATTCCCTAAGAACGGGTGTCATCATCTATATTACCAGTAGACTCAATTTAATCGGGTAAGACCAGATAAAGTCAAGTGACTAAGGACTTAATAACTACAAATAGAACTGGTGAGGGTTAAATGGAACCAAGTACTATGGTGGGATTACCGTCTTTCACTTCTCCTTGATTTCTCGGAGAACTACTTTCACCTTCTCCTCTCACTTTTTCGACCGAATTTTGAGTTGTAAGTTTTTTACTTTTAATACCGTAGACCAGGGTAGTGAAGTCCCGTTTATCTACCTTTTTGTCACCTTTATCGCTGTCCGAAATAATGGAACCTGAGGTCGTAATGACGTCTGTCATTGACACGATACGAATCACCGAGTCAACACAGGCTGAGAAAAACTGGAATACCCGACATCAGGTGGTCCGAGGAGACAGGGGCCCGGTACTTTAATTTTCTGCGAACGAGGAACCTTCTTTTCGATACTGGTGGATCTATCGTATGCTCCTTTGGTCTTAACTTTCTCTGTGTACATGGGGTTACAAGTAGCGTCGTGACAAATATTATCGGTCCTGTACCTTTGTTGGATCTACAGGTAGTCGTCTACTTACCTATTCTTTCGACACCATGTATATGTGTTACCTCATAATGAGTCGGCAATTTTTCTTAAGTAAACTTAGTCAAGACTACTCTACCTACTTTGACCTCGGCTAATATGTCTCACTTCATTCGGTCTTTCTTTTTGTGGTTATGTCATATGATTGTGTATATATACCTTAAATCTTTCTACCGTTACTGCTGGGACATACGTTCTGTCCTTTTTTCTGTGTCTACACATATTGCCTGAAAACCTGAGTCTCCCTCTCCCTCTCCCACCCTACTAAACCCTCTTACCGTAAGATTGTACATATGATAGTACATTCTTAACTTAGCGGTCAGATACAGACTGCGTCCTATGTCGTACGAACCCCGACCACGTACCCCTACTGGGTCTTTCTACAATACCCCTCCCTCCACCCTCCCCCCAAGTACAAACCCTTGCGTACATTCTTAATTTCTAAAATTTTAAATTTTTTATTTTTTGATTTTTTTATTTTTATTTTTTTATTTTTCGTCTCTACAATGAAACGACTGTTTCCAGACAGATCAGTTTCGATACCAAAAAGGTCATCAGTACATACCTACACTCTCGACCTAGTATTTCTTTCGACTCTTGACTTCTTATCTACGAAAACTTTAAACCACAACCTCTTCTGAGATCTCTCAGGAAACCTAACGTGCCTCTAGTTTGGAGTTGGGATTTCCTTTAGTTGGGACTTATAAGTAACGTCCCTGACTACAACTTCGACTTTGAGGTTATGAAACCGGTGGACTACACTTCTTGACTAAGTAAACTTTTCTGGGACTACGACCCTTTCTAACTTCCATCCACTTCCCCTGCTGTCTCCTACTCTACCAACCTGCCGTAGTCGCTGAGTTACCTGTACCCAAACACATCTGAGACCCTCTACCACTACCTGTCCCTCGGGACCGCACGACGCCAAGTACCCCAACGTTTCCCAGTTTTGTCCTGACTCGCTGACTTGACTTAACTGACTGACGTCACGACCAAGAAAGATCCTTTCTTAAACACCATTTCTAAATGTCTCGAACTTCCACCGTGAGTAAAGTGACTAGGAACCTAAGGAAACCTAACGATTTATCAAAGACTAAAGTAAAAGGGGGTAAATAACTTTAGGTGTCACGAGTACAGGTTCTATCAAACTAACGGAGAAAGGAACACTAGATACACTCAAATCGGTTACACATAAAAGTTAAATTGTGTCTTTGACTAAGAAATGACGCTGTCATGACTGTTCTTCGAAAAAAGTAAATCGTCGTGTGACAGGAAAAGAAACTTTGAAATGAACTTTAATGCAATTTTTTTACTATCTTAGTTAGGAGTGAACACAGTATAACTTGTCTCACTTGTCAGAGATAAAATTTTGGAATTCTAGTAATCATAAAAGGTTCATATAATTTTGTTTTAAGATAACGGGTGTTAATTTATATAGTAATTCAGATAAAACCATTATCGAAGTAAAATCATAATCGAAAAGTTCTTGTTATTCTTGTTTCGAAAAAATACTGTAAAGACCTTTCGTTGACAGTCGACAGTTAAGATAGCGATGAGTCTAGAGGAATACCCACCTTAGGTTGTAATCATTGAGGAGGAAGTAGAGTACCTGATTATGGAAGACTTACATTATCGAACTAAATAAGTAAATTGTTGACAAATAACTCTCGAATGGACCTCGTCCCATAACAAGGTCCGTAAATTACGTTTACTTCGATAAGATCTAAGATAGTAAGTCAAGATTGTTGAAAAACATGATTTGCAAATGTTCTCACTAAGTAAGTGTCAATTTTTTTCTTTAATGTGATACACGATGACGACCTTCCTCTTTTATTTCCGAAGAGTAGAATGGGAAAAACATAGATTAAGGGGACACAATTGGTGAAAAGTCTATAAGTTTCCATGTGTATCTGTTGAAAGATACGTATGCGTACTTATACTTATATGTATTTATAAATGTATTTGAAATATTGTTTTACATTGTTGTGACTTTCATGACAACTCGTTAAACGAACATTCAAAGTCATTTACATCTCACCTACAATTTCTTTAATTTTCTACGAACGAGGAATCTTCCTTTCAATACTGTTTGGATTTGTCACATAATTTTTCGTCTCTATAGTGAAACGGCTATTTCAAGTGTATCAGTTTCGATACCAGTAAGGTCATCGGTACATGTCTTCCCTCTCAACTTGGTATTCCTTCCGACTTGTGGCTTCTTACCTACGAAAGCTTGACAGTACGACGGCTTCTGTGAACTCAGGGAACCTGACGTTCCTCTAGGTTGGTCAGGTAGGATTTCCTTTAGTCAGGACTTATAAGTAGTCTTCCTGACTGTGACTTCGAAGTCATGAAACCGGTGGACTACCCTTCTCGACTGACAAACCTTTTCTGGGACTACGACCCTTTCTAACTTCCGTCCTCCTCGTCTCCCGTCGTCTCCTACTTTACCAATCTATCACAGTGGTCGAGTTACCTGTACTTAAACTCGTTTGAGACCCTCTATCACCTTCTGTCTCCTCGCACCGCACGACGTCCGGTACCCCAGGGTTTATCAGTCTGTGGTGAGACACCGAGTTGTCGTCTCACCTACATCGACACGTATGACAGACTATACGAAACCGATTATCAAAACATTCCAAAGGGACCCCGAGTCTACGATTTCTTAGACGGACGTTACGTTTTCTGGGTCCAAGCTAGGGACCTAACCTTTCTAGGGGACCTCTGCCCTCACCTTAAGGACCTCTTAAGGTACCTGTCTCCTCGGACCTCCCGAGATCAGGTGTCCCAGGGTTTCTCAGTCTGTGATGACTCGTTGATTGTGAAGTNTAAGGTCATCGGTACATGTCTTCCCTCTCAACTTGGTATTCCTTCCGACTTGTGGCTTCTTACCTACGAAAGCTTGACAGTACGACGGCTTCTGTGAACTCAGGGAACCTGACGTTCCTCTAGGTTGGTCAGGTAGGATTTCCTTTAGTCAGGACTTATAAGTAGTCTTCCTGACTGTGACTTCGAAGTCATGAAACCGGTGGACTACCCTTCTCGACTGACAAACCTTTTCTGGGACTACGACCCTTTCTAACTTCCGTCCTCCTCGTCTCCCGTCGTCTCCTACTTTACCAATCTATCACAGTGGTCGAGTTACCTGTACTTAAACTCGTTTGAGACCCTCTATCACCTTCTGTCTCCTCGCACCGCACGACGTCCGGTACCCCAGGGTTTATCAGTCTGTGGTGAGACACCGAGTTGTCGTCTCACCTACATCGACACGTATGACAGACTATACGAAACCGATTATCAAAACATTCCAAAGGGACCCCGAGTCTACGATTTCTTAGACGGACGTTACGTTTTCTGGGTCCAAGCTAGGGACCTAACCTTTCTAGGGGACCTCTGCCCTCACCTTAAGGACCTCTTAAGGTACCTGTCTCCTCGGACCTCCCGAGATCAGGTGTCCCAGGGTTTCTCAGTCTGTGATGACTCGTTGATTGTGAAGTGTATGTTCGATTTAGGATTTCTTAGAATCGCGATCCTAACAATCCAGTTTTGGTCAATATTTATTTTCAAAATTAGTCAAGTCAAGTCAAGTCAACGTGTCAACACAGGCTGAGAAACGTTGGGGTACTTAACGTCGTACGGTCCGGAGGGACAGGTAGTGGATGAGGACCTCAAGTGAGTCTGAGTGCAGGTAGCTCAGTCACTACGGTATGTCGGTAGAGTAGGAGACAACAGGGGAAGAGGAGAAAGGGAGTTAGGGAGGGTCGTAGTTTCATAAAAGGTTACTCAGTTGAGAAGCGTACTTCACCGGTTTCATGACCTCAAAGTCGAAATCGTAGTAAGAAAGGTTTCTTTAGGGTCCCGACTAGAGGAAGTCTTACCTGACCAACCTAGAGGAACGTCAGGTTCCCTGAGAGTTCTCAGAAGAGGTTGTGGTGTCAAGTTTTCGTAGTTAAGAAGCCGTGAGTCGAAAGAAGTGTCAGGTTGAGAGTATAGGTGTGTACTGGTGTCCTTTTTGGTATCGGAACCGATCTGTCTGGAAACCATAATAGTTTACTATAAATACAATCAAAAGATAACAACACATTGTTTAATGGTGTGTACGTCACTATTAAATCTGTTATGTCTAAACATAAGAGTGTCAAAACTTCCCGGTTCTCAGGTTCGTATCAAATCAATCCAGGGAACGAGTCCCAGCGTGGTCCGACGTTAGTTCCATAGTCTACCCCTACCCCAGAATGGACTCCAAACTTCGGAGAAGGTTCGAGTACATTGAGGACGTCCTATATACAGGAACGTTAAGTACGACCGAATGAAGAAGTCCCGGTCTTCCTCGCTGAGAGTCGTAGAAGACTGAGGTCTGGAAGATGATTCCCGAGTGGTCTAATATAGTCCGAGTGAGTTCTATTATAGGAAACATTAATTGAATTTTAACTGACCAATTAATATGGACTTCAAGGAAGTGAAAGTCGTAGATTCCGTTATACCAGTACTCTTACTATAGGGTAGTAAAAACGGTATAAGATGAGAAATCTTTGTTCAATTGTCGAGAGTGGGTGTGATTTATACTCGTCTCTTACTTTTCTATACCCAGTAACTTCCAGTAGAATCTTAAGACACATGGTGTCGTAGGATTCCCACAATTTTACGAGATCTAAGAGTCGTCTGAAAGTCTCTTTCGGAAATAGTCGGTCCCGAATCAATTCTTTTGTCTCCTACGAGATACTTAACGTATTTAGTCATTTAAATCAAGAATCTTACTCTTCGAAGACATTGGAAACTTTCCCAATCCCTTCCTCTGAGACACGGTTGTTCCTAAAGACCAACATCGTTACCAAAGACCACTAAGAGATCTTAGAGAGTCATAACTAGTCATTTGACAACTTCAGAGGTCCTAGAGACCCTCCGAGATTGATGGAGTCAGTCGTCGTCCCCGTACTCCCAGAGACTCGTTCGGTCTTGGAGGGTAAAAGTGTGAGTGGACCGACGATGTCAGAGGTCTCTTACGACAAGGGAGAGAGGAAAACCCTAGAGATTGGATCCTGAATGAGGAACCTTCTTTTCAATACTGGTGGATCTATCGTATCAGTTTTCGTCTCTGTAATGAAACGGCTGATTCCAGGCAGATCAGTTCCGATACCAAAAAGGTCACCAGTACATACCTACACTCTCAACCTGACACTTCTTCCGACTCGTGGCTTCTTAACTACGAAAACTCGACACCACAACCTCTTCTGAGAACTCTCAGGGAACCTCACGTCCCTCTAGGTTGGTCAGGTAAGACTTCCTCTAGTCAGGACCCACAAGAAACCTTCCTCACTACGATTTCGACTTTGAGGTCATGAAACCGGTGGAACACGTTTCTCAACTGAGTAACCTTTTCTGAGACTACGACCCTCTCTAACCCCCATCCTCCTCTTTCCCTGCTGTCTCCTACTCTACCGACCTACCGTAGTGACTGAGCTACCTGCACTCAGACTCACTTGAGGCCCTCAACCACTACCTGTCCCTCCGGACCGCACGACGTTAAGTGCCCCAGTGTTTCTCAGCCTGTGCTGATTCGTTGACTTGACTTGACTTGGACCCTGATACGGTTTCGGAAACTGACACACCTAGTGTTATTTGACACCTTTTAAGACTTTCTCTACCCTTATGGTCTGGTGGACTGGACGGAGAANCCTCATGCAGTTCCGACATATAACAGTGGGACGAATAAATTGAAGATACGTCTCATGTAGTACTCTTTACGACCCGACCTTCTTCGTGTTCGACCTTAGATCTAACGGCCCTCTTTATAGTTATTGGAGTCTATACGTCTACTGTGGTGGGAATACCGTCTTTCACTTCTCCTTGAGTTTTCGGACAACTACTTTCACTTTCTCCTCTCACTTTTTCAACCGAATTTCGAGTTGTAAGGATTTTGATTCTAGTACCGTAGACCAGGGTAGTGAAATACCCTTTATCTACCCCTTTGTCACCTTTGTCACAGTCTGAAATAGAAAAACCCGAGGTCTTAGTGACGTCGACCACTAACGTCGGTACTTTAATTTTCTGTGAATGAGGAACCTTCCTTTCACTACTGGTTGGATCTCTCGTATAAGTTTTCGTCTCTGTAATGAAACGGTTGTTTCCAGGCAGATCAGTTCTGATACCAAAAAGGTCACCAGTACATACCTACACTCTCAACCTGACACTTCTTCCGACTCGTGGCTTCTTAACTACGAAAACTTGACACCACAACCTCTTTGAGAACTCTCAGGGAACGTGACGTTCCTTTAGGTTGGTCAGGTAAGACTTCCTCTAGTCAGGACCCACAAGAAACCTTCCTCACTACGATTTCGACTTTGAGGTCATGAAACCGGTGAAGTACGTTTCTCAACTGAGTAACCTTTTCTGAGACTACGACCCTCCCTAACGCCCGTCCTCCTCTTCCCTTGTCTCCTATTCTACCGACCTACCGTAGTGACTGAGCAACCTGTACTCAAACTCACTTGAGGTCCTCAACCACTACCTGTCCCTCCGGACCGCACGACGCTAAGTACCCCAGTGTTTCTCAGCCTGTACCGACTCGCTGACTTGACTTGGACCTTGTTCTCAGAGTAATGGTACCATGGACCTTGTTCCGTTGCTTCCTCCAAACCTCTTTCCGTTGAGGGTCGAGGGAAAGACACTACTTTCCCTAAAATTTTTATCGGTGTCACTACGTCTGGATTGGGGTTTGTAGATCACGGGCAAGGAGTATAAGTAAAGTCGTCATTCTTGCCAGCCAGAAAATTGTAAAACGACAAGACTGTCCACACTTTTTATCAGGGCACACGCCGAACAAGATTGAACGTAAAGACACTAGTGACCGTTCCACCTAGTGGAGAAACGAGATTATAAAATTAGGTTAGACTCGTCTAGGTCGTTCTTACTCCTCGGTTTCGACCCTTTCTAACTTCCGTCCTCCTCTGCCCCTGCTGTCTCCTACCCTCCTAACCTACCGTAGTGTCTGTTACCCACACTCAAACTCACTTGAGGCCTCTACCACTACCTGTCCCTCCGGACCGCACGACGTCAGGTACGCCAGCGTTTCTCAGCCTGTGCTGACTCGCTGACTTGACTTGACTCGTCACATGGTCACTTGACTCGTAAAACGGAGACTATATTTGAGAAATGCGACTATATTTAGACAAAGATATATATTATAGGTCCGAAGGGAGTCTGAGGGTAAGTTGATGACTAAAAAAAAAATTTTAAAAAATAAAAAAATTTAAAATTTTAGAAATTAAGAATGTACGTAAGGGTTTGTACTTGGGGGGAGGGTGGAGGGAGGGGTATTGTAGAGAGACCCAGTAGGGGTACGTGGTCGAGGTTCGTACGACATAGGACGCAGTCTGTATCTGACCGCTAAGTTAAGAATGGACTATCATATGTACAATCTTACAGTAAGAGGGTTTAATAGGGTGGGAGAGGGAGAGGGAGACTCAGGTTTTCAGGTAATATGTGTAGACACAGAGAAAGGGACAGAACGTATGTCCCAGCAGTAACGGTAGAAGGATTTAAGGTATATATACACAATCATATGACGTAACCACAAAAAGAAAGACCGAATGAAGTGAGACATATTAGCCGAGGTCAAAGTAGGTAGAGTAGTCTTGACTAAGTTTACTTAAGAAAAA